>JASWHU010000631.1:0-40250 GCA_030819815.1 Strix occidentalis
TTCCTCCTCTCTCCTCTTCCTGTCTCTTCCTCCTCTCTCTTCCTCCTCTCTCCTCTTCCTCTGTCTTCTTCCTCTCTCTTCCTCTTCTCTCTTCTTCCTCTCTCTTTCTCCTCTCTATTCCACCGCTCTCTTCCTCCTCTCTCCTCTTCCTCTATCCTCTTCCTCTCTCTTCCTTCTCTCTCTTCCTCATCTCTCCTCTTCCTCTCTCTTCCTCCTCTCTCGTCCTCCTCTCTCCTCCTCCTCTCTCTTCCTCCTCTTTCTTCCTCCTCTCTCTTCCTCCCCTCTCCTCCTCCTCTCTCCTCTTCCTCTCTCTTCCTCCTCTCTCTTCCTCCTCTCTCTTCCTCCTCTCTCTTCCTCTTCACTCTTCCTCCTCTCTCTTCCTCCTCTCTCGTCCTCCTCTCTCCTCCTCCTCTCTCTTCCTCCTCTTTCTTCCTCCTCTCTCTTCCTCCCCTCTCCTCCTCCTCTCTCCTCTTCCTCTCTCTTCCTCCTCTCTCTTCCTCCTCTCTCTTCCTCCTCTCTCTTCCTCTTCACTCTTCCTCCTCTCTCTTCCTCCTCTCTCTTCCTCCTCTCTCCTCTTCCTATCTCTTCCTACTCTCTCTTCATCCTCTCTCATCCTCGTCTCTCTTCCTCCTCTCTCTTCCTCCTCTCTCTTCCTCCTCTCAATTCCTCCTCTCTCTTCTTCCTCTCTCTTCCTCCTCTCTCTTCCACCTCTCTCTTCCTCTCTCTCCTCTTCCTCTATCCTCTTCCTCTCTCTTCCTCCTCTCTCTTCCTCCTCTCTCCTCTTCCTCTCTCTTCCTCCTCTCTCCACTTCCTCTCTCTTCCTGCTCTCTCTTTCTCCTCTCTGCTCCTCCTCTCTCCCCTTCCTCTCTCTTCCTCCGCCCTCTTCCTCCTCTCTCTTCCTCCTCTCTCTTCCTCTTCTCTCTTCCTCCTCTCTCTTCTTCCTCTCTCTTCCTCCTCTCGCTTCCTCTTCTCTCATCTCTCTCTCTTCCTCTTCTGTCTTCCTCCTCTCTCTTCCTCCTCTCTCCTCTTCCTCTATCTTCCTCCTCTCTCTTCCTCCTCTCTCTTCCTCCTCTCTCTTCCTCCTCTCTCTTCCTCCTCTCTCTTCCTCCTTTCTCCTCCTTCTCTCTCTTCCTCCTCTCTCTTCCTCCTCTCTCTTCCTCCTCTCTGTTCCGCCTCTTTCTTCCTCCTCTCTCTTCCTCCCCTCTCCTCCTTCTCTCTCCACTTCCTCTCTCTCCCTCCTCTCTCTTCCCACTCTCTCTTCCTCCTCTCTCTTCCTCTTCTCTTTTCCTCCTCTCTCCTCTCATCTCTCTTCCTCCTCTCTCTTCCTCCTCTCTCTTCCTCCTCTCTCCTCTCATCTCTGTTCCTCCTCTCTCTTCCTCCTCTCTCTTCCTCCTCTCTCTTCCTCCTCTCTCTTCCTCCTCTCTCTTTTTCCTCTATCTTCTTCCTGTCTCTTCCTCCTCTCTCATCCTCGTCTCTCTTCCTCCTCTCTCATCCTCCTCTCTCCTCTTCCTGTCTCTTCCTCCTCTTTCTTCCTCCTCTCTCTTCCTTCTCTCTCCTCTTCCTCTCTCTTCCTCCTCTCTCCACTTCCTCTCTCTTCCTGCTCTCTCTTTCTCCTCTCTGCTCCTCCTCTCTCCCCTTCCTCTCTCTTCCTCCGCCCTCTTCCTCCTCTCTCTTCCTCCTCTCTCTTCCTCCTTTCTCTTCCTCCTCTCTCTTCTTCATCTCTCTTCCTCCTCTCTCTTCCTCCTCTCTCTTCCTCCTCTCAATTCCTCCTCTCTCCTCTTCCTCTCTCTTCCTCCTCTCTCTTCCTACTCGCTCTCCTCTTCTCTCCTCTTCCTCTCTCTTCCTCCTCTCTCTTCCTCCTCTATCATCCTCATCTCTCTTCCTCCTCTCCCTCCTCTCTCTTCCTCCTCTACGGTCCTCACCTCTCTTCCTCCTCACTCTTGCTCCTCTCTCTTCCTCCTCTCTCTTCCTCCACACTCCTATTCCTCTATCTTCCTCCTCTCTCATCCTCCTCTATCATCCTCATCTCTCTTCCTCCTCTCTCTTCCTCCTCTCTCTTCCTCCTCTATCTTCCTCATCTCTCTTCCTCGTCTCTCTTCCTCCTCTCTCTTCCTCCTCTCTCCTCTTCCTGTCTCTTCCTCCTCTCTCCTCTTTCTCTGTCTTCTTCCTCTCTCTTCCTCTTCTCTCTTCTTCCTCTGTCTTCCTCCTCTCTCTTCCACCGCTCTCTTCCTCCTCTCTCCTCTTCCTCTATCCTCTTACTCTCTCTTCCTCCTCTCTCTCCTCTTCTCTCCTCTTCCTCTCTCTTCCTCCTCTCTCTTCCTCCTCTATCATCCTCATCTCTCTTCCTTCTCTCTCTTCCTCCTCTCTCTTCCTCCTCTATCTTCCTCATCTCTCTTCGTCCTCTCTCTTCCTCCTCTCTCTTCCTCCTCTCTCCTCTTCCTGTCTCTTCCTCCTCTCTCTTCCTCCTCTCTCCTCTTCCTCTGTCTTCTTCCTCTCTCTTCCTCTTCTCTCTTCTTCCTTTCTCTTCCTCCTCTCTCTTCCACCGCTCTCTTCCTCCTCTCTCCTCTTCCTCTATCCTCTTCCTCTCTCTTCCTCCTCTCTCTTCCTCATCTCTCCTCTTCCTCTCTCTTCCTCCTCTCTCTTCCTCCTCTCTCTTCCTCCTCTCTCCTCTTCCTCACTCTTCCTCCTCTGTCTTCTTCCTCTCTCTTCCTCCTCTCTCTTCCTACTCTCTCTTCCTCTTCTCTCTTCCTCCTCTCTCCTCTTCCTCTCTCCTCTTCCTCTCTCTTCCTCCTCTCTCTTCCTCCCCTCTCTTCCAACACAATCTTCCTCCTCTCTCCTCTTCTTCTCTCTTCCTCCTCTCTCTTCCTCCTCTCTCTTCCACCTCTCAATTCCTCCTCTGTCCTCTTCCTCTCTTTTCTTAATCTCTCTTCCTAGTCTCTCTTCCTCCTCTCTCTTCCTCCTCTCTCCTCTTCCTCTCTTCTCTTCCTCTCTCTTCCTCCTCTCTCTTCCTCCTCTCTCTTCCACTACACTCTTCCAACACAATCTTCCTCCTCTCTCCTCTTCTTCTCTCTTCCTCCTCTCTCTTCCTCCTCTCTCATCCTCGTCTCTCTTCCTCCTATCTCTTCCTCCTCTCTCTTCCTCCTCTCAATTCCTCCTCTCTCCTCTTCCTCTCACTTCCTCCTCTCTCTTCCTCCTCTCTCTCCTCTTCTCTCCTCTTCCTCTCTCTTCCTCCTCTCTCTTCCTCCTCTATCATCCTCATCTCTCTTCCTCCTCTCTCTTCCTCCTCTCTCTTCCTCCTCTTTCTTCCTCATCTCTCTTCCTCCTAACTCTTGCTCCTCTCTCTTGCTCCTCTCTCCTCCTCCACACTCCTATTCCTCTATCTTCCGCCACTCTCATCCTCCTCTCTCATCCTCCTCTCTCTTCCTCCTCTCTCTTCCTCCTCTCTCCTCTTCCTGTCTCTTCCTCCTCTCTCTTCCTCCTCTCTCCTCTTCCTCTGTCTTCTTCCTCTCTCTTCCTCTTCTCTCTTCTTCCTCTCTCTTTCTCCTCTCTATTCCACCGCTCTCTTCCTCCTCTCTCCTCTTCCTCTATCCTCTTCCTCTCTCATCCTTCTCTCTCTTCCTCATCTCTCCTCTTCCTCTCTCTTCCTCCTCTCTCGTCCTCCTCTCTCTTCCTCCTCTCTCTTCCTCTTCACTCATCCTCGTCTCTCTTCCACCTCTCTCTTCCTCCTCTCTCCTCTTCCTATCTCTTCCTACTCTCTCTTCATCCTCTCTCATCCTCGTCTCTCTTCCTCCTCTCTCTTCCTCCTCTTTCTTCCTCCTCTCTCTTCCTCCCCTCTCCTCCTCCTCTCTCCTCTTCCTCTCTCTTCCTCCTCTCTCTTCCTCCTCTCTCTTCCTCCTCTCTCTTCCTCTTCACTCATCCTCGTCTCTCTTCCTCCTCTCTCTTCCTCTTCTCTCCTCTTCCTATCTCTTCCTACACTCTCTTCATCCTCTCTCATCCTCGTCTCTCTTCCTCCTCTCTCTTCCTCCTCTCTCTTCCTCCTCTCAATTCCTCCTCTCTCTTCTTCCTCTCTCTTCCTCCTCTCTCTTCCACCTCTCTCTTCCTCTCTCTCCTCTTCCTCTATCCTCTTCCTCTCTCTTCCTCCTCTCTCTTCCTCCTCTCTCCTCTTCCTCTCTCTTCCTCCTCTCTCCACTTCCTCTCTCTTCCTGCTCTCTCTTTCTCCTCTCTGCTCCTCCTCTCTCCCCTTCCTCTCTCTTCCTCCGCCCTCTTCCTCCTCTCTCTTCCTCCTCTCTCTTCCTCTTCTCTCTTCCTCCTCTCTCTTCTTCCTCTCTCTTCCTCCTCTCGCTTCCTCTTCTCTCATCTCTCTCTCTTCCTCTTCTGTCTTCCTCCTCTCTCTTCCTCCTCTCTCCTCTTCCTCTATCTTCCTCCTCTCTCTTCCTCCTCTCTCTTCCTCCTCTCTCTTCCTCCTCTCTCTTCCTCCTCTCTCTTCCTCCTCTCTCTTCCTCCTTTCTCCTCCTCCTCTCTCTTCCTCCTCTCTCTTCCTCCTCTCTCTTCCTCCTCTCTCCTCTTCCTCTCTCTTCCTCCTCTCTCCACTTCCTCTCTCTTCCTGCTCTCTCTTTCTCCTCTCTGCTCCTCCTCTCTCCCCTTCCTCTCTCTTCCTCCGCCCTCTTCCTCCTCTCTCTTCCTCCTCTCTCTTCCTCCTTTCTCTTCCTCCTCTCTCTTCTTCCTCTCTCTTCCTCCTCTCTCTTCCTCCTCTCTCTTCCTCCTCTCAATTCCTCCTCTCTCCTCTTCCTCTCTCTTCCTCCTCTCTCTTCCTACTCGCTCTCCACTTCTCTCCTCTTCCTCTCTGTTCCTCCTCTCTCATCCTCCTCTATCATCCTCATCTCTCTTCCTCCTCTCTCTTCCTCCTCTCTCTTCCTCCTCTCTCCTCTTCCTGTCTCTTCCTCCTCTCTCCTCTTTCTCTGTCTTCTTCCTCTCTCTTCCTCTTCTCTCTTCTTCCTCTGTCTTCCTCCTCTCTCTTCCACCGCTCTCTTCCTCCTCTCTCCTCTTCCTCTATCCTCTTCCTCTCTCTTCCTCCTCTCTCTTCCTCCTCTATCATCCTCATCTCTCTTCCTTCTCTCTCTTCCTCCTCTCTCTTCCTCCTCTCTCTTCCTCATCTCTCTTCGTCCTCTCTCTTCCTCCTCTCTCTTCCTCCTCTCTCCTCTTCCTGTCTCTTCCTCCTCTCTCTTCCTCCTCTCTCCTCTTCCTCTGTCTTCTTCCTCTCTCTTCCTCTTCTCTCTTCTTCCTTTCTCTTCCTCCTCTCTCTTCCACCGCTCTCTTCCTCCTCTCCCCTCTTCCTCTATCCTCTTCCTCTCTCTTCCTCCTCTCTCTTCCTCATCTCTCCTCTTCCTCTCTCTTCCTCCTCTCTCTTCCTCCTCTCTCTTCCTCCTCTCTCCTCTTCCTCTCTCTTCCTCCTCTGTCTTCTTCCTCTCTCTTCCTCCTCTCTCTTCCTACTCTCTCTTCCTCTTCTCTCTTCCTCCTCTCTCCTCTTCCTCTCTCCTCTTCCTCTCTCTTCCTCCTCTCTCTTCCTCCCCTCTCTTCCAACACAATCTTCCTCCTCTCTCCTCTTCTTCTCTCTTACTCCTCTCTCTTCCTCCTCTCTCTTCCACCTCTCAATTCCTCCTCTCTCCTCTTCCTCTCTTTTCTTCCTCTCTCTTCCTAGTCTCTCTTCCTCCTCTCTCTTCCTCCTCTCTCCTCTTCCTCTCTTCTCTTCCTCTCTCTTCCTCCTCTCTCTTCCTCCTCTCTCTTCCACCACACTCTTCCACCACAATCTTCCTCCTCTCTCCTCTTCTTCTCTCTTCCTCCTCTCTTTTCCTCCTCTCTCTTCCTCCTCTTAATTCCTCCTCTCTCCTCTTCCTCTATCTTCCTCCTCTCTCTTCATTCTCTCTCTTCCTCCTCTCTCCTCTTCCTCTCTCTTCCTCCTCTCTCCTCTTCCTCTCTCTTCCTCCTCACTCTTCCTCCTCTCTCTTCCTCCTCTCTCTTCCTCCTCTCTCTTCCTCCACTCTCTTCCAACACAATCTTCCTCCTCTCTCCTCTTCTTCACTCTTCCTCCTCTCTCTTCCTCCTCTCTCCTCCTCCTCTCTCTTCCTCCTCTCAGTTCCTCGTCTCTCCTCTTCCTCTCTCTTCCTCCTCTCTCTTCCTCCTCTCTCCTCTTCCTGTCTCTTCCTCCTCTCTCTTCCTCCTCTCTCTACCTCCTTTCTCCTCTTCTTCTCTCTTCCTCCTCTCTCTTCCTCCTCTCTCTTCCTCCTCTCAATTCCTCCTGTCTCTTCCTCCTCTCTCTTCCTCCACTCTTTTCCAACACAATCTTCCTCCTCTCTCCTCTTCTTCTCTCTTCCTCTACTCTCTTCCTCCTCTCTCTTCCTTCTCTCTCTTCCTCCACTCTCCTCTTCCTCTCTCTTCCTCCTCACTCTTGCTCCTCTCTCATCCTCGTCTCTCTTCCTCCTCTCTTTTCCTCCTCTCTCTTCCTCCTCTATCCTCCTCATCTCTCTTCCTCCTCACTCTTGCTCCTCTCTCTTCCTTCTCTCTCTTCCTCCTCTCACCTCTTCCTCTCTCCTCTTCCTCTCTCTTCCTCCTCTCTCTTCCTCCTCTCTCCTCTTCCTCTCTCTTCCTCCTCTCTCTTCCTCCTCTCTGTTCCTCCTCTGTCTTCCTCTTCTCTCTTCCTCCTCTCTCTTCCTCCTCTCTCCTCCTCCTCTCTCCTCCTCCTCTCTCTTCCTCCTCTCTATTCCTCCTCTCTACTCCTCATCTCTCTTCTTCCTCTCTCTTCCTACTTTCTCCTCTTCCTCTCTCTTCCTCCTCTCTCTTCCTCCTTTCTCTTCCTCCTCTCTCTTCTTCCTCTCTCTTCCTCCTCTCTCTTCCTCCTCTCTCTTCCTCCTCTCAATTCCTCCTCTCTCCTCTTCCTCTCTCTTCCTCCTCTCTCTTCCTACTCGCTCTCCACTTCTCTCCTCTTCCTCTCTGTTCCTCCTCTCTCATCCTCCTCTATCATCCTCATCTCTCTTCCTCCTCTCTCTTCCTCCTCTCTCTTCCTCCTCTCTCCTCTTCCTGTCTCTTCCTCCTCTCTCCTCTTTCTCTGTCTTCTTCCTCTCTCTTCCTCTTCTCTCTTCTTCCTCTGTCTTCCTCCTCTCTCTTCCACCGCTCTCTTCCTCCTCTCTCCTCTTCCTCTATCCTCTTCCTCTCTCTTCCTCCTCTCTCTTCCTCCTCTATCATCCTCATCTCTCTTCCTTCTCTCTCTTCCTCCTCTCTCTTCCTCCTCTCTCTTCCTCATCTCTCTTCGTCCTCTCTCTTCCTCCTCTCCCCTCTTCCTCTATCCTCTTCCTCTCTCTTCCTCCTCTCTCTTCCTCATCTCTCCTCTTCCTCTCTCTTCCTCCTCTCTCTTCCTCCTCTCTCTTCCTCCTCTCTCCTCTTCCTCTCTCTTCCTCCTCTGTCTTCTTCCTCTCTCTTCCTCCTCTCTCTTCCTACTCTCTCTTCCTCTTCTCTCTTCCTCCTCTCTCCTCTTCCTCTCTCCTCTTCCTCTCTCTTCCTCCTCTCTCTTCCTCCCCTCTCTTCCAACACAATCTTCCTCCTCTCTCCTCTTCTTCTCTCTTACTCCTCTCTCTTCCTCCTCTCTCTTCCACCTTCCTCTCTCCTCTTCCTCTCTTTTCTTCCTCTCTCTTCCTAGTCTCTCTTCCTCCTCTCTCTTCCTCCTCTCTCCTCTTCCTCTCTTCTCTTCCTCTCTCTTCCTCCTCTCTCTTCCTCCTCTCTCTTCCACCACACTCTTCCACCACAATCTTCCTCCTCTCTCCTCTTCTTCTCTCTTCCTCCTCTCTTTTCCTCCTCTCTCTTCCTCCTCTTAATTCCTCCTCTCTCCTCTTCCTCTATCTTCCTCCTCTCTCTTCATTCTCTCTCTTCCTCCTCTCTCCTCTTCCTCTCTCTTCCTCCTCTCTCCTCTTCCTCTCTCTTCCTCCTCACTCTTCCTCCTCTCTCTTCCTCCTCTCTCTTCCTCCTCTCTCTTCCTCCTCTCTCTTCCTCCACTCTCTTCCAACACAATCTTCCTCCTCTCTCCTCTTCTTCACTCTTCCTCCTCTCTCTTCCTCCTCTCTCCTCCTCCTCTCTCTTCCTCCTCTCAGTTCCTCGTCTCTCCTCTTCCTCTCTCTTCCTCCTCTCTCTTCCTCCTCTCTCCTCTTCCTGTCTCTTCCTCCTCTCTCTTCCTCCTCTCTCTACCTCCTTTCTCCTCTTCTTCTCTCTTCCTCCTCTCTCTTCCTCCTCTCTCTTCCTCCTCTCAATTCCTCCTGTCTCTTCCTCCTCTCTCTTCCTCCACTCTTTTCCAACACAATCTTCCTCCTCTCTCCTCTTCTTCTCTCTTCCTCTACTCTCTTCCTCCTCTCTCTTCCTTCTCTCTCTTCCTCCACTCTCCTCTTCCTCTCTCTTCCTCCTCACTCTTGCTCCTCTCTCATCCTCGTCTCTCTTCCTCCTCTCTTTTCCTCCTCTCTCTTCCTCCTCTATCCTCCTCATCTCTCTTCCTCCTCACTCTTGCTCCTCTCTCTTCCTCCTCTCTCTTCCTCCTCTCACCTCTTCCTCTCTCCTCTTCCTCTCTCTTCCTCCTCTCTCTTCCTCCTCTCTCCTCTTCCTCTCTCTTCCTCCTCTCTCTTCCTCCTCTCTGTTCCTCCTCTGTCTTCCTCTTCTCTCTTCCTCCTCTCTCTTCCTCCTCTCTCCTCCTCCTCTCTCCTCCTCCTCTCTCTTCCTCCTCTCTATTCCTCCTCTCTACTCCTCATCTCTCTTCTTCCTCTCTCTTCCTACTTTCTCCTCTTCCTCTCTCTTCCTCCTCTCTCTTCCTCCTCCCTCTTCCTCCTCTCTCTTCCTCCTCTCTCTTCCTCCTCTCTCCTCCTCCTCTCTCTTCCTCCTCTCTCTTCCTCCTCTCTCTTCCTCCTCTCTCTTCCTCCTCCCTCTTCCTCCTCTCTCTTCCTCCTCTCTATTCCTCCTCTCTCTTCCTCCTCTCTCTTCCTCCTCTCTCCTCTTCCTCTCTCTTCCTCCTCTCTCTTCCTCCTCTCTCTTCCTCCTTTCTCCACTTCTTCTCTCTTCCTCCTCTCTCTTCCTCCTCTCTCTTCCTCCTCTCAATTCCTCCTCTCTCCTCTTCCTCTCTCTACCTCCTCTCTCTTCCTCCTTTCTCTTCCTCTTCTCTCCTCTTCCTCTCTCTTCCTCCTCTCTCTTCCTCCTCTATCCTCCTCATCTCTCTTCCTCCTCACTCTTGCTCCTCTCTCTTCCTCCTCTCTCCTCCTCCACACTCCTCTTCCTCTATCTTCCTCCTCCCTCATCCTCCTCTCTCATCCTCCTCTCTATTCCTCCTCTCTCATCCTCCTCTCTCTTCCTCCTCTCTTTTCATCCACTCTCTTCCAACACAATATTCTTCCTCTCTCCTCTTCTTCTCTCTCCTCCTCTCTCTTCCTCCTCTCTGCTCTTCCTTTCTCTTCCTTCTCTCTCTTCCTCCTCTCTCATTTTCATCTCTCCTCCTCCTCCTCTCTTCTCTTCCTATCTCTTCCTCCTCTCTCTTCCCCCTGTCTCTTCCTCCTCTCTCTTCCTCCTCTCTCTTCCTCCTCTCTACTCCTCATCTCTCTTCTTCCTCTCTCTTCCTCCTTTCTCCTCTTCCTCTCTCTTCCTCCTCTCTCTTCCTCCTCCCTCTTCCTCCTCTCTCTTCCTCCTCTCTCTTCCTCCTCTCTCCTCCTCCTCTCTCCTCCTCCTCTCTCCTCCACCTCCCTCTTCCTCCTCTCTCTTCCTCCTCTCTCTTCCTCCTCTCTCCTCTCATCTCTCTTCCTCCTCTCTCTTCCTCCTCTCTCTTCCTCCTCTCTCTTCCTCCTCTCTCCTCTCATCTCTCTTCCTCCTCTCTCTTCCTCCTCTCTCTTCTCCTCTCTCTTCCTCCTCTCTCTTCCTCCTCTCTCTTTTTCCTCTATCTTCCTCCTCTCTCTTCCTCCTCTCTCATCCGCGTCTCTCTTCCTCCTCTCTCATCCTCCTTTCTCCTCTTCTCTCTCTTCCTCCTCTCTCTTCCTCCTCTCTCTTCCTCCTCTCTCTTCCTCCTCTCTCCTCTTCCTGTCTCTTCCTCCTCTCTCTTCCTCCTCTCTCTTCCTCCTCTCTCCTCTTCCTCTCTCTTCCTCCTCTCTCATCCTCGTCCCTCTTCCTCCACTCTCCTCTTCCTCTCTCTTCCTCCTCTCTCTTCCTCCTCTCTCTTCCTCCTCTCTCTACCTCCTCTCTCTTCCTCATTTCACCTACTCCTCTCTCCTCTTCCTCTCTCTCTTCCGCCTCTCTCATCCTCCTCTGTCTTCCTTCTCTCTCTTCCTCCTCTCTCTTCCACCTCTCTCCTCTTTCTCTATCGTCTTCCTCTCTCTTCCTCCTCTCTCTTCCTCCTCCTCTCTCCTCTTCCTCTCTCTTCCTCCTCTCTCCTCCTCCTCTCTCTTCCTCCTCACTCTTCCTCCTCTCTCTTCCTCCTCTCTCTTCTTCCTCTCTCTTCCTCCTCTCTCTTCCTCCTCTCTCTTCCTCCTCTCTCATCCTCTTCTCTCCTCTTCCTCTCTCCTCTTCCTCTCTCTTCCTCCTCTCTCTTCCTCCTCTCTCTTCCTCCACTCTCTTCCAACACAATCTTCCTCCTCTCTCCTGTTCTTCTCTTTTCCTCCTCTCTCTTCCGCCTCTTTCTTCCTCCTCTCTCTTCCCCCCCTCTGACTTCTCTCTCCTCTACCTCTCCCTTCCTACTCTCTCTTCCGCTTCTCTCTTCCTCCACGCTCTTCCTCCTCTCTCTTCCTCCTCTCTCCTCTCATCTCTCTTCCTCCTCTCTCTTCCTCCTCTCTCTTTCTCCTCTCTCTTTTTCCTCTATCTTCCTCTCTCTCTTCCTCCTCTCTCATCCTCGTCTCTCTTCCTCCTCTCTCATCCTCCTCTCTCCTCCTCCTCTCTCTTCCTCCTCTCTCTTCCTCCTCTCTCTTCCTCCTCTCTCTTCCTCCTCTCTCCTCTTCCTGTCTCTTCCTCCTCTCTCTTCCTCCTCTCTCTTCCTCCTCTCTCCTCTTCCTCTCTTTTCCTCCTCTCTCTTACTCCTCTCTCTTCCTGCTCTCTCTTCCTCCTCTGTCTTCCTCCTCTCTCTTCCTCCTCTCTCTTCCTCATCTCTCTTCCACCTCTCTCTTCCTCCTCTCTCTTCCTCCTCTCTCTTCCTCCTCTCTCCTCTTCCTATCTCTTCCTCCTCTCTCTTCCTCCTCTCTCATCCTCGTCTCTCTTCCTCCTCTCCTCTTCCTCCTCTCTCTTCCTCCTCTCAATTCCTCCTCTATCCTCTTCCTCTCTCTTCCTCCTCTCTCTTCCTACTCTCTCTCCTCTTCTCTCCTCTTCCTCTCTCTTCCTCCTCTCTCTTCCTCGTCTATCATCCTCATCTCTCTTCCTCCTCTCTCTTCCTCTTCTCTCTTCCTCCTCTATCGTCCTCACCTCTCTTCCTCCTCACTCTTGCTCCTCTCTCTTTTCCTCCTCTCTCTTCCTCCACACTCCTATTCCTCTATCTTCCTCCTCTCTCATCCTCCTCTATCATCCTCATCTCTCTTCCTCCTCTCTCTTCCTCCTCTCTCTTCCTCCTCTATCTTCCTCATCTCTCTTCCTCCTCTCTCTTCCTCCTCTCTCTTCCTCCTCTCTCCTCTTCCTGTCTCTTCCTCCTCTCTCTTCCTCCTCTCTCTTCCACCGCTCTCTTCCTCCTCTCTCCTCTTCCTCTCTCCTCTTCCTCTCTCTTCCCTCCTCTCTCTTCCTCCTCTATCTTCCTCATCTCTCTTCCTCCTCTCTCTTCCTCCTCTCTCTTCCTCCTCTCTCCTCTCCTGTCTCTTCCTCCTCTCTTCTTCCTCTCTCCTCTTCCTCTGTCTTCTTCCTCTCTCTTCCTCTTCTCATCTTCTTCCTCTCTCTTCCTCCTCTCTCCTACTCTCTCTTCCTCCAGTCACTCTTCTCCTCTCTCCTCTTCCTCTCTCCTCTTCCTCTCTCTCTTCCTCCTCTCCCTTCCTCCTCTCTCTTCCTCCTCTCTCTTCCAACACAATCTTCCTCCTCTCTCCTCTTCATCTCTCTTCCTCCTCTCCCTTCCTCCTCTCTCTTCCTCCTCTCAATTCCTCCTCTCTCCTCTTCCTCTCTTTTCCTCCTGTCTCTTCCTAGTCTCTCTTCCTCCTCTCTCTTCCTCCTCCTCTCTCCTCTTCCTCTGTTCTCTTCCTCTCTCTTCCTCCTCTCTCTTCCTCCTCCTTCTTCCACCACACTCTTCCAACACAATCTTCCTCCTCTCTCCTCTTCTTCCCTCTTCCTCCTCTCTCTTCCTCCTCTTAATTCCTCCTCTCTCCTCTTCCTCTCTCTTCCTCCTCTCTCTTCATCCTCTCTCTTCCTCCTCTCTCCTCTTCCTCTCTCTTCCTCCTCTCTCCTCTTCCTCTCTCTTCCTCCTCACTCTTCCTCCTCTTTTCCTCCTCTCTCTTCTTCCTCTCTCTTCCTCCTCTTCTTCCTCCTCTCTCTTCCTCCTCTCTCTTCGTCCTCTCTCCTCTTCCTCTCTCCTCTTCCTCTCTCTTCCTCCTCTCTCTTCCAACACAATCTTCCTCCTCTCTCCTCTTCTTCCCTCTTCCTCCTCTCTCTTCCTCCTCTTAATTCCTCCTCTCTCCTCTTCTCTCTCTTCCTCCTCTCTCCTCTTCCTCTCTCTTCCTCCTCACTCTTCCTCCTCTCTCTTCCTCCTCTCTCTTCTTCCTCTCTCTTCCTCCTCTCTCTTCCTCCTCTCTCTTCCTCCTCTCTCATCCTCTTCTCTCCTCTTCCTCTCTCCTCTTCCTCTCTCTTCCTGCTCTCTCTTCCTCCTCTCTCTTCCTCCACTCTCTTCCAACACAATCTTCCTCCTCTCTCTGTTCTTCTCTTTCCTCCTCTCTCTTCCGCCTCTTTCTTCCTCCTCCCTCTTCCCCCCTCTGACTTCTCTCTCCTCTACCTCTCTCTTCCTCCTCTCTCTTCCTCCTCTCTCCTCTCATCTCTCTTCCTCCTCTCTCTTCCTCCTCTCTCTTTCTCCTCTCTCTTTTTCCTCTATCTTCCTCTCTCTCTTCCTCCTCTCTCATCCTCGTCTCTCTTCCTCCTCTCTCATCCTCCTCTCTCCTCCTCCTCTCTCTTCCTCCTCTCTCTTCCTCCTCTCTCTTCCTCCTCTCTCTTCCTCCTCTCTCCTCTTCCTGTCTCTTCCTCCTCTCTCTTCCTCCTCTCTCTTCCTCCTCTCTCCTCTTCCTCTCTCTTCCTCCTCTCTCTTCCTCCTCTGTCTTCCTCCTCTCTCTTCCTCCTCTCTCTTCCTCATCTCTCTTCCACCTCTCTCTTCCTCCTCTCTCCACTTCCTCTCTCTTCCTGCTCTCTCCTCTTCCTATCTCTTCCTCCTCTCTCTTCCTCCTCTCTCTTCCTCCCTCTCAATTCCTCCTCTATCCTCTTCCTCTCTCTTCCTCCTCTCTCTCCTTCCTACTCTCTCTCCTCTTCTCTCCTCTTCCTCTCTCTTCCTCCTCTCTCTTCCTCGTCTATCATCCTCATCTCTCTTCCTCCTCTCTCTTCCTCTTCTCTCTTCCTCCTCTATCGTCCTCACCTCTCTTCCTCCTCACTCTTGCTCCTCTCTCTTTTCCTCCTCTCTCTTCCTCCACACTCCTATTCCTCTATCTTCCTCCTATCTCATCCTCCTCTATCATCCTCATCTCTCTTCCTCCTCTCTCTTCCTCCTCTCTCTTCCTCCTCTATCTTCCTCATCTCTCTTCCTCCTCTCTCTTCCTCCTCTCTCTTCCTCCTCTCTCCTCTTCCTGTCTCTTCCTCCTCTCTCTTCCTCCTCTCTCTTCCACCGCTCTCTTCCTCCTCTATCCTCTTCCTCTATCCTCTTACTCTCTCTTCCTCCTCTCTCTCCTCTTCTCTCCTCTTCCTCTCTCTTCCTCCTCTCTCTTCCTCCTCTATCTTCCTCATCTCTCTTCCTCCTCTCTCTTCCTCCTCTCAATTCCTCCTCTATCCTCTTCCTCTCTCTTCCTCCTCTCTCTTCCTACTCTCTCTCCTCTTCTCTCCTCTTCCTCTCTCTTCCTCCTCTCTCTTCCTCGTCTATCATCCTCATCTCTCTTCCTCCTCTCTCTTCCTCTTCTCTCTTCCTCCTCTATCGTCCTCACCTCTCTTCCTCCTCACTCTTGCTCCTCTCTCTTTTCCTCCTCTCTCTTCCTCCACACTCCTATTCCTCTATCTTCCTCCTATCTCATCCTCCTCTATCATCCTCATCTCTCTTCCTCCTCTCTCTTCCTCCTCTCTCTTCCTCCTCTATCTTCCTCATCTCTCTTCCTCCTCTCTCTTCCTCCTCTCTCTTCCTCCTCTCTCCTCTTCCTGTCTCTTCCTCCTCTCTCTTCCTCCTCTCTCTTCCACCGCTCTCTTCCTCCTCTATCCTCTTCCTCTATCCTCTTACTCTCTCTTCCTCCTCTCTCTCCTCTTCTCTCCTCTTCCTCTCTCTTCCTCCTCTCTCTTCCTCCTCTATCTTCCTCATCTCTCTTCCTCCTCTCTCTTCCTCCTCTCTCTTCCTCCTCTCTCCTCTTCCTGTCTCTTCCTCCTCTCTCTTCTTCCTCTCTCCCCTTCCTCTGTCTTCTTCCTCTCTCTTCCTCTTCTCTCTTCTTCCTCTCTCTTCCTCCTCTCTCTTCCTACTCTCTCTTCCTCCTGTCTATTCCTCCTCTCTCCTCTTTCCTCTCTCCTCTTCCTCTCTCTTCCTCCTCTCCCTTCCTCCTCTCTCTTCCTCCTCTCAATTCCTCCTCTCTCCTCTTCCTCTCTTTTCCTCCTGTTCTCTTCCTAGTCTCTCTTCCTCCTCTCTCTTCCTCCTCTCTCCTCTTCCTCTGTTCTCTTCCTCTCTCTTCCTCCTCTCTCTTCCTCCTCTCTCTTCCACCACACTCTTCCAACACAATCTTCCTCCTCTCTCCTCTTCCTCTCTCTTCCTCCTCTCTCTTCATCCTCTCTCTTCCTCCTCTCTCCTCTTCCTCTCTCTTCCTCCTCTCTCCTCTTCCTCTCTCTTCCTCCTCACTCTTCCTCCTCTTTTCCTCCTCTCTCTTCTTCCTCTCTCTTCCTCCTCTTCTTCCTCCTCTCTCTTCCTCCTCTCTCTTCGTCCTCTCTCCTCTTCCTCTCTCCTCTTCCTCTCTCTTCCTCCTCTCTCTTCCAACACAATCTTCCTCCTCTCTCCTCTTCTTCTCTCTTCCTCCTATCTCTTCCTCCTCTCTCCTCCTCCTCTCTCTTCCTCCTCTCAGGTCCTCGTCTCTCCTCTTCCTCTCTCTTCCTCTGCTCTCTTCCTCCTCTCTCTTCCTCCTCTCTCTTCCTCCTCTCTCCTCTTCCTGTCTCTTCCTACTCTCTCTTCCTCCTCTCTCTTCCTCCTTTCTCCTCTTATTCTCTATTCCTCCTCTCAATTCCTCCTGCTCTTCCTCCTCTCTCTTCCTCCACTCTTTTCCAACACAATCTTCCTCCTCTCTCCTCTTCTTCTCTCTTCCTCTACTCTCTTCCTCCTCTCTCTTCCTCCTCTCTCTTCCTCCTCTCTCCTCTTCCTCTCTCTTCGTCCTCTCTCTTCCTCCTCTCTCTTCCTCTTCTCTCCTCTTCCTCTCTCTTCCACCTCACTCTTGCTCCTCTCTCATCCTCGTCTCTCTTCCTCCTCTCTCTTCCTCCTCTCTCTTCCTCCTCTATCCTCCTACCCTCTCTTCCTCCTCACTCTTGCTCCTCTCTCTTCCTCCTCTCTCTTCCTCCTCTCACCTCTTCCTCTCTCCTCTTCCTCTCTCTTCCTCCTCTCTCTTCCTCCTCTCTCTTCCTCCACTCTCTTCCAATACAATCTTACTCCCCTCTCCTCTTCTTCTCTCATCCTCCTCTCTCTTCCTCCTCTCTCTTCCTCCTCTCAATTCCTCCTCTCTCCTCTTCCTCTCTCTTCCTCCTCTCTCTTCCTCCTCTCTCTTCCTCCTCTCTCTTCCTACTCTCTCTTCCTACTCTCTCCTCTCATCTCTCTTCCTCCTCTCTCTTCCTCCTCTCTCTTCCTCTTCTCTCTTACTCCTCTCTCTTTTTCCACTATATTCCTCCTCTCTCTTCCTTCTCTATCCTCCTCATCTCTCTTCACCCTCACTCTTGCTCCTCTCTCTTCCTCCTCTCTCTTCCTCCACACTCCTTTTCCTCTATCTTCCTCCTCTCTCATCCTCCTCTCTCATCCTCCTCTCTCTTCCTCTTCTCTCTTCCTCCTCTCTCCTCTTCCTCTCTCTTCCTCCTCTCTCATCCTCCTCTCTCCTCCTCCTCTCTCTTCCTCCTCTCTCTTCCACCTCTCTGTTCCTCCTCTCTCCTCTTCCTCTATCCTCTTCCTCTCTCTTCCTCCTCTCTCTTCCTCCTCTCCTCCCTCCTCTCTCTTCCTCCACTCTCTTCCAACACAATCATCCTCCTCTCTCCTCTTCTTCTCTCATCCTCCTCTCTCTTCCTCCTCTCTCTTCCTCCTCTCTCTTCCTCATCTCTCTTCCTCCTCTCTCTTCCTCCTCTCTCTTCCTTCTCAATCTTCCTCCTCTTCCTTCTCCTCACTTCCTCCTCTCTCCTCCTCTCCTCTCTTCCTCATCTCTCTTCCTCCTCTCTCTTCCTCCACTATCCTCTTCCTCTCTCTTCCTCCACCTCTTCCTTCTCTCTCTTCCTCCTCTCTCTTCCTCCTCTCTCCTCCTCCTCTCTCCTCTTCCTCTCTATTCCTCCTCTCTCTTCCTCCTCTCTCTTCCTCCTCTCTCTTCCTCATTTATCCTCCTCATCTCTCTTCCTCCTCACTCTTGCTCCTCTCTCTTCCTCTTCTCTCTTCCTGCTCTCACCTCTTCCTCTCTCCTCTTCCTCTCTCTTCCTCCTCTCTCTTCCTCCTCTCTCTTCCTCCTCTCTCTTCCTCCTCTCTCCTCTTCCTCTATATTCCTCCTCTCTCTTCCTCCTCTCTCTTCCTCCTCTCTCTTCTTCTTGTCTCTTCCTCCTCTCTCTTCCTCCTCTCTCCTCCTCCTCTCTCCTCCTCCTCTCTCTTCCTCTTCTCTCTTCCTCCTCTGTCTTCCTTCTCTCTTCCGCCTCTTTCTTCCTCCTTACTCTTCCTACCCTCTCCTCCTTCTCTCTCCTCTTCCTCTCTCTTCCTCCTCTCTCTTCCTCCTCTCTCTTCCTCCTCTCTCTTCCTACTCTCTCCTCTCATTTCTCTTCCTCCTCTCTCTTCCTCCTCTCACTTCCTCCTCTCTCTTACTCCTCTCTCTTTTTCCTCTATGTTCCTCCTCTCTCTTCCTCCTCTCTCCTCTTCCTCTCTCTTCCTCCTCTCTCCTCCTCCTCTCTCTTTCTCCTCTCTCTTCCACCTCTCTATTCCTCCTCTCTCCTCTTCCTCTATCCTCTTCCTCTCTCTTCCTCCTCTCTCTTCCTCCTCTCTCCTCTTCCTCTCTCTTCCTCCTCTCTCCTCATCCTCTCTCTTCCTCCTCTCTCATCCTCCTCTCTCATCCTCCTCTCTCTTCCTCCTCTCTCTTCCTCCTCTCTCTTCTTCCTCTCTCTTCCTCCTCTCTCCTCCTCCTCTCTCTTCCTCCTCTCTCCTCCTCCTCTCTCTTCCTCCTCTCTCTTCCTCTCTCTCCTCTTCCTCTCTCTGCCTCCTCTCTCTTCCTCCTCTCTCTTCCTACTCTCTCCTCCTCCTCTCTCCTCTTCCTCACTCTAACTCCTCTCTCTTCCTCCTATCTCCTCTTCCTCTCTCTTCCTCCTCACTCTTGCTCCTCTCCCATCCTCGTCTCTCTTCCTCCTCTCTCTTCCTACTCTCTTCCTCCTCTCTCCTCCTCTTCTCTCTTCCTCCTCTCTCTTCCTCCTCTCCCCTCTTCCTCTCTCTTCCTCCTTCCTCTTGCTCCTCTCTCTTCCTCCTCTCTCCTCTTCCTCCCTCTTCCTCCTCTCTCTTCCTCCTCTCTCTTCCTCCTCTCTCTTCCTCCTCTCTCCTCCAATCTCTGCTCTTCCTCTCTCTCCCTCCATTCTTTTCCTCCTCTCTCTTCCTCCTCTCTCCTCTTCTTCTCTATTCCTCCTCTCTCTTCATCCTCGCTCTTCTTCCCCTCTCTTCCTCCTCTCTCTTCCTAATCTCTCTTTCTCCATTCTCCTCTTCCTCTCTCTTCCTCCTCTCTCCTCCTCCTCTCTTCTTTTCCTCACTCTTCCTCCTCTCTCTTCCTCCTCTCTCCTCCTCATCTCTCTTCCTCCTCTCTCTTCCTCCTCTCTCCTCCTCCTATCTCCTCCTCCTTTCTCCTCTTCCTCTCTCTTCCTCCTCTCTCTTCTTACTCTCTCTTCCTCCTCCCTATTCCGCCTGTCTCTTCCTGCTCTCTGCTCCTCCTCTCTCCTTCTCCTCTCTCTTCCTCCTCTCTCCTCTTCATCTCTCTTCCTCCTCTCTCTTCCTCCTCTCTCCTCTTCCTCTTTCTTCCTCCTCTCTCTTCCTCTTCTCTCCTCTTCCTCTCTCTTCCTCCTCCTCTTCCTCGTCTCTCTTTCTCCTCTCTCTTCCTCCTCTCTTCTCCTCCTCTATCTTCCTCCTCTGTCCTCTTACTCTCACTTCCTCCTCTCTCTTCCTCCTCCCTATTCCTCCTCTCTCCTCTTCCTCTCTCTTCCTCCTCTCTCTTCCTCCTCTCTCCTCTTCCTCTCTCTTCCTCCACTCTCCTCTTCCTCTCTTCATCCTCTCTCTTCCTTCTCTCTCTTCTTACCTCACTCCTCCTCCTCTCTGCTCTTCCTCTCTCTTCCTCCTCTCTGTTCCTCAACTCTCCTCTTTCTCTCTCTTCCTCCTCTCTCTTCCTCCACTCTCTTCTTCCTCTCTCTTCGTCCTCTCTCCTCCTCCTCTCTCCTATTCCTCCCTTTTCCTCCTCTCTCTTGCTCCTCTCTCTTCCAACACTCTGCTCTTCCTCTCTCTCCCTCCATTCTTTTACTCCTCTCTCTTCCTTCTCTCTCTTACTCCTCTCTCTTCCTCCTCTCTCCTCTTCTTCTCTATTCCTCCTCTCTCTTCATCCTCTCTCTTCTTCCCCTCTCTTCCTCCTCTCTCTTCCTAATCTCTCTTTCTCCTTTCTCCTCTTCCTCTCTCTTCCTCCTCTCTCCTCTTCCTCTCTCTTCCTCCTCTCTCTTCCTCCTCTATCTTCCTCCTCTCTCTTCCTCCTCTCTCCTCTTCCTTTCTCTTCCTTCTCTCTCTTCCTCCTCTCTCTTCCTCCTCTCTCTTCCTCCTCTCTCCTCCTCCTCTCTCTTCCTCCTTTCTGTTCCTGCTCTCTCTTCCTTCTCTCTCTTCCTCCTCTCTGCTCTTCCTCTCTCTTCCGCCTTTCTTTTCCTCCTCTCTCTTCTTCCTCTCTCTTCCTCCTCTCTCTTCCTCCTCTCTCTTGCTCCTCTCTCATCCTCGTCTCTTTTCCTCCTCTCTCTTCCTCCTCTCTCTTCCTCCTGTCTCTTCCTCCTCTCTCTTCCTCCTCTCTCCTCTTCATCTCTCTTCCTCATCTCTCTTCCTCATCTCTCTTCCTCCTCACTCCTCCTACTCTCTCTTCCTCCTTTCTCTTCCTCCTCTCTCTTTCTCCACTCTCTTCCTTCTCTCTCTTCCTCCTCACTCCTACTTTTCTATTCTTCCTCTCTCTTCCTCCTCTCTCTTCCTCCTCTCTCTTCCTCCTCTCTCCTCTTCCTCTCTCTTCCTCCTTTATCTTCCTCCTCTCTCTTCCTCCTCTCTCTTCCTCCACTCTCCTCTTCCTCTCTCTTCCTCCTCTTCTACATCCTCTATCTTCTACCTCTCTCTTCCTCCTCTCTCTTCCTCCTCTCTCTTCCTCCTCTCTCCTCCTACTCTCTACTCTTCCTGTCTCTTCCTCCTCTCTCTTCCTCCTCTCTCTTGCTCCTCTGTCATCCTCGTCTCTCTTCCTCGTCTCTCTTCCTCCTCTCTCTTCCTCCTCTCTCTTCCTCCTCTCTCTTCCTCCGCTCTCCTCCTCATCTCTCTTCCTCCTCTCTCTTCCTCCTCTCTCTTCCTCCTCTCTCTTCCTCCTCTCTCCTCCTCATCTCTCTTCCTCCTCTCTCTTCCTCCTCTGTCTTCCTCCTCTCTCTTCCTCCTCTCTCTTCCTCCTCACTCTTCCTCCTATCTCCTCCTAATCTCTCTTCCTCCTCCCTCTTCCTCCTCTCGCTTCCTCCTCTCTCCTCTTCCTCTCTCTTCCTCCTCTCTCTTGCTCCTCTCTCATCCTCGTCTCTCTTCCTCCTCTATCTTCCTCCTCTCTCTTCCTCCTCTCTCTTCCTCCTTTCTCTTCCTCCTCTCTCCTCTTCCTCTCTCTTCCTCCTCTCTCCTCTGCCTCTCTCTTCCTCCACTCTCCTCTTCCTGTCTCTTCCTCCTCTCTCTTCCTCCTCTCTCTTCCTCCTCTCTCTTCCTTCTCTCTCTTCCTCCTCTCTCTTCCAACTCTCTGCTCCTCTTCTCTCTTCCTCGTCTCTCTTCCTCGTCTCTCTTCCTCCTCTCTCTTCCTCCTCTCTCCTCTTAGTCTCTCTTCTTCCTCTCTCTTCCTCCTCTCTCTTCCTCTGCTCTCCTCTTCCTCTCTTTTCCTCCTCTCTCTTCCTCCTCTCTCTTCCTCCTCTCTCCTCCTCCTCTCTCCTCTTCCTCTCTCTACCTCCTCTCTCCTCTTCCTTTCTCTTCCTCCTTTCTCTTCCTCCTCTCTCTTCCTCCTCTCTCCTCTTCCTCTCTCTTCCTCCTTTCTCTTCCCCCTCTCTCTTCCTCCTCTCTCTTCCTCCACTCTCCTCTTCCTCTCTCTTCCTCCTCTTCTTCATCCTCTCTCTTCCTCCTCTCTCCTCTTCCTTTCTCTTCCTTCTCTCTCTTCCTTCTCTATCTTCCTCCTCTCTCCTCTTCCTCTCTATTCCTCCTCTCTCTTCATCCTCTCTCTTCTATCTCTCTATTCCTCCTCTCTCTTCCTCCTCTCTCCTCTTCCTCTCTCTTCCTCCTCTCTCTTCCTCCTCTATCTTCCTCCTCTCTCTTCCTCCTCTCTCCTCTTCCTTTCTCTTCCTTCTCTCTCTTCCTCCTCTCTCTTCCTCCTCTCTCTTCCTCCTCTCTCCTCCTCCTCTCTCTTCCTCCTTTCTGTTCCTGCTCTCTCTTCCTTCTCTCTCTTCCTCCTCTCTGCTCTTCCTCTCTCTTCCGCCTTTCTTTTCCTCCTCTCTCTTCTTCCTCTCTCTTCCTCCTCTCTCTTCCTCCTCTCTCTTGCTCCTCTCTCATCCTCGTCTCTTTTCCTCCTCTCTCTTCCTCCTCTCTCTTCCTCCTGTCTCTTCCTCCTCTCTCTTCCTCCTCTCTCCTCTTCATCTCTCTTCCTCATCTCTCTTCCTCATCTCTCTTCCTCCTCACTCCTCCTCCTCTCTCTTCCTCCTTTCTCTTCCTCCTCTCTCTTTCTCCACTCTCTTCCTTCTCTCTCTTCCTCCTCACTCCTACTTTTCTATTCTTCCTCTCTCTTCCTCCTCTCTCTTCCTCCTCTCTCTTCCTCCTCTCTCCTCTTCCTCTCTCTTCCTCCTTTCTCTTCCTCCTCTCTCTTCCTCCTCTCTCTTCCTCCACTCTCCTCTTCCTCTCTCTTCCTCCTCTTCTACATCCTCTATCTTCTACCTCTCTCTTCCTCCTCTCTCTTCCTCCTCTCTCTTCCTCCTCTCTCTTCCTCCTCTCTCCTCCTACTCTCTACTCTTCCTGTCTCTTCCTCCTCTCTCTTCCTCCTCTCTCTTGCTCCTCTGTCATCCTCGTCTCTCTTCCTCGTCTCTCTTCCTCCTCTCTCTTCCTCCTCTCTCTTCCTCCTCTCTCTTCCTCCGCTCTCCTCCTCATCTCTCTTCCTCCTCTCTCTTCCTCCTCTCTCTTCCTCCTCTCTCTTCCTCCTCTCTCCTCCTCATCTCTCTTCCTCCTCTCTCTTCCTCCTCTGTCTTCCTCCTCTCTCTTCCTCCTCTCTCTTCCTCCTCACTCTTCCTCCTATCTCCTCCTAATCTCTCTTCCTCCTCCCTCTTCCTCCTCTCGCTTCCTCCTCTCTCCTCTTCCTCTCTCTTCCTCCTCTCTCTTGCTCCTCTCTCATCCTCGTCTCTCTTCCTCCTCTATCTTCCTCCTCTCTCTTCCTCCTCTCTCTTCCTCCTTTCTCTTCCTCCTCTCTCCTCTTCCTCTCTCTTCCTCCTCTCTCCTCTTCATCTCTCTTCCTCCTCTCTCTTCCTCCTCTCTCTTCCTCCTCTCTCTTCCTCCACTCTCCTCTTCCTCTCTCTTCCTCCTCTTCTTGATCCTCTCTCTTCTACCTCTCTCTTTCTCCTCTCTCTTCCTTCTCTCTCTTCGTCCTCTCTCCTCCTACTCTCTCCTCTTCATGTCTCTTCTCTCTCTTCCTCCGCTCTCTTGCTCCTCTGTCATCCTCGTCTCTCTTCCTCGTCTCGCTTCCTCCTCTCTCTTCCTCCTCTCTCTTCCTCCTCTCTCTTCCTCCTCTCTCCTCCTCATCTCTCTTCCTCCTCTCTCTTCCTCCTCTCTCTTCTTCCTCTCTCTTCCTCCTGTCTCCTCCTCATCTCTCTTCCTCCTCTCTCTTCCTCCTCTGTCTTCCTCCTCTGTCTTCCTCCTCTCTCTTCCTCCTCCCTCTTCCTCCTATCTCCTCCTAATCTCTCTTCCTCCTCTCTCTTCCTCCTCTCTCTTCCTCCTCTCTCTTCCTTCTCTCTCCTCTTCCTCTCTCTTCCTTCTCTCCCTTCTTCCTCTCTCTTCCACCTCTTTCTACCTCCTTTCTCTTCCTCCTCTCTCTTCTTCCTCTCTCTTCTTCCTCTCTCCTCCTCCTCTCTCTTCCTCCTCTCTCTTCTACCTCTCTCTTCCTCCTCTGTCCTATTCCTGTCTCTTCCTCCTCTATCTTCTTCCTCTCTGCTGTTCCTCTCTTTTCCTCCCCTCTCTTCCTCCTCTCTCTTCTACCTCTCTCCTCCTCCTCTCTCCTATTCCTCTGTCTCCTCCTCTCTCTTCCTCCTCTCTGCTGTTCCTCTCTCTTCCTCCTCTCTCTTCCTCCTCTCTATTCCTTCTCTCTCCTCCTCCTCTCTCTTCCTCCTCTCTCTTCCTCCTCTCTCCTCCTCCTCTCTCTTCCTCCTCTCTCTTCCTCCTCTCTCCTCTTCCTCTCTCTTCCTCCTTTCTTTTCCTCCTCTCTCTTCTTCCTCTCTCTTCCTCCTCTCTCTTCCTCCTCTCTCTTGCTCCTCTCTCATCCTCCTCTCTCTTCCTCCTCTCTCTTCCTCCTCTCTCCTCTTCATCTCTCTTCCTCATCTCTCTTCCTCATCTCTCTTCCTCCTCACTCCTCCTCCTCTCTCTTCCTCCACTCTCCTCTTCCTCTCTCTTCCTCCTCTTCCTCATCCTCTCTCTTCTACCTCTCTCTTCCTCCTCTCTCTTCCTCCTCTCTCCTCCTACTCTCTCCTCTTCCTGTCTCTTCCTCCTCTCTCTTCCTCCTCTCTCTTCCTCCTCTCTCGCCCTCATC
Organism: Strix occidentalis; assembly: GCA_030819815.1. Taxonomy (NCBI): domain Eukaryota; kingdom Metazoa; phylum Chordata; class Aves; order Strigiformes; family Strigidae; genus Strix; species Strix occidentalis. The sequence continues at coordinate 23,427 of JASWHU010000631.1, forward strand.
TCTCTTCCTCCTCTCTCTTCCTCCTCTCTGTTCCTCCTCTCTCTTCCTCCTCTCTCCTCCTCATCTCTCTTCCTCCTCTCTCTTCCTCCTCTCTCTTCCTCCTCTCTCTTCCTCCTCTCTCTTCCTCCTCCCTCTTCCTCCTATCTCCTCCTAATCTCTCTTCCTCCTCTCTCTTCCTCCTCTCGCTTCCTCCTATCTCCTCTTCCTCTCTCTTCCTCCTCTCTCTTGCTCCTCTCTCATCCTCGTCTCTGTTCCTCCTCTATCTTCCTCCTCTCTCTTCCTCCTCTCTCTTCTTCCTCTCTCTTCTTCCTCTCTCTTCCTCCTCTCTCTTCTCCCTCTCTCTTCCTTCTCTCTTTTCCTCCTCTCTCTTCCTCCTCTCTGCTCTTCCTCTCTCTTCCTCCTTTCTTTTCCTCCCCTCTATTCCTCCTCTCTCTTCCTCCTCTCTCTTCCTCCTCTCTCTTCCTCCTCTCTCCTCTTCCTCTCTCTTCCTTCTCTCCCTTCTTCCTCTCTCTTCCACCTCTTTCTACCTCCTTTCTCTTCCTCCTCTCTCCTCTTCCTCTCTCTTCCTCCTCTGTCTTCCTCCTCTATCTTCCTCCTCTCTCTTCCTCCTCTCTCCTCTTCCTTTCTCTTCCTTCTCTCCCTCCTCTCTCTTCCTCCTCTATCTTCCTCCTCCTCTCTCTTCCTCCTTTCTATTCCTGCTCTCTCTTCCTTCTCTCTCTTCCTCCTCTCTGCTCTTCCTCTCTCTTCCTCCTTTCTTTTCCTCCTCTCTCCTCTTCCTCTCTCTTCCTCCTCTCTCTTCCTCCTCTCTCTTTCTCCTCTCTCATCCTCGTCTCTCTTCCTCCTCTCTCTTCCTCCTCTCTCTTCCTCCTGTCTCTTCCTCCTCTCTCTTCCTCCTCTCTCCTCTTCATCTCTCTTCCTCATCTCTCTTCCTCATCTCTCTTCCTCCTCACTCCTCCTCCTCTCTCTTCCTCCTCTCTCTTCCTCCTCTCTCCTCCTATTCTCTCCTCTTCCTGTCTCTTCCTCCTCTCCCTTCCTCCTCTCACTTGCTCCTCTGTCATCCTCGTCTCTCTTCCTCGTCTCTCTCCTCGTCCTCTCTCTTCCTCCTCTCTCTTCCTCCTCTCTCCTCCTCATCTCTCTTCCTCCTCTCTCTTCCTCCTCTCTCTTCCTCCTCTCTCTTCCTCCTCTCTACTCCTCCTGTCTCTTCCTCCTCTCTCTTCCTCCTACCTCTTCCTCCTATCTCCTCCTAATCTCTCTTCCTCCTCTCTCTTGCTCCTCTCGCTTCCTCCTCTCTCCTCTTCCTCTCTCTTCCTCCTCTCTCTTGCTCCTCTCTCATCCTCGTCTCTCTTCCTCCTCTATCTTCCTCCTCTCTCTTCCTCCTCTCTCTTCCTCCTTTCTCTTCCTCCTCTCTCCTCTTCCTCTCTCTTCCTCCTCTCTCTTCCTCCTCTCTCTTCCTCCTCTCTCCTCCTTCTCTATCTTCCTCCTCTCTCCTCCTCCTCTCTCTTCCTCCTCTCTCTTCCTCCTCTCTCCTCTTCCTCTCACTTCCTCCTCTCTCCTCTTCCTCTCTCTTCCTCCTTTCTTTTCCTCCTCTCTCTTCTTCCTCTCTCTTCCTCCTCTCTCTTCCTCCTCTCTCTTGCTCCTCTCTCATCCTCCTCTCTCTTCCTCCTCTCTCTTCCTCCTCTCTCTTCCTCCTCTCTCCTCTTCATCTCTCTTCCTCATCTCTCTTCCTCATCTCTCTTCCTCCTCACTCCTCCTCCTCTCTCTTCCTCCACTCTCCTCTTCCTCTCTCTTCCTCCTCTTCTTCATCCTCTCTCTTCTACCTCTCTCTTCCTCCTCTCTCTTCCTCCTCTCTCCTCCTACTCTCTCCTCTTCCTGTCTCTTCCTCCTCTCTCTTCCTCCTCTCTCTTGCTCCTCTGTCATCCTCGTCTCTCTTCCTCGTCTCTCTTCCTCCTCTCTCTTCCTCCTCTCTCTTCCTCCTCTCTCTTCCTCCTCTCTCCTCCTCATCTCTCTTCCTCCTCTCTCTTCCTCCTCTCTCTTCCTCCTCTCTCGTCTTCCTCTCTCTTCCTCCTCTCTCTTCCTCCTCTATCTTCCTCCTCTGTCTTCCTCCTCTCTCCTCTTCCTTTCTCTTCCTTCTCTCTCTTCCTTCTCTCTCTTCCTCCTCTCTCTTCCTCCTCTCTCCTCCTCCTATCTCTTCCTCCTTTCTCTTCCTGCTCTCTCTTCCTTCTCTCTCTTCCTCCTCTCTGCTCTTCCTCTCTCTTCCTCCTTTCTTTACCTCCTCTCTCCTCTTCCTGTCTCTTCCTCCTCTCTCTTCCTCCTCTCTCTTGCTCCTCTGTCATCCTCCTCTCTCTTCCTCGTCTCTCATTCCTCCTCTCTCTTCCTCCTCTCTCTTCCTCCTCTCTCTTCCTCCTCTCTCCTCCTCATCTCTCTTCCTCCTCTCTCTTCCTCCTCTCTCTTCCTCCTCTCTCTTCCTCCTCTCTCCTCCTACTCTCTCCTCTTCCTGTCTCTTCCTCTTCTCTCTTGCTCCTCTGTCATCCTCGTCTCTCTTCCTCGTCTCTCTTCCTCCTCTCTCTTCCTCCTCTCTCTTCCTCCTCTCTCCTCCTCATCTCTCTTCCTCCTCTCTCTTCCTCCTCTCTCTTCCTCCTCTCTCGTCTTCCTCTCTCTTCCTCCTCTCTCTTCCTCCTCTATCTTCCTCCTCTGTCTTCCTCCTCTCTCCTCTTCCTTTCTCTTCCTTCTCTCTCTTCCTCCTCTCTCTTCCTCCTCTCTCTTCCTCCTCTCTCCTCCTCCTCTCTCTTCCTCCTTTCTCTTCCTGCTCTCTCTTCCTTCTCTCTCTTCCTCCTCTCTGCTCTTCCTCTCTCTTCCTCCTTTCTTTACCTCCTCTCTCCTCTTCCTGTCTCTTCCTCCTCTCTCTTCCTCCTCTCTCTTGCTCCTCTGTCATCCTCGTCTCTCTTCCTCGTCTCTCATTCCTCCTCTCTCTTCCTCCTCTCTCTTCCTCCTCTCTCTTCCTCCTCTCTCCTCCTCATCTCTCTTCCTCCTCTCTCTTCCTCCTCTCTCTTCCTCCTCTCTCTTCCTCCTCTCTACTCCTCATCTCTCTTCCTCCTCTCTCTTCCTCCTCTCTCTTCCTCCTCTCTCTTCCTCCTCTCGCTTCCTCTTCTCTCCTCTTCCTCTCTCTTCCTCCTCTCTCCTCTTCATCTCTCTTCCTCCTCTCTCTTCCTCCTCTCTCTTCCTCCACTCTCCTCTTCCTCTCTCTTCCTCCTCTTCTTCATCCTCTCTCTTCTACCTCTCTCTTCCTCCTCTCTCTTCCTCCTCTCTCTTCCTCCTCTCTCATCCTACTCTCTCCTCTTCCTGTCTCTTCCTCCTCTCTCTTGCTCCTCTGTCATCCTCGTCTCTCTTCCTCGTCTCTCTTCCTCCTCTCTCTTCCTCCTCTCTCTTCCTCCTCTCTCCTCCTCATCTCTCTTCCTCCTCTCTCTTCCTCCTCTCTCTTCCTCCTCTCTCTTCCTCCTCTCTCCTCCTCATCTCTCTTCCTCCTCTCTCTTCCTCCTCTGTCTTCCTCCTCTCTCTTCCTCCTCTCTCTTCCTCCTCCCTCTTCCTCCTATCTCCTCCTAAGCTCTCTTCCTCCTCTCTCTTTTTCCTCTCGCTTCCTCCTCTCTCCTCTTCCTCTCTTTTCCTCCTCTCTCTTTCTCCTCTCTCATCCTCGTCTCTCTTCCTCCTCTCTTCCTCCTCTCTCTTCCTCCTCTCTCTTCCTCCTTTCTCTTCCTCCTCTCTCCTTTTCCTCTCTCTTCCTCCTCTCTCCTCTTCATCTCTCTTCCTCCTCTCTCTTCCTCCTCTCTCTTCCTCCTCTCTCTTCCTCCACTCTCCTCTTCCTCTATCTTCCTCCTCTTCTTCATCCTCTCTCTTCTACCTCTCTCTTCCTCCTCTCTCCTCCTACTCTCTCCTCTTCCTGTCTCTTCCTCCTCTCTCTTCCTCCTCTCTCTTGCTCCTCTGTCATCCTCGTCTCTCTTCCTCGTCTCTCTTCCTCGTCTCTCTTCCTCCTCTCTCTTCCTCCTCTATCTTCCTCCTCTCTCCTCCTCATCTCTCTTCCTCCTCTCTCTTCCTCCTCTCTCTTCCTCCTCTCTCTTCCTCCTCTCTCCTCCTCATCTCTCTTCCTCCTCTCTCTTCCTCCTCTGTCTTCCTCCTCTGTCTTCCTCCTCTCTCTTCCTCCTCCCTCTTCCTCCTATCTCCTCCTAATCTCTCTTCCTCCTCTCTCTTCCTCCTCTCTCTTCCTCCTCTCTCTTCCTCCTCTCTCCTCCTCCTCTCTCTTCCTCCTCTCTCTTCCTCCTCTCTCCTCTTCCTCTCTCTTCCTCCTCTCTCTTCCTCCTCTATCTTCCTCATCTCTCTTCCTCCTCTCTCCTCTTCCTCTCTCTTCCTCCTCTCTCTTCCTCCTCTATCTTCCTCCTCTCTCTACCTCCTCTCTGCTCTTCCTTTCTCTTCCTTCTCTCTCTTCCTCCTCTCTCTTCCTCCTCTCTCTTCCTCCCCTCTCCTCCTCCTCTCTCTTCCTCCTTTCTCTTCCTGCTCTCTCTTCCTTCTCTCTCTTCCTCCTCTCTGCTCTTTCTCTCTCTTCCTCCTTTCTTTTCCTCCTCTCTCCTCTTCCTCTCTCTTCCTCCTCTCTCTTCCTCCTCTCTCTTGCTCCTCTCTCATCCTCGTCTCTCTTCCTCATCTCTCTTCCTCCTCTCTCCTCTTCCTCTCTCTTCCTCCTCTCTCTTCCTCCTCTCTCCTCTTCCTCTCTCTTCCTCCTTTCTTTTCCTCCTCTCTCTTCTTCCTCTCTCTTCCTCCTCTCTCTTCCTCCTCTCTCTTCCTCATCTCTCTTCCTCCTCACTCCTCCTCCTCTCTCTTCCTCCTCTCTCTTCCTCCTCTCTCTTCCTCCACTCTCCTCTTCCTCTCTCTTCCTCCTCTTCTTCATGCTCTATCTTCTACCTCTCTCTTCCTCCTCTCTCTTCCTCCTCTCTCTTCCTTCTCTCTCCTCCTACTCTCTCCTCTTCCTGTCTCTTCCTCCTCTCTCTTCCTCCTCTCTCTTGCTCCTCTGTCATCCTCGTCTCTCTTCCTCGTCTCTCTTCCTCCTCTCTCTTCCTCCTCTCTCTTCCTCCTCCCTCTTCCTCCTCTCTCCTCCTCATCTGTCTTCCTCCTCTCTCTTCCTCCTCTCTGTTCCTCCTCTCTCTTCCTCCTCTCTCCTCCTCATCTCTCTTCCTCCTCTCTCTTCCTCCTTTGTCTTCCTCCTCTCTCTTCCTCCTCTCGCTTCCTCCTCTCTCCTCTTCCTCTCTCTTCCTCCTCTCTCTTATTCCTCTCTCATCCTCGTCTCTCTTCCTCCTCTATCTTCCTCCTCTCTCTTCCTCCTCTCTCTTCTTCCTCTCTCTTCTTCCTCTCTCTTCCTCCTCTCTCTTCTCCCTCTCTCTTCCTTCTCTCTTTTCCTCCTCTCTCTTCCTCCTCTCTGCTCTTCCTCTCTCTTCCTCCTTTCTTTTCCTCCCCTCTCTTCCTCCTCTCTCTTCCTCCTCTCTCTTCCTCCTCTCTCTTCCTCCTCTCTCTTCCTCCTCTCTCCTCTTCCTCTCTCTTCCTTCTCTCCCTTCTTCCTCTCTCTTCCACCTCTTTCTACCTCCTTTCTCTTCCTCCTCTCTCTTCTTCCTCTCTCTTCCTCCTCTCTCCTCCTTCTCTCTCTTCCTCCTCTCTCTTCTACCTCTCTCTTCCTCCTCTCTCCTCTTCCTCTCTCTTCCTCCTCTATCTTCCTCCTCAATGCTGTTCCTCTCTTTTCCTCCTCTCTATTCCTGCTCTCTCCTCCTCTTCTCTCTTCCTCCTCTCTCTTCCTCCTCTCTCCTCCTCCTCTCTCTTCCTCCTCTCTCTTCTACCTCTCTCCTCCTCCTCTCTCCTATTCCTCTGTCTCCTCCTCTCTCTTCCTCATCTCTGCTGTTCCTCTCTCTTCCTCCTCTCTCTTCCTCCTCTCTATTCCTCCTCTCTCCTCCTCCTCTCTCTTCCTCCTCTCTCTTCCTCCTCTCTCCTCTTCCTCTCTCTTCCTCCTCTCTCTTCCTCCTCTCTCTTCCTCCTCTTTCCTCCTTCTCTATCTTCCTCCTCTCTCCTCTTCCTCTCTCTTCCTCCTCTCTCTTCCTCCTCTATCTTCCTCCTCTCTCTTCCTCCTCTCTCCTCTTCCTCTCTGTTCCTCCTCTCTCTTCCTCCTCTATCTTCCTCCTCTCTCTTCCTCCTCTCTCCTCTTCCTTTCTCTTCCTTCTCTCTCTTCCTCCTCTCTCTTCCTCCTCTCTCTTCCTCCTCTCTCCTCCTCCTCTCTCTTCCTCCTTTCTCTTCCTGCTCTCTCTTCCTTCTCTCTCTTCCTCCTCTCTGCTCTTCCTCTCTCTTCCTCCTTTCTTTTCCTCCTCTCTCCTCTTCCTCTCTCTTCCTCCTCTCTCTTCCTCCTCTCTATTCCTCCTCTCTCCTCCTCCTCTCTCTTCCTCCTCCCTCTTCCTCCTATCTCCTCCTAATCTCTCTTCCTCCTCTCTCTTCCTCCTCTCGCTTCCTCCTCTCTCCTCTTCCTCTCTCTTCCTCCTCTCTCTTGCTCCTCTCTCATCCTCGTCTCTCTTCCTCCTCTATCTTCCTCCTCTCTCCTCTTCCTCTCTCTTCCTCCTCTCTCCTCTTCATCTCTCTTCCTCCTCTCTCTTCCTCCTCTCTCTTTCTCCTCTCTCTTCCTCCACTCTCCTCTTCCTCTCTCTTCCTCCTCTTCTTCATCCTCTCTCTTCTACCTCTCTCTTCCTCCTCTCTCTTCCTCCTCTCTCTTCCTCCTCTCTCCTCCTACTCTCTCCTCTTCCTGTCTCTTCCTCCTCTCTCTTGCTCCACTGTCATCCTCGTCTCTCTTCCTCCTCTCTCTTCCTCCTCTCTCTTCCTCCTCTCTCTTCCTCCTCTCTCTTCCTCCTCTCTCCTCCTCATCTCTCTTCCTCCTCTCTCTTCCTCCTCTCTCTTCCTCCTCTCTCTTCCTCCTCTCTCCTCCTCATCTCTCTTCCTCCTCTCTCTTCCTCCTCTGTCTTCCTCCTCTCTCTTCCTCCTCTCTCTTCCTCCTCCCTCTTCCTCCTATCTCCTCCTAATCTCTCTTCCTCCTCTCTCTTCCTCCTCTCGCTTCCTCCTCTCTCCTCTTCCTCTCTCTTCCTCCTCTCTCTTGCTCCTCTCTCATCCTCGTCTCTCTTCCTCCTCTATCTTCCTCCTCTCTGTTCCTCCTCTCTCTTCCTCCTTTCTCTTCCTCCTCTCTCCTCTTCCTCTCTCTTCCTCCTCTCTCCTCTTCATCTCTCTTCCTCCTCTCTCTTCCTCCTCTCTCTTCCTCCTGTCTCTTCCTCCACTCTCCTCTTCCTCTCTCTTCCTCCTCTTCTTCATCCTCTCTCTTCTACCTCTCTCTTCCTCCTCTCTCTTCCTCCTCTCTCCTCCTACACTCTCGTCTTCCTGTCTCTTCCTCCTCTCTCTTCCTCCTCTCTCTTGCTCCTCTGTCATCCTTGTCTCTCTTCCTCGTCTCTCTTCCTCCTCTCTCTTCCTCCTCTCTCCTCCTCATCTCTCTTCCTCCTCTCTCTTCCTCCTCTCTCTTCCTCCTCTCTCTTCCTCCTCTCTCCTCCTCATCTCTCTTCCTCCTCTCTCTTCCTCCTCTGTCTTCCTCCTCTCTCTTCCTCCTCTCTCTTCCTCCTCCCTCTTCCTCCTATCTCCTCCTAATCTCTCTTCCTCCTCTCTCTTCCTCCTCTCGCTTCCTCCTCTCTCCTCTTACTCTCTCTTCCTCCTCTCTCTTGCTCCTCTCTCATCCTCGTCTCTCTTCCTCCTCGATCTTCCTCCTCTCTCTTCCTCCTCTCTCTTCTTCCTCTCTCTTCTTCCTCTCTCTTCCTCCTTTCTCTTCTCCCTCTCTCTTCCTTCTCTCTTTTCCTCCTCTCTCTTCCTCCTCTCTGCTCTTCCTCTCTCTTCCTCCTTTCTTTTCCTCCTCTCTCTTCCTCCTGTCTCTTCCTCCTCTCTCTTCCTTCTCTCTCCTCTTCCTCTCTCTTCCTTCTCTCCCTTCTTCCTCTCTCTTCCTCCTCTCTCTTCCTCCTCTCTCCTCTTCCGCTCTCTTCCTCCTTTCTTTTCCTCCTCTCTCTTCTTCCTCTCTCTTCCTCCTCTCTCTTCCTCCTCTCTCTTGCTCCTCTCTCATCCTCCTCTTTCTTCCTCCTCTCTCTTCCTCCTCTCTCTTCCTCCTGTCTCTTCCTCCTCTATCTTCCTCCTCTCTCTTCCTCCTCTCTCCTCTTCCTCTCTGTTCCTCCTCTCTCTTCCTCCTCTATCTTCCTCCTCTCTCTTCCTCCTCTCTCCTCTTCCTTTCTCTTCCTTCTCTCTCTTCCTCCTCTCTCTTCCTCCTCTCTCTTCCTCCTCTCTCCTCCTCCTCTCTCTTCCTCCTTTCTCTTCCTGCTCTCTCTTCCTTCTCTCTCTTCCTCCTCTCTGCTCTTCCTCTCTCTTCCTCCTTTCTTTTCCTCCTCTCTCCTCTTCCTCTCTCTTCCTCCTCTCTCTTCCTCCTCTCTATTCCTCCTCTCTCCTCCTCCTCTCTCTTCCTCCTCCCTCTTCCTCCTATCTCCTCCTAATCTCTCTTCCTCCTCTCTCTTCCTCCTCTCGCTTCCTCCTCTCTCCTCTTCCTCTCTCTTCCTCCTCTCTCTTGCTCCTCTCTCATCCTCGTCTCTCTTCCTCCTCTATCTTCCTCCTCTCTCCTCTTCCTCTCTCTTCCTCCTCTCTCCTCTTCATCTCTCTTCCTCCTCTCTCTTCCTCCTCTCTCTTTCTCCTCTCTCTTCCTCCACTCTCCTCTTCCTCTCTCTTCCTCCTCTTCTTCATCCTCTCTCTTCTACCTCTCTCTTCCTCCTCTCTCTTCCTCCTCTCTCTTCCTCCTCTCTCCTCCTACTCTCTCCTCTTCCTGTCTCTTCCTCCTCTCTCTTGCTCCACTGTCATCCTCGTCTCTCTTCCTCCTCTCTCTTCCTCCTCTCTCTTCCTCCTCTCTCTTCCTCCTCTCTCTTCCTCCTCTCTCCTCCTCATCTCTCTTCCTCCTCTCTCTTCCTCCTCTCTCTTCCTCCTCTCTCTTCCTCCTCTCTCCTCCTCATCTCTCTTCCTCCTCTCTCTTCCTCCTCTGTCTTCCTCCTCTCTCTTCCTCCTCTCTCTTCCTCCTCCCTCTTCCTCCTATCTCCTCCTAATCTCTCTTCCTCCTCTCTCTTCCTCCTCTCGCTTCCTCCTCTCTCCTCTTCCTCTCTCTTCCTCCTCTCTCTTGCTCCTCTCTCATCCTCGTCTCTCTTCCTCCTCTATCTTCCTCCTCTCTGTTCCTCCTCTCTCTTCCTCCTTTCTCTTCCTCCTCTCTCCTCTTCCTCTCTCTTCCTCCTCTCTCCTCTTCATCTCTCTTCCTCCTCTCTCTTCCTCCTCTCTCTTCCTCCTGTCTCTTCCTCCACTCTCCTCTTCCTCTCTCTTCCTCCTCTTCTTCATCCTCTCTCTTCTACCTCTCTCTTCCTCCTCTCTCTTCCTCCTCTCTCCTCCTACACTCTCGTCTTCCTGTCTCTTCCTCCTCTCTCTTCCTCCTCTCTCTTGCTCCTCTGTCATCCTTGTCTCTCTTCCTCGTCTCTCTTCCTCCTCTCTCTTCCTCCTCTCTCCTCCTCATCTCTCTTCCTCCTCTCTCTTCCTCCTCTCTCTTCCTCCTCTCTCTTCCTCCTCTCTCCTCCTCATCTCTCTTCCTCCTCTCTCTTCCTCCTCTGTCTTCCTCCTCTCTCTTCCTCCTCTCTCTTCCTCCTCCCTCTTCCTCCTATCTCCTCCTAATCTCTCTTCCTCCTCTCTCTTCCTCCTCTCGCTTCCTCCTCTCTCCTCTTACTCTCTCTTCCTCCTCTCTCTTGCTCCTCTCTCATCCTCGTCTCTCTTCCTCCTCGATCTTCCTCCTCTCTCTTCCTCCTCTCTCTTCTTCCTCTCTCTTCTTCCTCTCTCTTCCTCCTTTCTCTTCTCCCTCTCTCTTCCTTCTCTCTTTTCCTCCTCTCTCTTCCTCCTCTCTGCTCTTCCTCTCTCTTCCTCCTTTCTTTTCCTCCTCTCTCTTCCTCCTGTCTCTTCCTCCTCTCTCTTCCTTCTCTCTCCTCTTCCTCTCTCTTCCTTCTCTCCCTTCTTCCTCTCTCTTCCTCCTCTCTCTTCCTCCTCTCTCCTCTTCCTCTCTCTTCCTCCTTTCTTTTCCTCCTCTCTCTTCTTCCTCTCTCTTCCTCCTCTCTCTTCCTCCTCTCTCTTGCTCCTCTATCATCCTCCTCTTTCTTCCTCCTCTCTCTTCCTCCTCTCTCTTCCTCCTGTCTCTTCCTCCTCTCTCTTCCTCCTCTCTCCTCTTCATCTCTCTTCCTCATCTCTCTTCCTCATCTCTCTTCCTCCTCACTCCTCCTCCTCTCTCTTCCTCCTCTCTCTTCCTCCTCTCTCTTCCTCCACTCTCCTCTTCCTCTCTCTTCCTCCTCTTCTTCATCCTCTCTCTTCTACGTCTCTCTTCCTCCTCTCTCTTCCTCCTCTCTCTTCCTTCTCTCTCCTCCTACTCTCTCCTCTTCCTGTCTCTTCCTCCTCTCTCTTCCTCCTCTCTCTTGCTCCTCTGTCATCCTCGTCTCTCTTCCTCGTCTCTCTTCCTCCTCTCTCTTCCTCCTCTCTCTTCCTCCTCTCTCTTCCTCCTCTCTCCTCCTCATCTCTCTTCCTCCTCTCTCTTCCTCCTCTCGCTTCCTCCTCCCTCCTCTTCCTCTCTCTTCCTCCTCTCTCTTGCTCCTCTCTCATCCTCGTCTCTCTTCCTCCTCTATCTTCCTCCTCTCTCTTCCTCCTCTCTCTTCTTCCTCTCTCTTCTTCCTCTCTCTTCCTCCTCTCTCATCTCCCTCTCTCTTCCTTCTCTCTTTTCCTCCTCTCTCTTCCTCCTCTCTGCTCTTCCTCTCTGTTCCTCCTTTCTTTTCCTCCCGTCTCTTCCTCCTCTCTCTTCCTCCTCTCTCTTCCTCCTTCTCTCTTCCTCCTCTCTCCTCTTCCTCTCTCTTCCTTCTCTCCTTTCTTCCTCTCTCTTCCACCTCTTTCTACCTCCTTTCTCTTCCTCCTCTCTCTTCTTCCTCTCTCTTCCTCCTCTCTCCTCCTTCTGTCTCTTCCTCCTCTCTCTTCTACCTCTCTCTTCCTCCTCTCTCCTCTTCCTCTCTCTTCCTCCTCTATCTTCCTCCTCAATGCTGTTCCTCTCTTTTCCTCCTCTCTATTCCTGCTCTCTCCTCCTCTTCTCTCTTCCTCCTCTCTCTTCCTCCTCTCTCCTCCTCCTCTCTCTTCCTCCTCTCTCTTCTACCTCTCTCTTCCTCCTCTCTCCTATTCCTCTGTCTCCTCCTCTCTCTTCCTCCTCTCTGCTGTTCCTCTCTCTTCCTCCTCTCTCTTCCTCCTCTCTATTCCTCCTCTCTCCTCCTCCTCTCTCTTCCTCCTCTCTCTTCCTCCTCTCTCCTCTTCCTCTCTCTTCCTCCTCTCTCTTCCTCCTCTCTCTTCCTCCTCTTTCCTCCTTCTCTATCTTCCTCCTCTCTCCTCTTCCTCTCTCTTCCTCCTCTCTCTTCCTCCTCTCTCCTCCTCATCTCTCTTCCTCCTCTCTCTTCCTCCTCTCTCTTCCTCCTCTCTCTTCCTCCGCTCTCCTCCTCATCTCTCTTCCTCCTCTCTCTTCCTCCTCTGTCTTCCTCCTCTCTCTTCCTCCTCTCTCTTCCTCCTCCCTCTTCCTCCTATCTCCTCCTAATCTCTCTTCCTCCTCTCTCTTCCTCCTCTCGCTTCCTCCTCTCTCTTCCTCCTCTCTCATCCTCGTCTCTCTTCCTCCTCTATCTTCCTCCTCTCTCTTCCTCCTCTCTCTTCTTCCTCTCTCTTCTTCCTCTCTCTTCCTCCTTTCTCTTCTCCCTCTCTCTTCCTTCTCTCTTTTCCTACTCTCTCTTCCTCCTCTCTGCTCTTCCTCTCTCTTCCTCCTTTCTTTTCCTCCTCTCTCTTCCTCCTGTCTCTTCCTCCTCTCTCTTCCTTCTCTCTCCTCTTCCTCTCTCTTCCTTCTCTCCCTTCTTCCTCTCTCTTCCTCCTCTCTCTTCCTCCTCTCTCCTCTTCCTCTCTCTTCCTCCTTTCTTTTCCTCCTCTCTCTTCTTCCTCTCTCTTCCTCCTCTCTCTTCCTCCTCTCTCTTGCTCCTCTATCATCCTCCGCTTTCTTCCTCCTCTCTCTTCCTCCTCTCTCTTCCTCCTGTCTCTTCCTCCTCTCTCTTCCTCCTCTCTCCTCTTCATCTCTCTTCCTCATCTCTCTTCCTCATCTCTCTTCCTCCTCACTCCTCCTCCTCTCTCTTCCTCCTCTCTCTTCCTCCTCTCTCTTCCTCCACTCTCCTCTTCCTCTCTCTTCCTCCTCTTCTTCATCCTCTCTCTTCTACCTCTCTCTTCTTCCTCTCTCTTCCTCCTCTCTCTTCCTTCTCTCTCCTCCTACTCTCTCCTCTTCCTGTCTCTTCCTCCTCTCTCTTCCTCCTCTCTCTTGCTCCTCTGTCATCCTCGTCTCTCTTCCTCGTCTCTCTTCCTCCTCTCTCTTCCTCCACTCTCTTCCTCCTCTCTCTTCCTCCTCTCTCCTCCTCATCTCTCTTCCTCCTCTCTGTTCCTCCTCTCGCTTCCTCCTCTCTCCTCTTCCTCTCTTTTCCTCCTCTCTCTTCCTCCTCTCTGCTCTTCCTCTCCCTTCCTCCTTTCTTTTCCTCCCCTCTCTTCCTCCTCTCTCTTCCTCCTCTCTCTTCCTCCTCTCTCTTCCTCCTCTCTCCTCTTCCTCTCTCTTCCTTCTCTCCCTTCTTCCTCTCTCTTCCACCTCTTTCTACCGCCTTTCTCTTCCTCCTCTCTCTTCTTCCTCTCTCTTCCTCCTCTCTCCTCCTCCTCTCTCTTCCTCCTCTCTCTTCTACCTCTCTCTTCCTCCTCTCTCCTCTTCCTCTCTCTTCCTCCCCTATCTTCCTCCTCAATGCTGTTCCTCTCTTTTCCTCCTCTCTATTCCTGCTCTCTCCTCCACTTCTCTCTTCCTCCTCTCTCTTCCTCCTCTCTCCTCCTCCTCTCTCTTCCTCCTCTCTCTTCTACCTCTCTCCTCCTCCTCTCTCCTATTCCTCTGTCTCCTTCTCTCTCTTCCTCCTCTCTGCTGTTCCTCTCTCTTCCTCCTCTCTCTTCCTCCTCTCTATTCCTCCTCTCTCCTCCTCCTCTCTCTTCCTCCTCTCTCTTCCTCCTCTCTCCTCTTCCTCTCTCTTCCTCCTCTCTCTTCCTCCTCTTTCCTCCTTCTCTATCTTCCTCCTCTCTCCTCTTCCTCTCTCTTCCTCCTCTCTCTTCCTCCTCTATCTTCCTCCTCTCTCTTCCTCCTCTCTCCTCTTCCTCTCTCTTCCTCCTCTCTCTTCCTCCTCTATCTTCCTCCTCTCTCTTCCTCCTCTCTCCTCTTCCTTTCTCTTCCTTCTCTCTCTTCCTCCTCTCTCTTCCTGCTCTCTCTTCCTTCTCTCTCTTCCTCCTCTCTGCTCTTCCTCTCTCTTCCTCCTTTCTTTTCCTCATCTCTCCTCTTCATCTCTCTTCCTCATCTCTCTTCCTCATCTCTCTTCCTCCTCACTCCTCCTCCTCTCTCTTGCTCCTCTCTCTTCCTCCTCTCTCTTCCTCCACTCTCCTCTTCCTCTCTCTTCCTCCTCTTCTTCATCCTCTCTCTTCTACCTCTCTCTTCCTCCTCTCTCTTCCTCCTCTCTCCTCCTACTCTCTCCTCTTCCTGTCTCTTCCTCCTCTCTCTTGCTCCTCTGTCATCCTCGTCTCTCTTCCTCGTCTCTCTTCCTCCTCTCTCTTCCTTCTATCTCTTCCTCCTCTCTCCTCCTCCTCTCTCTTCCTCCTCTCTCTTCCTCCTCTCTCTTCCTCCTCTCTCTTCCTCCTCTCTCTTCCTCCTCTCTCTTCCTCCTCTCTCTTCCTCCTCCCTCTTCCTCCTATCTCCTCCTAATCTCTCTTCCTCCTCTCTCTTCCTCCTCTCGCTTCCTCCTCTCTCCTCTTCCTCTCTCTTCCTCCTCTCTCTTGCTCCTCTCTCTTCCTACTCTCTCTTTCTCCTCTCTCTTCCTCCACTCTCCTCTTCCTCTCTCTTCCTCCTCTTCTTCATCCTCTCTCTTCTACCTCTCTCTTCCTCCTCTCTCTTCCTCCTCTCTCTTCCTCCTCTCTCCTCCTACTCTCTCCTCTTCCTGTCTCTTCCTCCTCTCTCTTGCTCCACTGTCATCCTCGTCTCTCTTCCTCCTCTCTCTTCCTCCTCTCTCTTCCTCCTCTCTCTTCCTCCTCTCTCTTCCTCCTCTCTCCTCCTCATCTCTCTTCCTCCTCTCTCTTCCTCCTCTCTCTTCCTCGTCTCTCTTCCTCCTCTCTCCTCCTCATCTCTCTTAATCCTCTCTCTTCCTCCTCTGTCTTCCTCCTCTCTCTTCCTCCTCTCTCTTCCTCCTCCCTCTTCCTCCTATCTCCTCCTAATCTCTCTTCCTCCTCTCTCTTTTTCCTCTCGCTTCCTCCTCTCTCCTCTTCCTCTCTCTTCCTCCTCTCTCTTTCTCCTCTCTAATCCTCGTCTCTCTTCCTCCTCTATCTTCCTCCTCTCTCTTCCTCCTCTCTCTTCCTACTTTCTCTTCCTCCTCTCTCCTCTTCCTCTCTCTTCCTCCTCTCTCCTCTTCATCTCTCTTCCTCCTCTCTCTTCCTCCTCTCTCTTCTTCCTCTCTCTTCCTCCACTCTCCTCTTCCTCTCTCTTCCTCCTCTTCTTCATCCTCTCTCTTCTACCTCTCTCTTCCTCCTCTCTCTTCCTCCTCTCTCTTCCTCCTCTCTCCTCCTACTCTCTCCTCTTCCTGTCTCTTCCTCCTCTCTCTTCCTCCTCTCTCTTGCTCCTCTGTCATCCTTGTCTCTCTTCCTCGTCTCTCTTCCTCCTCTCTCTTCCTCCTCTCTCCTCCTCATCTCTCTTCCTCCTCTCTCTTCCTCCTCTCTCTTCCTCCTCTCTCTTCCTCCTCTCTCCTCCTCATCTCTCTTCCTCCTGTCTCTTCCTCCTCTGTCTTCCTCCTCTCTCTTCCTCCTCTCTCTTCCTCCTCCCTCTTCCTCCTATCTCCTCCTAATCTCTCTTCCTCCTCTCTCTTCCTCCTCTCGCTTCCTCCTCTCTCCTCTTCCTCTCTCTTCCTCCTCACTCTTGCTCCTCTCCCATCCTCGTCTCTCTTCCTCCTCTCTCTTCCTACTCTCTTCCTCCTCTCTCCTCCTCTTCTCTCTTCCTCCTCTCTCTTCCTCCTCTCCCCTCTTCCTCTCTCTTCCTCCTCCCTCTTGCTCCTCTCTCTTCCTCCTCTCTCCTCTTCCTCCCTCTTCCTCCTCTCTCTTCCTCCTCTCTCTTCCTCCTCTCTCTTCCTCCTCTCTCCTCCAAATCTCTGCTCTTCCTCTCTCTCCCTCCATTCTTTTCCTCCTCTCTCTTCCTCCTCTCTCCTCTTCTTCTCTATTCCTCCTCTCTCTTCATCCTCGCTCTTCTTCCCCTCTCTTCCTCCTCTCTCTTCCTAATCTCTCTTTCTCCATTCTCCTCTTCCTCTCTCTTCCTCCTCTCTCCTCCTCCTCTCTTCTTTTCCTCACTCTTCCTCCTCTCTCTTCCTCCTCTCTCCTCCTCATCTCTCTTCCTCCTCTCTCTTCCTCCTCTCTCCTCCTCCTATCTCCTCCTCCTTTCTCCTCTTCCTCTCTCTTCCTCCTCTCTCTTCTTCCTCTCTCTTCCTCCTCCCTATTCCGCCTGTCTCTTCCTGCTCTCTGCTCCTCCTCTCTCCTTCTCCTCTCTCTTCCTCCTCTCTCCTCTTCATCTCTCTTCCTCCTCTCTCTTCCTCCTCTCTCCTCTTCCTCTTTCTTCCTCCTCTCTCTTCCTCTTCTCTCCTCTTCCTCTCTCTTCCTCCTCCTCTTCCTCGTCTCTCTTTCTCCTCTCTCTTCCTCCTCTCTTCTCCTCCTCTATCTTCCTCCTCTGTCCTCTTACTCTCACTTCCTCCTCTCTCTTCCTCCTCCCTATTCCTCCTCTCTCCTCTTCCTCTCTCTTCCTCCTCTCTCTTCCTCCTCTCTCCTCTTCCTCTCTCTTCCTCCACTCTCCTCTTCCTCTCTTCATCCTCTCTCTTCCTTCTCTCTCTTCTTACCTCACTCCTCCTCCTCTCTGCTCTTCCTCTCTCTTCCTCCTCTCTGTTCCTCAACTCTCCTCTTTCTCTCTCTTCCTCCTCTCTCTTCCTCCACTCTCTTCTTCCTCTCTCTTCGTCCTCTCTCCTCCTCCTCTCTCCTATTCCTCCCTTTTCCTCCTCTCTCTTGCTCCTCTCTCTTCCAACACTCTGCTCTTCCTCTCTCTCCCTCCATTCTTTTACTCCTCTCTCTTCCTTCTCTCTCTTACTCCTCTTTCTTCCTCCTCTCTCCTCTTCTTCTCTATTCCTCCTCTCTCTTCATCCTCTCTCTTCTTCCCCTCTCTTCCTCTTCTCTCTTCCTAATCTCTCTTTCTCCTTTCTCCTCTTCCTCTCTCTTCCTCCTCTCTCCTCCTCCTCTCTTCTTTTCCTCACTCTTCCTCCTCTCTCTTCCTCCTCTATCTTCCTCCTCTGTCCTCTTACTCTCACTTCCTCCTCTGTCTTCCTCCTCCCTATTCCTCCTGTCTCCTCTTCCTCTCTCTTCCTCCTCTCTCTTCCTCCTCTCTCTACTTCCTATCACTTACTCATCTCTCTTCTGCCTCTCTCTTCCCCCTCTCCTCCTCCTCTCTCCCCTTCCTCTCGCTTCCTCTTTTCTCTTCCTCCTCTCTCCCCCTTATCTCTCTTTCTCCTCTCTCTTGCTCCTCTCTCTTCCTCCTCTCTCTTCCTCCTCTCTCTTCCT
>JASWHU010000632.1:0-40096 GCA_030819815.1 Strix occidentalis
CCTCTCTCTTCCTCCTCTCTCTTCCTCCTCTCCTCTTCCTCTATCTTTTTCCTCTCTCTTCCTCCTCTCTCTTCCTCCTCTCTCTTCCTCCTCTGTTCTCCTCCTCTCTGCTCTTCCTCTCTCTTCCTCCTTTCTCTTCCTCCTCTCTCTTCCTCCTCTCCTCTTCCTCCCTCTTCCTCCTCTCTCATTCTCCTCCCTCTTCCTCCTCTCTCTTCCTCCTCTCTCTTCCTCCTCTCTCTTCCTCTTCTGTCTTCCTCCTCTCTCCTCCTCCTCTCTCGTCCTCCTCTCTCTACCTCCTCTCTCTTCCTCTCTCCTCTTACTTTCTCTTCCTCCTCTCTCTTCCTCCTCTCTCTTCCTCCTCTCTACTTCCTACACTCTCATATTCCTTTCTCTTCCTCCTCTCCTCTTCCTCTCTCTTTTTCCTCTCTCTTCCTCCTCTCTCTTCCTCCTCTCTCTTACTCTCTCCTCTTCCTTTCTCTTCCTTCTCTCTCTTTCTCCTCCCTCTTCCTCCTCTCTCCTCCTCCTCTCTCTTCCTCCTCTCTCTTCCTCTTCTCTCTTCCTCCTCTCTCTTCCACCTCTCTCTTCCTCCTGTCTCCTCTTCCTCTCTCTTCCTCCTCTCTCTTCTTCCTCTCTCTTCCTCCTCTCTCTTCCTCCTCTCTCTTCCTCCTGTGTCCTTCTCCTCTCTCATCCTACTCTCTCTTCCTCCTCTCTCCTCTTCCTCTCTCTTTCTCCTCTCTCTTCCTCCTCTCTCTTCCTCCTCTGTCCTACTCCTCTCTCCTCTTCCTCTCTCTTCCTCCTCTCTCTACCTCTTCTCTCTTCCTCCTCTCTCCTCCTCCTCCCTCCTCTTCTTCTCTGTTCCTCCTCTCTCTTCCTCCTCTCTCCTACTCCCCTCTCCTCTTCCTCTCTCTTCCTCCTCTCTCTACCTCTTCTCTCCTCCTCCTCTCTCTTCCTCCTTTCTAATTCCTACTCTCTCCTCTTCCTGTCTCTTCCTCGTATTGCTTTTCTTCCTGTCTTTTCCTGCTCTCTACTTCCTCCTCTCTCCTCTTCCCTCTCCTCTTCCTCTCTCTTTTTCCTCTCTCTTCCTCCTCTCTCTTCCTCCTCTCTCTTACTCTCTCCTCTTCCTTTCTCTTCCTTCTCTCTCTTCCTCCTCTCTCCTCCTCCTCTCTCTTCCTCCTCTCTCTTCCTCCTCTCTCTTCCTCTTCTCTCTTCCACCTCTCTCTTCCTCCTGTCTCCTCTTCCTCTCTCTTCCTCCTCTCTCTTCCTCCTCTCTCTTCCTCCTCTCCTCTTCCTCTCTCTTTTTCCTCTCTCTTCCTCCTCTCTCTTCCTCCTCTCTCTTCCTCCTCTGTTCTCCTCCTCTCTCGTCTTCCTCTCTATTCCTCCTCTCTCATCCTCCTCTCTCTTCCTCCTCTCTCCTCTTCCTCTCTCTTCCTCCTCTCTCTTCCTCCTCGCTCTTCGTCTTCTCTCTTCCTCCTGTCTCTTCCTCCTCTCTATTACTCCTCTCACTTCCTTCTCTCTCTTCCTCCTCTCTCTTCATCCTCTCTCCTCCTCCTCTGTACTCCTCTTCTCTCCTCTTCATCTCTCTTCCTCCTCATCTCTCTTCCTCCACTGTCCTCTTCCTCTCTCTTCCTCTTCTCTCTTCCTCCTCTCTCTTCCTCCTCTCTCTTCCTCCTCTCTCTTCCTCCTGTGTCCTTCTCCTCTCTCATCCTACACTCTCTTCCTCCTCTCTCCTCTTCCTCTCTCTTTCTCCTCTCTCTTCCTCCTCTCTCTTCCTCCTCTGTCCTACTCCTCTCTCCTCTTCCTCTCTCTTCCTCCTCTCTCTACCTCTTCTCTCTTCCTCCTCTCTCCTCCTCCTCTCTCCTCTTCTTCTCTGTTCCTCCTCTCTCTTCCTCCTCTCTCCTACTCCCCTCTCCTCTTCCTCTCTCTTCCTCCTCTCTCTACCTCTTCTCTCTTCCTCTTCTCTCCTCCTCCTCTCTCTTCCTCCTTTCTAATTCCTACTCTCTCCTCTTCCTGTCTCTTCCTCGTATTGCTTTTCTTCCTGTCTTTTCCTGCTCTCTACTTCCTCCTCTCTCCTCTTCCCTCTTTTTTTCCTCTCTCTTTCTCGTCTCTCTTCCTCCTCCCTCTTCCTCCTCTCTCTTCCTCCTCTCTCTTCCTCCTCTCTCTTTCTCCTCTCTCTTCCTCCTGTGTCCTCCTCCTCTCTCTTCCTCCTCTCTCTTCAACCTCTCTCTTCGTCCTCTCTCTTCCTCCTCTCTCTTCCTCTCTCCTCTTCCTCTCTCTTCCTCCTCTCTCCTCTTCCTTTCTCTTCCTCCTCTCTCCTCTTCGTCTCTCTTCCTCCTCTCTCTTCCTCCTGTCTCCTCATCTCTCCTCTTCTTCCGCTCTATTCCTCTTCTCTCTTCCTCCTCTCTCTTCCTCCAATCTCTTCCTCTACTCTTCTCTTCATCTCTCTTCCTCCTCTATCTTCCTCCTCTCTCTTCCTCCTCTCTCCTCCTCTCCCATCTTCCTCTCTCTTCCTCCTCTCTCTTCCTCCTCTGTCCTCCTCCTCTCTGCTCTTCCTCTCTCTTCCTCCTTTCTCTTCCTCCTCTCTCTTCCTCCTCTCCTCTTCCTCTCTCTTTTTCCTCTTTCTTCCTCCTCTCTCTTCCTCCTCTCTCTTCCTCTCTCCTCTTCCTTTCTCTTCCTCCTCTCTCTTTCTCCTCTCTCTTCCTCCTCTCTTATCCTCCTCTCTCTTCCTCCTCTCTCTTCCTCTTCTCTCTTCCTTTTCTCTCGTCCACCTCTCTCTTCCTCCTCTCTCGTCTTCCTCTCTCTTCGTCCTCGCTATTCCTCCTCTCTCGTCTTCCTCTCTATTCCACCTCTCTCATCCTCCTCTCTCTTCCTCTCTCCTCTTACTCTCTCTTCCTCCTCTCTTTTCCTCCTCGCTCTTCGTCTTCTCTCTTCCTCCTGTCTCTTCCTCCTCTCTCTTACTCCTCTCACTTCCTTCTCTCTCTTCCTCCTCTCTCTTCCTCCTGTCTCCTCCTCTCTACTCTTCCTCCTCTCTATTCCTGTTCTCTCTTCCTCCTCTCACTTCCTCCAATCTCTTCCTCTAGTCTCCTCTTCACCTCTCTTCCTCCTCTCTCTTCCTCCTCTCTCTTACTCTTCTCTCCTCCTCTTTCATCTTCCTCTCTCTTCCTCCTCTCTCTTCCTCCTCTCTCTTCCTCCTCTCTCTTCCTCCTCTGTTCTCCTCCTCTCTGCTCTTCCTCTCTCTTCCTCCTTTCTCTTCCTCCTCTCTCTTCCTCCTCTTCTCTTCCTCTCTCTTCCTCCTCTCTCTTCCTCCTCTCTCTTCCTCCTCTCTCTTCCTCCTCTCTCTTCCTCCTCTCTCTTCCTCCTCTCCTCTTCCTCTATCTTTTTCCTCTCTCTTCCTCCTCTCTCTTCCTCCTCTCTCTTCCTCCTCTGTTCTCCTCCTCTCTGCTCTTCCTCTCTCTTCCTCCTTTCTCTTCCTCCTCTCTCTTCCTCCTCTCCTCTTCCTCCCTCTTCCTCCTCTCTCATTCTCCTCCCTCTTCCTCCTCTCTCTTCCTCCTCTCTCTTCCTCCTCTCTCTTCCTCTTCTGTCTTCCTCCTCTCTCCTAATCCTCTCTCGTCCTCCTCTCTCTACCTCCTCTCTCTTCCTCTCTCCTCTTACTTTCTCTTCCTCCTCTCTCTTCCTCCTCTCTCTTCCTCCTCTCTAATTCCTACAGTCTCATATTCCTTTCTCTTCCTCCTCTCCTCTTCCTCTCTCTTTTTCCTCTCTCTTCCTCCTCTCTCTTCCTCCTCTCTCTTACTCTCTCCTCTTCCTTTCTCTTCCTTCTCTCTCTTTCTCCTCCCTCTTCCTCCTCTCTCCTCCTCCTCTCTCTTCCTCCTCTCTCTTCCTCTTCTCTCTTCCTCCTCTCTCTTCCACCTCTCTCTTCCTCCTGTCTCCTCTTCCTCTCTCTTCCTCCTCTCTCTTCTTCCTCTCTCTTCCTCCTCTCTCTTCCTCCTCTCTCTTCCTCCTGTGTCCTTCTCCTCTCTCATCCTACTCTCTCTTCCTCCTCTCTCCTCTTCCTCTCTCTTTCTCCTCTCTCTTCCTCCTCTCTCTTCCTCCTCTGTCCTACTCCTCTCTCCTCTTCCTCTCTCTTCCTCCTCTCTCTACCTCTTCTCTCTTCCTCCTCTCTCCTCCTCCTCCCTCCTCTTCTTCTCTGTTCCTCCTCTCTCTTCCTCCTCTCTCCTACTCCCCTCTCCTCTTCCTCTCTCTTCCTCCTCTCTCTACCTCTTCTCTCCTCCTCCTCTCTCTTCCTCCTTTCTAATTCCTACTCTCTCCTCTTCCTGTCTCTTCCTCGTATTGCTTTTCTTCCTGTCTTTTCCTGCTCTCTACTTCCTCCTCTCTCCTCTTCCCTCTCCTCTTCCTCTCTCTTTTTCCTCTCTCTTCCTCCTCTCTCTTCCACCTCTCTCTTACTCTCTCCTCTTCCTTTCTCTTCCTTCTCTCTCTTCCTCCTCTCTCCTCCTCCTCTCTCTTCCTCCTCTCTCTTCCTCCTCTCTCTTCCTCTTCTCTCTTCCACCTCTCTCTTCCTCCTGTCTCCTCTTCCTCTCTCTTCCTCCTCTCTCTTCCTCCTCTCTCTTCCTCCTCTCCTCTTCCTCTCTCTTTTTCCTCTCTCTTCCTCCTCTCTCTTCCTCCTCTCTCTTCCTCCTCTGTTCTCCTCCTCTCTGCTCTTCCTCTCTCTTCCTCCTTTCTCTTCCTCCTCTCTCTTCCTCCTCTCTCTTCCTCCTCTCCTCTTCCTCTCTCTTCCTCCTCTCTCTTTCTCCTCCCTCTTCCTCCTCTCTCTTCCTCCTCTCTCTTCCTCCTCTCTCTTCCTCTTCTCTCGTCCTCCTCTCTCCTCCTCCTCTCTCGTCCTCCTCTCTCTACCTCCTCTCTCTTCCTCTCTCCTCTTACTTTCTCTTCCTCCTCTCTCTTCCTCCTCTCTCTTCCTCCTCTCTACTTCCTACACTCTCATATTCCTTTCTATTCCTCCTCTCTCCTCTTCCTCTCTCTTCCTCCTTTCTCTTACTCCTCTCTCTTGCTTTTGTCTCTACCTCCTTTCTCTTCCTCCTCTCTGCTCTTCCTCTCTCTTCCTACTTTCTCTTCCTCCTCTATCTTCCTCCTCTCCACTTCCTCTCTCTTCTTCCTCTCTCTTCCTCCTCTCTCTTCCTCCTCTCTCTTCCTCCTCTCCTCTTCCTCTCTCTTTTTCCTCTCTCATCCTCCTCTCTCTTCCTCCTCTCTCTTCCTCCTCTCCTCTTCCTCTCTCTTTTTCCTCTCTCATCCTCCTCTCTCTTCCTCCTCTCTCTTCCTCCTCTGTTCTCCTCCTCTCTGCTCTTCCTCTCTCTTCATCCTTTCTCTTCCTCCTCTCTCTTCCTCCTCTCCTCTTCCTCTCTCTTCCTCCTCTCTGTTTCTCCTCCCTCTTCCTCCTCTCTCTTCCTCCTCTCTCTTCCTCCTCTCTCTTCCTCTTCTCTCTTCCTCCTCTCTCCTCCTCCTCTGTCGTCCTCCTCTCTCTAACTCCTCTCTCTTCGTCTCTCCTCTTACTTTCTCTTCCTCCTCTCTCTTCCTCCTCTCTCTTCCTCCTCTCTACTTCCTACACTCTCATATTCCTTTCTCTTCCTCCTCTCTCCTGTTCCTCTTTCTTCCTCCTTTCTCTTACTCCTCTCTCTTGCTTCTCTCTCTACCTCCTTTCTCTTCCTCCTCTCTCTTCTTCCTCTCTCCTCTTCCTCTCTCTTTCTCCTCTCTCTTCCTCGTCTCCCTTCCTCCTTTGTCTTCCTCCTCTGTCTTCCTCCTCTCTCTTCCTCCTCTCTCCTCCTCCTCTCTCCTCCTACTCTCTCTTCCTCCTCTCTCTTCCTCCTGTCTCCTCGTCCTCTCCCATCATCTTCTCTCTTCCTCCTCTCTCCTCCTCTCTCAGCTTCCTCTCTCTTCCTCCTCTCTCTTCCTCCTCTCTCTTCCTCCGCTGTCCTCCTCCTCTCTGCTCTTCCTCTCTCTTCCTCCTTTCTCTTCCTCCTCTCTCTTCCACCTCTCCTCTTCCTCTCTCTTTTTCCTCTCTCTTCCTCCTCTCTCTTCCTCCTCTCTCTTAGTCTCTCCTCTTCCTTTCTCTTCCTCCTCTCTCTTTCTCCTCCCACTTCCTCCTCTCTCCTCCTCCTCTCTCTTCCTC
Source organism: Strix occidentalis (assembly GCA_030819815.1). Classification (NCBI taxonomy): domain Eukaryota; kingdom Metazoa; phylum Chordata; class Aves; order Strigiformes; family Strigidae; genus Strix; species Strix occidentalis. Next base: position 6,155 of record JASWHU010000632.1, read on the forward strand.
CTCTCTCTTCCTCTTCTCTCTTCCTCCTCTCTCTTCCACCTCTCTCTTCCTCCTGTCTCCTCTTCGTCTCTCTTCGTCCTCTCTCTTCCTCCTCTCTCGTCTTCCTCTCTATTCCTCCTCTCTCATCCTCCTCTCTCTTCCTCCTCTCTCCTCTTCCTCTCTCTTCCTCATCTCTCTTCCTCCTCGCTCTTCGTCTTCTCTCTTCCTCCTGTCTCTTCCTCCTCTCTCTTACTCCTCTCACTTCCTTCTCTCTCTTCCTCCTCTCTCTTCATCCTCTCTCCTCCTCCTCTGTACTCCTCTTCTCTCCTCTTCATCTCTCTTCCTCCTCATCTCTCTTCCTCCACTCTCCTCTTCCTCTCTCTTCCTGTTCTCTCTTCCTCCTCACTCTTCCTCCTCTCTCTTCCTCTTCTCTCCTCCTCTTTCATCTTCCTCTCTCTTCCTCCTCTCTCTTCCTCCTCTCTCTTCCTCCTCTCTCTTCCTCCTCTGTTCTCCTCCTCTCTGCTCTTCCTCTCTCTTCCTCCTTTCTCTTCCTCCTCTCTCTTCCTCCTCTTCTCTTCCTCTCTCTTCCTCCTCTCTCTTCCTCCTCTCTCTTCCTCCTCTCTCTTCCTCCTCTCTCTTCCTCCTCTCTCTTCCTCCTCTCCTCTTCCTCTATCTTTTTCCTCTCTCTTCCTCCTCTCTCTTCCTCCTCTCTCTTCCTCCTCTGTTCTCCTCCTCTCTGCTCTTCCTCTCTCTTCCTCCTTTCTCTTCCTCCTCTCTCTTCCTCCTCTCCTCTTCCTCCCTCTTCCTCCTCTCTCATTCTCCTCCCTCTTCCTCCTCTCTCTTCCTCCTCTCTCTTCCTCCTCTCTCTTCCTCTTCTGTCTTCCTCCTCTCTCCTCCTCCTCTCTCGTCCTCCTCTCTCTACCTCCTCTCTCTTCCTCTCTCCTCTTACTTTCTCTTCCTCCTCTCTCTTCCTCCTCTCTCTTCCTCCTCTCTACTTCCTACACTCTCATATTCCTTTCTCTTCCTCCTCTCCTCTTCCTCTCTCTTTTTCCTCTCTCTTCCTCCTCTCTCTTCCTCCTCTCTCTTACTCTCTCCTCTTCCTTTCTCTTCCTTCTCTCTCTTTCTCCTCCCTCTTCCTCCTCTCTCCTCCTCCTCTCTCTTCCTCCTCTCTCTTCCTCTTCTCTCTTCCTCCTCTCTCTTCCACCTCTCTCTTCCTCCTGTCTCCTCTTCCTCTCTCTTCCTCCTCTCTCTTCTTCCTCTCTCTTCCTCCTCTCTCTTCCTCCTCTCTCTTCCTCCTGTGTCCTTCTCCTCTCTCATCCTACTCTCTCTTCCTCCTCTCTCCTCTTCCTCTCTCTTTCTCCTCTCTCTTCCTCCTCTCTCTTCCTCCTCTGTCCTACTCCTCTCTCCTCTTCCTCTCTCTTCCTCCTCTCTCTACCTCTTCTCTCTTCCTCCTCTCTCCTCCTCCTCCCTCCTCTTCTTCTCTGTTCCTCCTCTCTCTTCCTCCTCTCTCCTACTCCCCTCTCCTCTTCCTCTCTCTTCCTCCTCTCTCTACCATCTTCTCTCCTCCTCCTCTCTCTTCCTCCTTTCTAATTCCTACTCTCTCCTCTTCCTGTCTCTTCCTCGTATTGCTTTTCTTCCTGTCTTTTCCTGCTCTCTACTTCCTCCTCTCTCCTCTTCCCTCTCCTCTTCCTCTCTCTTTTTCCTCTCTCTTCCTCCTCTCTCTTCCTCCTCTCTCTTACTCTCTCCTCTTCCTTTCTCTTCCTTCTCTCTCTTCCTCCTCTCTCCTCCTCCTCTCTCTTCCTCCTCTCTCTTCCTCCTCTCTCTTCCTCTTCTCTCTTCCACCTCTCTCTTCCTCCTGTCTCCTCTTCCTCTCTCTTCCTCCTCTCTCTTCCTCCTCTCTCTTCCTCCTCTCCTCTTCCTCTCTCTTTTTCCTCTCTCTTCCTCCTCTCTCTTCCTCCTCTCTCTTCCTCCTCTGTTCTCCTCCTCTCTGCTCTTCCTCTCTCTTCCTCCTTTCTCTTCCTCCTCTCTCTTCCTCCTCTCTCTTCCTCCTCTCCTCTTCCTCTCTCTTCCTCCTCTCTCTTTCTCCTCCCTCTTCCTCCTCTCTCTTCCTCCTCTCTCTTCCTCCTCTCTCTTCCTCTTCTCTCGTCCTCCTCTCTCCTCCTCCTCTCTCGTCCTCCTCTCTCTACCTCCTCTCTCTTCCTCTCTCCTCTTACTTTCTCTTCCTCCTCTCTCTTCCTCCTCTCTCTTCCTCCTCTCTACTTCCTACACTCTCATATTCCTTTCTATTCCTCCTCTCTCCTCTTCCTCTCTCTTCCTCCTTTCTCTTACTCCTCTCTCTTGCTTTTGTCTCTACCTCCTTTCTCTTCCTCCTCTCTGCTCTTCCTCTCTCTTCCTACTTTCTCTTCCTCCTCTATCTTCCTCCTCTCCACTTCCTCTCTCTTCTTCCTCTCTCTTCCTCCTCTCTCTTCCTCCTCTCTCTTCCTCCTCTCCTCTTCCTCTCTCTTTTTCCTCTCTCATCCTCCTCTCTCTTCCTCCTCTCTCTTCCTCCTCTCCTCTTCCTCTCTCTTTTTCCTCTCTCATCCTCCTCTCTCTTCCTCCTCTCTCTTCCTCCTCTGTTCTCCTCCTCTCTGCTCTTCCTCTCTCTTCATCCTTTCTCTTCCTCCTCTCTCTTCCTCCTCTCCTCTTCCTCTCTCTTCCTCCTCTCTGTTTCTCCTCCCTCTTCCTCCTCTCTCTTCCTCCTCTCTCTTCCTCCTCTCTCTTCCTCTTCTCTCTTCCTCCTCTCTCCTCCTCCTCTGTCGTCCTCCTCTCTCTAACTCCTCTCTCTTCGTCTCTCCTCTTACTTTCTCTTCCTCCTCTCTCTTCCTCCTCTCTCTTCCTCCTCTCTACTTCCTACACTCTCATATTCCTTTCTCTTCCTCCTCTCTCCTGTTCCTCTTTCTTCCTCCTTTCTCTTACTCCTCTCTCTTGCTTCTCTCTCTACCTCCTTTCTCTTCCTCCTCTCTCTTCTTCCTCTCTCCTCTTCCTCTCTCTTTCTCCTCTCTCTTCCTCGTCTCCCTTCCTCCTTTGTCTTCCTCCTCTGTCTTCCTCCTCTCTCTTCCTCCTCTCTCCTCCTCCTCTCTCCTCCTACTCTCTCTTCCTCCTCTCTCTTCCTCCTGTCTCCTCGTCCTCTCCCATCATCTTCTCTCTTCCTCCTCTCTCCTCCTCTCTCAGCTTCCTCTCTCTTCCTCCTCTCTCTTCCTCCTCTCTCTTCCTCCGCTGTCCTCCTCCTCTCTGCTCTTCCTCTCTCTTCCTCCTTTCTCTTCCTCCTCTCTCTTCCACCTCTCCTCTTCCTCTCTCTTTTTCCTCTCTCTTCCTCCTCTCTCTTCCTCCTCTCTCTTACTCTCTCCTCTTCCTTTCTCTTCCTCCTCTCTCTTTCTCCTCCCACTTCCTCCTCTCTCCTCCTCCTCTCTCTTCCTCCTCTCTCTTCCTCTTCTCTCTTCCTCCTCTCTCTTCCACCTCTCTCTTCCTCCTGTCTCCTCTTCGTCTCTCTTCGTCCTCTCTCTTCCTCCTCTCTCGTCTTCCTCTCTATTCCTCCTCTCTCATCCTCCTCTCTCTTCCTCCTCTCTCCTCTTCCTCTCTCTTCCTCATCTCTCTTCCTCCTCGCTCTTCGTCTTCTCTCTTCCTCCTGTCTCTTCCTCCTCTCTCTTACTCCTCTCACTTCCTTCTCTCTCTTCCTCCTCTCTCTTCATCCTCTCTCCTCCTCCTCTGTACTCCTCTTCTCTCCTCTTCATCTCTCTTCCTCCTCATCTCTCTTCCTCCACTCTCCTCTTCCTCTCTCTTCCTGTTCTCTCTTCCTCCTCACTCTTCCTCCTCTCTCTTCCTCCTCTCTCTTCCTCCTGTGTCCTTCTCCTCTCTCATCCTACTCTCTCTTCCTCCTCTCTCCTCTTCCTCTCTCTTTCTCCTCTCTCTTCCTCCTCTCTCTTCCTCCGCTGTACTACTCCTCTCTCCTCTTCCTCTCTCTTCCTCCTCTCTCTACCTCTTCTTTCTTCCTCCTCTCTCCTCCTCCTCTCTCCTCTTCTTCTCTGTTCCTCCTCTCTCTTCCTCCTCTCTCCTACTCCCCTCTCCTCTTCCTCTCTCTTCCTCCTCTCTCTATCTCTTCTCTCTTCCTCTTCTCTCCTCCTCCTCTCTCTTCCTCCTTTCTAATTCCTACTCTCTCCTCTTCCTGTCTCTTCCTCGTATTGCTTTTCTTCCTGTCTTTTCCTGCTCTCTACTTCCTCCTCTCTCCTCTTCCCTCTCTTTTTCCTCTCTCTTTCTCGTCTCTCTTCCTCCTCCCTCTTCCTCCTCTCTCTTCCTCCTCTCTCTTCCTCCTCTCTCTTTCTCCTCTCTCTTCCTCCTGTCTCCTCCTCCTCTCTCTTCCTCCTCTCTCTTCAACCTCTCTCTTCGTCCTCTCTCTTCCTCCTCTCTCTTCCTCTCTCCTCTTCGTCTCTCTTCCTCCTCTCTCTTCCTCCTGTCTCCTCATCTCTCCTCTTCTTCCGCTCTATTCCTCTTCTCTCTTCCTCCTCTCTCTTCCTCCAATCTCTTCCTCTACTCTTCTCTTCATCTCTCTTCCTCCTCTATCTTCCTCCTCTCTCTTCCTCCTCTCTCCTCCTCTCTCATCTTCCTCTCTCTTCCTCCTCTCTCTTCCTCCTCTGTCCTCCTCCTCTCTGCTCTTCCTCTCTCTTCCTCCTTTCTCTTCCTCCTCTCTCTTCCTCCTCTCCTCTTCCTCTCTCTTTTTCCTCTTTCTTCCTCCTCTCTCTTCCTCCTCTCTCTTCCTCTCTCCTCTTCCTTTCTCTTCCTCCTCTCTCTTTCTCCTCTCTCTTCCTCCTCTCTTATCCTCCTCTCTCTTCCTCCTCTCTCTTCCTCTTCTCTCTTCCTTTTCTCTCGTCCACCTCTCTCTTCCTCCTCTCTCGTCTTCCTCTCTCTTCGTCCTCTCTATTCCTCCTCTCTCGTCTTCCTCTCTATTCCACCTCTCTCATCCTCCTCTCTCTTCCTCTCTCCTCTTACTCTCTCTTCCTCCTCTCTTTTCCTCCTCGCTCTTCGTCTTCTCTCTTCCTCCTGTCTCTTCCTCCTCTCTCTTACTCCTCTCACTTCCTTCTCTCTCTTCCTCCTCTCTCTTCCTCCTGTCTCCTCCTCTCTACTCTTCCTCCTCTCTATTCCTGTTCTCTCTTCCTCCTCTCACTTCCTCCAATCTCTTCCTCTAGTCTCCTCTTCACCTCTCTTCCTCCTCTCTCTTCCTCCTCTCTCTTCCTCTTCTCTCCTCCTCTTTCATCTTCCTCTCTCTTCCTCCTCTCTCTTCCTCCTCTCTCTTCCTCCTCTCTCTTCCTCCTCTGTTCTCCTCCTCTCTGCTCTTCCTCTCTCTTCCTCCTTTCTCTTCCTCCTCTCTCTTCCTCCTCTTCTCTTCCTCTCTCTTCCTCCTCTCTCTTCCTCCTCTCTCTTCCTCCTCTCTCTTCCTCCTCTCTCTTCCTCCTCTCTCTTCCTCCTCTCCTCTTCCTCTATCTTTTTCCTCTCTCTTCCTCCTCTCTCTTCCTCCTCTCTCTTCCTCCTCTGTTCTCCTACTCTCTGCTCTTCCTCTCTCTTCCTCCTTTCTCTTCCTCCTCTCTCTTCCTCCTCTCCTCTTCCTCCCTCTTCCTCCTCTCTCATTCTCCTTTCTCTTCCTCCTCTCTCTTACTCCTCTCACTTCCTTCTCTCTCTTCCTCCTCTCTCTTCCTCCTGTCTCCTCCTCTCTCCTCTTCCTCCTCTCTATTCCTGTTCTCTCTTCCTCCTCTCTCTTCCTCCAATCTCTTCCTCTACTCTCCTCTTCACCTCTCTTCCTCCTCTCTCTTCCTCCTCTCTCTTCCTCCTCTCTCTTCCTCCTCTGTCCTCCTCCTCTCTGCTCTTCCTCTCTCTTCCTCCTTTCTCTTCCTCCTCTCTCTTCCTCCTCTCCTCTTCCTCTCTCTTTCTCCTCCCTCTTCTTCCTCTCTCTTCCTCCTCTCTCTTCCTCCTTTCTCTTCCTCTTCTCTCTTCCTCCTCTCTCCTCCTCCTCTCTCGTCCTCCTCTCTCTACCTCCTCTGTCTTCCTCCTCTCTCTTCCTCTCTCCTCTTACTTTCTCTTCCTCCTCTCTCGTCTTCCTCTCTATTCCTCCTCTCTCATCCTCCTCTCTGTTCCTCCTCTCTCCTCTTCCTCTCTCTTCCTCCTCTCTCCTCCTGCTCTCTCTTCCTCCTATCTCCACCTCCTCTCTCTTCCTCCTCTCTCCTCCTCCTCTCTCTTCCTCTTCTCTCTTCCTCCTCTCTCCTCTTACTCTCTCTTCCTCCTCTCTCTTCGTCCTCGCTCTTCGTCCTCCCTCTTCCTCCTCTCTCTTCCTCCTCTCTTTTACTCCTCTCACTTCCTTCTCTCTCTTCCTCCTCTCTCTACCTCCTCTCTCTTCCTCTCTCCTCTTACTTTCACTTCCTCCTCTCTCTTCCTCCTCTCTCTTCCTCCTCTCTACTTCCTACACTCTCATATTCCTTTCTCTTCCTCCTCTCTCCTCTTCCTCTCTCTTCCTCCTTTCTCTTACTCCTCTCTCTTGCTTCTCTCTCTACCTCCTTTCTCTTCTTCCTCTCTCTTCTTCCTCTCTCCTCTTCCTCTCTCTTTCTCCTCTCTCTTCCTCGTCTCCCTTCCTCCTTTGTTTTCCTCCTCTGTCTTCCTCCTCTGTCTTCCTCCTCTCTCCTCCTCCTCTCTCCTCCTACTCTCTCTTCCTCCTCTCTCTTCCTCCTGTATCCTCGTCCTCTCCCATCCTCCTCTCTCTTCCTCCTCTCTCCTCCTCTCTCATCTTCCTCTCTCTTCCTCCTCTCTCTTCCTCCTCTCTCTTCCTCCGCTGTCCTCCTCCTCTCTGCTCTTCCTCTCTCTTCCTTCTTTCTATTCCTCCTCTCTCTTCCTCCTCTCCTCTTCCTCTTTTTTCCTCTCTCTTCCTCCTCTCTCTTCCTCCCCTCTCTTCCTCCTCTGTTCTCCTCCTCTCTGCTCTTCCTCTCTCTTCCTCCTTTCTCTTCCTCCTCTCTCTTCCTCCTCCCTCTTCCTCTTCTCTCTTCCTCCTCTCTCTTCCTCCTCTCTCTTCCTCTTCTCTATTCCTCCTCTCTCCTCCTCCTCTCTCGTCCTCCTCTCTCTACCTCCTCTCTCTTCCTCTCTCCTCTTACTTTCTCTTCCTCCTCTCTTCCTCCTCTCTCTTCCTCCTCTCTACTTCCTACACTCTCATATTCCTTTCTCTTCCTCCTCTCTCCTCTTCCTCTCTCTTCCTCCTTTCTCTTACTCCTCTCTCTTGCTTCTCTCTCTACCTCCTTTCTCTTCCTCCTCTCTCTTCTTCCTCTCTCCTCTTCCTCTCTCTTCCTCCTCTCTCTTCCTCTGCTGTCCTCCTCCTCTCTGCTCTTCCTCTCTCTTCCTCCTTTCTCTTCCTCCTCTCTCTTCCCCCTCTCCTCTTCCTCTCAGTTTTTCCTCTCTCTTCCTCCTCTCTCTTCCTCCTCTGTCTTACTCTCTCCTCTTCCTTTCTCTTCCTCCTCTCTCTTTCTCCTCCCTCTTCCTCCTCTCTCCTCCTCCTCTCTCTTCCTCCTCTCTCTTCCTCTTCTCTCTTCCTCCTCTCTCTTCCACCTCTCTCTTCCTCCTGTCTCCTCTTCCTCTCTCTTCGTCCTCTCTCTTCCTCCTCTCTCGTCTTCCTGTCTATTCCTCCACTCTCATCCTCCTCTCTCTTCCTCCTCTCTCCTCTTCCTCTCTCTTCCTCCTCTCTCCTCCTCCACTCTCTTCCTCTCTCTTCTTCCTTTCTCTTCCTCCTCTCTCCTCTTCCTCTCTCTTCCTCCTCTCTCTTACTCCTCTCTCTTCCTTCTCTCTCTACCTCCATTCTCTTCCTCCTCTCTCTTCTACCTCTCTCCTCTTCCTCTCTCTTTCTCCTCTCTCTTCCTCGTCTCCCTTCCTCCTTTGTCTTCCTCCTCTGTCTTCCTCCTCTCTCTTCCTCCTCTCTCCTCCTCCTCTATCCTCCTACTCTCTTCCTCCTCTGTCTTCCTCCTGTCTCCTCGTCCTCTCCCATACTCCTCTCTCTTCCTCCTCTCTCCTCCTCTCTCATCTTCCTCTCTCTTCCTCCTCTCTCTTCCTCCTCTCTCTTCCTCCGCTGTCCTCCTCCTCTCTGCTCTTCCTCTCTCTTCCTCCTTTCTCTTCCTCCTCTCTCTTCCTCCTCTCCTCTTCCTCTCTCTTCGTCCTCTCTCTTCCTCCTCTCTCGTCTTCCTCTCTATTCCTCCTCTCTCATCCTCCTCTCTGTTCCTCCTCTCTCCTCTTCCTCTCTCTTCCTCCTCTCTCCTCCTGCTCTCTCTTCCTCCTATCTCCACCTCCTCTCTCTTCCTCCTCTCTCCTCCTCCTCTCTCTTCCTCTTCTCTCTTCCTCCTCTCTCCTCTTACTCTCTCTTCCTCCTCTCTCTTCGTCCTCGCTCTTCGTCCTCCCTCTTCCTCCTCTCTCTTCCTCCTCTCTCTTACTCCTCTCACTTCCTTCTCTCTCTTCCTCCTCTCTCTTCCTCCTGTCTCCTCCTCTTTCCTCTTCCTCCTCTCTCTTCCTCTTCTCACTTCCTCCTCTCTCTTCCACCTCTCTCTTCCTCCTCTCTCCTCTTCCTCTCTCTTCCTCTTCTCTCTTCCTCCTCTCTCTTCCTCCTCTCTCTTCCTCCTCTCTCTTCCTCCTCTGTTCTCCTCCTCTCTGCTCTTCCTCTCTCTTCCTCCTTTCTCTTCCTCCTCTCTCTTCCTCCTCTTCTCTTCCTCTCTCTTCCTCCTCTCTCTTCCTCCTCTCTCTTCCTCCTCTCTCTTCCTCCTCTCTCTTCCTCCTCTCTCTTCCTCCTCTCCTCTTCCTCTATCTTTTTCCTCTCTCTTCCTCGTCTCTCTTCCTCCTCTCTCTTCCTCCTCTGTTCTCCTCCTCTCTGCTCTTCCTCTCTCTTCCTCCTTTCTCTTCCTCCTCTCTCTTCCTCCTCTCCTCTTCCTCCCTCTTCCTCCTCTCTCATTCTCCTTTCTCTTCCTCCTCTCTCTTACTCCTCTCACTTCCTTCTCTCTCTTCCTCCTCTCTCTTCCTCCTGTCTCCTCCTCTCTCCTCTTCCTCCTCTCTATTCCTGTTCTCTCTTCCTCCTCTCTCTTCCTCCAATCTCTTCCTCTACTCTCCTCTTCACCTCTCTTCCTCCTCTCTCTTCCTCCTCTCTCTTCCTCCTCTCTCTTCCTCCTCTGTCGTCCTCCTCTCTGCTCTTCCTCTCTCTTCCTCCTTTCTCTTCCTCCTCTCTCTTCCTCCTCTCCTCTTCCTCTCTCTTCTTCCTCTCTCTTCCTCTTCTCTCTTCGTCCTCGCTCTTCGTCCTCTCTCTTCCTCCTCTCTCTTCTTCCTCTCTCTTACTCCTGTCACTTCCTTCTCTCTCTTCCTCCTCTCTCTTCCTCCTGTCTCCTCCTCTCTCCTCTTCCTCCTCTCTATTCCTGTTCTCTCTTCCTCCTCTCTCTTCCTCCAATCTCTTCCTCTACTCTCCTCTTCACCTCTCTTCCTCCTCTCTCTTCCTCCTCTCTCTTCCTCCTCTCTCTTCCTCCTCTGTCCTCCTCCGCTCTGCTCTTCCTCTCTCTTCCTCCTTTCTCTTCCTCCTCTCTCTTCCTCCTCTCCTCTTCCTCTCTCTTTCTCCTCCCTCTTCTTCCTCTCTCTTCCTCCTCTCTCTTCCTCCTTTCTCTTCCTCTTCTCTCTTCCTCCTCTCTCCTCCTCCTCTCTCGTCCTCCTCTCTCTACCTCCTCTGTCTTCCTCCTCTCTCTTCCTCTCTCCTCTTACTTTCTCTTCCTCCTCTCTCGTCTTCCTCTCTATTCCTCCTCTCTCATTCTCCTCTCTGTTCCTCCTCTCTCCTCTTCCTCTCTCTTCCTCCTCTCTCCTCCTGCTCTCTCTTCCTCCTATCTCCACCTCCTCTCTCTTCCTCCTCTCTCCTCCTCCTCTCTCTTCCTCTTCTCTCTTCCTCCTCTCTCCTCTTACTCTCTCTTCCTCCTCTCTCTTCGTCCTCGCTCTTCGTCCTCCCTCTTCCTCCTCTCTCTTCCTCCTCTCTTTTACTCCTCTCACTTCCTTCTCTCTCTTCCTCCTCTCTCTACCTCCTCTCTCTTCCTCTCTCCTCTTACTTTCACTTCCTCCTCTCTCTTCCTCCTCTCTCTTCCTCCTCTCTACTTCCTACACTCTCATATTCCTTTCTCTTCCTCCTCTCTCCTCTTCCTCTCTCTTCCTCCTTTCTCTTACTCCTCTCTTGCTTCTCTCTCTACCTCCTTTCTCTTCTTCCTCTCTCTTCTTCCTCTCTCCTCTTCCTCTCTCTTTCTCCTCTCTCTTCCTCGTCTCCCTTCCTCCTTTGTCTTCCTCCTCTGTCTTCCTCCTCTGTCTTCCTCCTCTCTCCTCCTCCTCTCTCCTCCTACTCTCTCTTCCTCCTCTCTCTTCCTCCTGTATCCTCGTCCTCTCCCATCCTCCTCTCTCTTCCTCCTCTCTCCTCCTCTCTCATCTTCCTCTCTCTTCCTCCTCTCTCTTCCTCCTCTCTCTTCCTCCGCTGTCCTCCTCCTCTCTGCTCTTCCTCTCTCTTCCTTCTTTCTATTCCTCCTCTCTCTTCCTCCTCTCCTCTTCCTCTTTTTTCCTCTCTCTTCCTCCTCTCTCTTCCTCCCCTCTCTTCCTCCTCTGTTCTCCTCCTCTCTGCTCTTCCTCTCTCTTCCTCCTTTCTCTTCCTCCTCTCTCTTCCTCCTCCCTCTTCCTCTTCTCTCTTCCTCCTCTCTCTTCCTCCTCTCTCTTCCTCTTCTCTATTCCTCCTCTCTCCTCCTCCTCTCTCGTCCTCCTCTCTCTACCTCCTCTCTCTTCCTCTCTCCTCTTACTTTCTCTTCCTCCTCTCTTCCTCCTCTCTCTTCCTCCTCTCTACTTCCTACACTCTCATATTCCTTTCTCTTCCTCCTCTCTCCTCTTCCTCTCTCTTCCTCCTTTCTCTTACTCCTCTCTCTTGCTTCTCTCTCTACCTCCTTTCTCTTCCTCCTCTCTCTTCTTCCTCTCTCCTCTTCCTCTCTCTTCCTCCTCTCTCTTCCTCCGCTGTCCTCCTCCTCTCTGCTCTTCCTCTCTCTTCCTCCTTTCTCTTCCTCCTCTCTCTTCCCCCTCTCCTCTTCCTCTCAGTTTTTCCTCTCTCTTCCTCCTCTCTCTTCCTCCTCTGTCTTACTCTCTCCTCTTCCTTTCTCTTCCTCCTCTCTCTTTCTCCTCCCTCTTCCTCCTCTCTCCTCCTTCTCTCTCTTCCTCCTCTCTCTTCCTCTTCTCTCTTCCTCCTCTCTCTTCCACCTCTCTCTTCCTCCTGTCTCCTCTTCCTCTCTCTTCCTCCTCTCTCCTCTTCCTCTCTCTTCCTCCTCTCTCCTCCTCCACTCTCTTCCTCTCTCTTCTTCCTTTCTCTTCCTCCTCTCTCCTCTTCCTCTCTCTTCCTCCTCTCTCTTACTCCTCTCTCTTCCTTCTCTCTCTACCTCCATTCTCTTCCTCCTCTCTCTTCTACCTCTCTCCTCTTCCTCTCTCTTTCTCCTCTCTCTTCCTCGTCTCCCTTCCTCCTTTGTCTTCCTCCTCTGTCTTCCTCCTCTCTCTTCCTCCTCTCTCCTCCTCCTCTATCCTCCTACTCTCTCTTCCTCCTCTGTCTTCCTCCTGTCTCCTCGTCCTCTCCCATACTCCACTCTCTTCCTCCTCTCTCCTCCTCTCTCATCTTCCTCTCTCTTCCTCCTCTCTCTTCCTCCTCTCTCTTCCTCCGCTGTCCTCCTCCTCTCTGCTCTTCCTCTCTCTTCCTCCTTTCTCTTCCTCCTCTCTCTTCCTCCTCTCCTCTTCCTCTCTCTTCGTCCTCTCTCTTCCTCCTCTCTCGTCTTCCTCTCTATTCCTCCTCTCTCATCCTCCTCTCCGTTCCTCCTCTCTCCTCTTCCTCTCTCTTCCTCCTCTCTCCTCCTGCTCTCTCTTCCTCCTATCTCCACCTCCTCTCTCTTCCTCCTCTCTCCTCCTCCTCTCTCTTCCTCTTCTCTCTTCCTCCTCTCTCCTCTTACTCTCTCTTCCTCCTTTCTCTTCGTCCTCGCTCTTCGTCCTCCCTCTTCCTCCTCTCTCTTCCTCCTCTCTCTTACTCCTCTCACTTCCTTCTCTCTCTTCCTCCTCTCTCTTCCTCCTGTCTCCTCCTCTTTCCTCTTCCTCCTCTCTCTTCCTCTTCTCACTTCCTCCTCTCTCTTCCACCTCTCTCTTCCTCCTCTCTCCTCTTCCTCTCTCTTCGTCCTCTCTCTTCCTCCTCTCTCGTCTTCCTCTCTATTCCTCCTCTCTCATCCTCGTCTCTCTTCCTCCTCTCTCCTCTTCCTCTCTCTTCCTCCTCTCTCCTCCTGCACTCTCTTCCTCTCTCTTCTTCCTTTCTCTTCCTCCTCTCTCCTCTTCCTCTCTCTTCCTCCTCTCTCTTACTCCTCTCTCTTCCTTCTCTCTCTACCTCCATTCTCTTCCTCCTCTCTCTTCTACCTCTCTCCTCTTCCTCTCTCTTTCTCCTCTCTCTTCCTCGTCTCCCTTCCTCCTTTGTCTTCCTCCTCTGTCTTCCTCCTCTCTCTTCCTCCTCTCTCCTCCTCCTCTATCCTCCTACTCTCTCTTCCTCCTCTGTCTTCCTCCTGTCTCCTCGTCCTCTCCCATACTCCTCTCTCTTCCTCCTCTCTCCTCCTCTCTCATCTTCCTCTCTCTTCCTCCTCTCTCTTCCTCCTCTCTCTTCCTCCGCTGTCCTCCTCCTCTCTGCTCTTCCTCTCTCTTCCTCCTTTTTCTTCCTCCTCTCTCTTCCTCCTCTCCTCTTCCTCTCTCTTCGTCCTCTCTCTTCCTCCTCTCTCGTCTTCCTCTCTATTCCTCCTCTCTCATCCTCCTCTCTGTTCCTCCTCTCTCCTCTTCCTCTCTCTTCCTCCTCTCTCCTCCTGCTCTCTCTTCCTCCTATCTCCACCTCCTCTCTCTTCCTCCTCTCTCCTCCTCCTCTCTCTTCCTCTTCTCTCTTCCTCCTCTCTCCTCTTACTCTCTCTTCCTCCTCTCTCTTCGTCCTCGCTCTTCGTCCTCCCTCTTCCTCCTCTCTCTTCCTCCTCTCTCTTACTCCTCTCACTTCCTTCTCTCTCTTCCTCCTCTCTCTTCCTCCTGTCTCCTCCTCTTTCCTCTTCCTCCTCTCTATTCCTGTTCTCTCTTCCTCCTCTCTCTTCCTCCAATCTCTTCCTCTACTCTCCTCTTCAACACTCTTCCTCCTCTCTCTTCCTCCTCTCTCTTCCTCCTCTCTCCTCCTCTTTCACCTTGCTCTCTCTTCCTCCTCTCTCTTCCTCCTCTCTCTTCCTCCTCTGTCCTCCTCCTCTCTGCTCTTCCTCTCTCTTCCTCCTTTCTCTTCCTCCTTTCTCTTCCTCCTCTCCTCTTCCTCTCTCTTCTTCCTCTCTCTTCCTCCTCTCTCTTCCTCCTCTCTCTTCCTCCTCTCTCTTCCTCCTCTCTCTTCCTCCTCTCTCTTCCTCTCTCTTCTTCCTTTCTCTTCCTCCTCTCTCTTTCACCTCCCTCTTCCTCCTCTCTCTTCCTCCTCTCGTCTTCCTCCTCTCTCTTCCTCTTCTCTCTTCCTCCTCTCTCCTCCTCCTCTCTCGTCCTCCTCTCTCTACCTCCTCTCTCTTCCTCCTCTCTCTTCGTCTCTCCTCTTACTTTCTCTTCCTCCTCTCTCTTCCTCCTCTCTCTTCCTCCTCTCTACTTCCTACACTCTCATATTCCTTTCTCTTCCTCCTCTCTCCTCTTCCTCTCTCTTCCTCCTTTCTCTTCCTCCTCTCTCTTCCTCCTCTCTCTTCCTTCTCTCTCTACCTCCTTTCTCTTCCTCCTCTCTCTTCTTCCTCTCTCCTCTTCCTCTCTCTTTCTCCTCTCTCTTCCTCGTCTCCCTTCCTCCTTTGTCTTCCTCCTCTGTCTTCCTCCTCTCTCTTCCTCCACTCTCCTCCTCCTCTCTCCTCCTACTCTCTCTTCCTCCTCTCTCTTCCTCCTGTCTCCTCGTCCTCTCCCATCCTCCTCTCTCTTCCTCCTCTCTCCTCTTCCTCTCTCTTTCTCCTCTCTCTTCCTCCTCTCTCTTCCTCCTCTCTCTTCCTCCTCTCTCATCCTTCTCTCTCCTCCTCCTCTCTCTTCCTCCTCTCTCTTCCTCCTCTCTCTTCCTCCTCTCTCTTCCACCTCTCACTTCCTCCACTCTCTTCCTCCTGTCTCTTACTCCTGTCTCTTCCTCCTCTCTCTTCCTCTTCTCACTTCCTCCTCTCTCTTCCTCCTCTCCTCTTCCTCTCTCTTTTTCCTCTCTCTTCCTCCTCTCTCTTCCTCCTCTCTCTTCCTCCTCTGTTCTCCTCCTCTCTGCTCTTCCTCTCTCTTCCTCCTTTCTCTTCCTCCTCTCTCTTCCTCCTCTCCTCTTCCTCTCTCTTCCTCCTCTCTGTTTCTCCTCCCTCTTCCTCCTCTCTCTTCCTCCTCTCTCTTCCTCCTCTCTCTTCCTCTTCTCTCTTCCTCCTCTCTCCTCCTCCTCTCCTGTCCTCCTCTCTCTACCTCCTCTCTCTTCCTGTCTCCTCTTACTTTCTCTTCCTCCTCTCTCTTCCTCCTCTCTCTTCCTCCTCTCTACTTCCTACACTCTCATATTCCTTTCTCTTCCTCCTCTCTCCTCTTCCTCTCTCTTCCTCCTTTCTCTTACTCCTCTCTCTTGCTTCTCTCTCTACCTCCTTTCTCTTCCTCCTCTCTCTTCTTCCTCTCTCCTCTTCCTCTCTCTTTCTCCTCTCTCTTCCTCGTCTCCCTTCCTCCTTTATCTTCCTCCTCTGTCTTCCTCCTCTCTCTTCCTCCTCTCTCCTCCTCCTCTCTCCTCCTACTCTCTCTTCCTCCTCTCTCTTCCTCCTGTCTCCTCGTCCTCTCCCATCCTCCTCTGTCCTCCTCCTCTCTCTTCCTCTTGTCTCTTCCTCCTCTCTCCTCTTACTCTCTCTTCCTCCTCTCTCTTCGTCCTCGCTCTTCGTCCTCTCTCTTCCTCCTCTCTCCTCCTCCTCTCTCTTACTCCTCTCACTTCCTTCTCTCTCTTCCTCCTCTCTCTTCCTCCTGTCTCCTCCTCTCTCCTCTTCCTCCTCTATATTCGTGTTCTCTCTTCCTCCTCCCTCTTCCTCCAATCTCTTCCTCTACTCTCCTCTTCACCTCTCTTCCTCCTCTCTCTTCCCCCTCTGTCTTCCTCCACTCTCCTCCTCTCTCATCTTCCTCTCTCTTCCTCCTCTCTCTTCCTCCTCTCTCTTCCTCCGCTGTCCTTCTCCTCTCTGCTCTTCCTCTCTCTTCCTCCTTTCTCTTCCTCCTCTCTCTTCCTCCTCTCTCTTCCTCCTCTCCTCTTCCTCTCTCTTTTTCCTCTCTCTTCCTCCTCTCTCTTCCTCCTCTGTCTTACTCTCTCCTCTTCCTTTCTCTTCCTCCTCTCTCTTTCTCCTCCCTCTTCCTCCTCTCTCCTCCTCCTCTCTCTTCCTCCTCTCTATTCCTCTTCTCTCTTCCTCCTCTCTCTTCCACCTCTCTCTTCCTCCTGTCTCCTCTTCCTCTCTCTTCGTCCTCTCTCTTCCTCCTCTCTCGTCTTCCTCTCTATTCCTCCACTCTCATCCTCCTCTCTCTTCCTCCTCTCTCCTCTTACTCTCTCTTCCTCCTCTCTCTTCCTCCTCTCTCCTCTTACTCTCTCTTCTTCCTCTCTCTTCCTCCTCTCTCTTCCTCCTCTCTCTTCCTCCTCTCTCTTACTCCTCTCACTTCCTTCTCTCTCTTCCTCCTCTCTCTTCCTCCTGTCTACTCCTCTCTCCTCTTCCTCCTCTCTATTCCTGTTCTCTTTTCCTCCTCTCTCTTCCTCCAATCTCTTCCTCCTCTCTCTTCCTCCTCTCTCTTCCTCCTCTGTCCTCCTCTCTCTGCTCTTCCTCTCTCTTCCTCCTTTCTCTTCCTCCTCTCTCTTACTCCTCTCCTCTTCCTCTCTCTTCTTACTCTCTCTTCCTCCTCTCTCTTCCTCCTCTCTCTTCCTCCTCTCTCTTCCTCCTATCTCTTCCTCTCTCCTCTTCCTTTCTCTTCCTCCTCTCTCTTTCTCCTCCCTCTTCCTCCTCTCTCTTCCTCCTCTCTCTTCCTCCTCTCTCTTCCTCCTCTCTCCTCTTCCTCTTTATTCCTCCTCTCTCATCCTCCTCTCTCTTCCTCCTCTCTCCTCTTCCACTCTCTTCCTCCTCTCTCCTCCTCCTCTCTCTTCCTCCTCTCTCTTCCTCCTCTATCTTCCTCCTTTCTCTTACTCCACTCTCTTCCTTCTCTCTCCACCTCCTCTCTCTTCCTCCTCTCTCCTCCTCCTCTCTCTTCCTCCTCTCTATTCCTCCTCTCTCCTCTTACTCTCTCTTCCTCCTCTCTCCTCCTCCTCTCTCTTCCTCCTCTCTCCTCCTCCTCTCCGCTCTTCCTGTCTCCTCCTCCTCTCTCTTCCTCCTCTCTCTTCCTCCTCTCTCTTCCTCCTGTCTCCTCCTCCTCTCTCATCCTCCTCTCTCTTCCTACTCTCTCCTCTTCCTCTCTCTTTATCCTCTCTCTTCCTCCTTTCTCTTCCTCCTGTCTCTTCCTCCTCTCTCCTCCTCCTGTCTCCTCCTCGTCTCTCTTCCTCCTCTCTCTTCCTCCTCTCTCCTCTTCCTCTCTTTTTCTCCTCTCTCTTCCTCCTCTCTCTTCCTCCAATCTCTTCCTCTACTCTCCTCTTCATCTCTCTTCCTCCTCTATCTTACTCCTCTCTCCTCCTCTCTCGTCTTCCTCTCTCTTCCTCCTCTCTCTTCCTCCTCTGTCCTCCTCCGCTCTGCTCTTCCTCTCCCTTCCTCCTTTCTCTTCCTCCTCTCTCTTCCTCCCCTCCTCTTCCTCTCTCTTCTTCCTCTCTCTTCCTCCTCTCTCTTCCTCCTCTCTCTTCCTCCTCTCCCTTCCTCCTCTCTATTCCTCCTCTCTCCTCTTACTCTCTCTTCCTCCTCTCTCCTCCTCCTCTCTCTTCCTTCTCTCTCCTCCTCCTCTCCGCTCTTCCTGTCTCCTAATCCTCTCTCTTCCTCCTCTCTCCTCCTCTCTCATCTTCCTCTCTCTTCCTCCTCTCTCTTCCTCCGCTGTCCTCCTCCTCTCTGCTCTTCCTCTCTCTTCCTCCTTTCTCTTCCTCCTCTCTCTTCCTCCTCTGTCTTACTCTCTCCTCTTCCTTTCTCTTCCTCCTCTCTCTTTCTCCTCCCTCTTCCTCCTCTCTCCTCCTCCTCTCTCTTCCTCCTCTCTCTTCCTCTTCTCTCTTCCTCCTCTCTCATCCTCCTCTCTCTTCCTCCTCTCTCCTCTTCCTCTCTCTTCCTCCTCTCTCCTCCTGCTCTCTCTTCCGCCTCTCTCTTCCTCCTCTCTCTTCCTCCTCTCTCTTACTCCACTCTCTTCCTCCTCTCTCCACCTCCTCTCTCTTCCTCCTCTGTCCTCCTCCTCTCTCTTCCTCTTGTCTCTTCCTCCTCTCTCCTCTTACTCTCTCTTCCTCCTCTCTCTTCGTCCTCGCTCTTCGTCCTCTCTCTTCCTCCTCTCTCCTCCTCCTCTCTCTTACTCCTCTCACTTCCTTCTCTCTCTTCCTACTCTCTCTTCCTCCTGTCTCCTCCTCTCTCCTCTGCCTCCTCTATATTCGTGTTCTCTCTTCCTCCTCCCTCTTCCTCCAATCTCTTCCTCTACTCTCCTCTTCACCTCTCTTCCTCCTCTCTCTTCCCCCTCTCTCTTCCTCCTCTCTCCTCCTCTCTCATCTTCCTCTCTCTTCCTCCTCTCTCTTCCTCCTCTCTCTTCCTCCGCTGTCCTCCTCCTCTCTGCTCTTCCTCTCTCTTCCTCCTTTCTCTTCCTCCTCTCTCTTCCTCCTCTCTCTTCCTCCTCTCCTCTTCCTCTCTCTTTTTCCTCTCTCTTCCTCCTCTCTCTTCCTCCTCTGTCTTACTCTCTCCTCTTCCTTTCTCTTCCTCCTCTCTCTTTCTCCTCCCTCTTCCTCCTCTCTCCTCCTCCTCTCTCTTCCTCCTCTCTCTTCCTCTTCTCTCTTCCTCCTCTCTCTTCCACCTCTCTCTTCCTCCTGTCTCCTCTTCCTCTCTCTTCGTCCTCTCTCTTCCTCCTCTCTCGTCTTCCTCTCTATTCCTCCACTCTCATCCTCCTCTCTCTTCCTCCTCTCTCCTCTTCCTCTCTCTTCCTCCTGTCTCCTCCTGCTCTCTCTTCCTCCTCTCTCCTCCTCCACTCTCTTCCTCCTCTCTCTTCCTCTTCTCTCCTCTTACACTCTCTTCTTCCTCTCTCTTCCTCCTCTCTCTTCCTCCTCTCTCTTCCTCCTCTCTCTTACTCCTCTCACTTCCTTCTCTCTCTTCCTCTTCTCTCTTCCTCCTGTCTCCTCCTCTCTCCTCTTCCTCCTCTCTATTCCTGTTCTCTTTTCCTCCTCTCTCTTCCTCCAATCTCTTCCTCTACTCTCCTCTTCATCTCTCTTCCTCCTCTCACTTCCTCCTCTCTCCTCCTCTCTCGTCTTCCTCTCTCTTCCTCCTCTCTCTTCCTCCTCTCTCTTCCTCCTCTCTCTTCCTCCTCTGTCCTCCTCTCTCTGCTCTTCCTCTCTCTTCCTCCTTTCTCTTCCTCCTCTCTCTTCCTCCTCTCCTCTTCCTCTCTCTTCTTACTCTCTCTTCCTCCTCTCTCTTCCTCCTCTCTCTTCCTCCTCTCTCTTCCTCCTATCTCTTCCTCTCTCCTCTTCCTTTCTCTTCCTCCTCTCTCTTTCTCCTCCCTCTTCCTCCTCTCTCTTCCTCCTCTCTCTTCCTCCTCTCTCTTCCTCTTCTCTCTTCCTCCTCTGTCCTCCTCCTCTCTCGTCCTCCTCTCTCTACCTCCTCTCTCTTCCTCCTCTCTCTTCCTCTCTCCTCTTCCTTTCTCTTCCTCCTCTCTATTCCTCCTCTCTCTTCGTCCTCTCTATTCCTCCTCTCTCCTGCTCCTCTCTCTTCCTCCTCTCTCTTCCTCCTCTCTCCTCCTCCTCTCTCCTCCTCCTCTCTCTTCCTCCTTTGTCTTCCTCCTCTCTCTACCTCCTCTCTCTTCCTCCTCTCTCTTCCTCCACTCTCTTCCTCCTGTCTCTTCCTCCTGTCTCTTCCTCCTATCTCTTCCTCTTCTCACTTCCTCCTCACTCTTCCACCTCTCTCTTCCTCCTCTCTCCTCTTCCTCTCTCTTCGTCCTCTCTCTTCCTCCTCTCTCGTCTTCCTCTCTATTCCTCCTCTGTCATCCTCCTCTCTCTTCCTCCTCTCTCCTCTTCCTCTCTCTTCCTCCTCTCTCCTCCTGCACTCTCTTCCTCTCTCTTCTTCCTTTCTCTTCCTCCTCTCTCTTCCTCCTCTCTCTTCCTCCTCTCTCTTCCTCTCTCTTCTTCCTTTCTCTTCCTTCTCTCTCTTTGTCCTCCCTCTTCCTCCTCTCTCTTCCTCCTCTCTCTTACTCCTCTCACTTCCTTCTCTCTCTTCCTCCTCTCTCTTCCTCTTCTGTCTTCCTCCTCTCTCCTCCTCCTCTCTTGTCCTCCTCTCTCTACCTCCTCTCTCTTCCTCCTCTCTCTTCCTCTCTCCTCTTACTTTCTCTTCCTCCTCTCTCTTCCTCCTCTCTCTTCCTCCTCCCTACTTCCTACACTCTCATATTCCTTTCTCTTCCTCCTCTCTCCTCTTCCTCTCTCTTCCTCCTCTCTCTTACTCCTCTCTCTTCCTTCTCTCTCTACCTCCTTTCTCTTCCTCCTCTCTCTTCTTCCTCTCCCCTCTTCCTCTCTCTTTCTCCTCTCTCTTCCTCGTCTCCCTTCCTCCTTTGTCTTCCTCCTCTCTCTTCCTCCTCTCTCTTCCTCCTCTCTCCTCCTCCTCTCTCCTCCTACTCTCTCTTCCTCATCTCTCTTCCTCCTGTCTCCTCGTCCTCTCCCATCCTCCTCTCTCTTCCTCCTCTCTCCTCTTCCTCTCTCTTTCTCCTCTCTCTTCCTCCTCTCTCTTCCTCCTCTCTCTTCCTCCTCTCTCATCCTTCTCTCTCCTCCTCCTCTCTCTTCCTCCTCTCTCTTCCTCCTCTCTCTTCCTCCTCTCTCTTCCACCTCTCACTTCCTCCACTCTCTTCCTCCTGTCTCTTACTCCTGTCTCTTCCTCCTCTCTCTTGTCTTCTCACTTCCTCCTCTCTCTTCCTCCTCTCTCTTCCTCCTCTCTCCTCCTCCTCTCTCTTCCTTATCTCTCTTCCTCCTCTCTCTTCTTCCTCTCTCTTCCTCCTCTCTCCTCCTCCTCTCTCTTCCTCCTCTCTCTTCCTCCTCTATCTTCCTCCTTTCTCTTACTCCACTCTCTTCCTTCTCTCTCCACCTCCTCTCTCTTCCTCCTCTCTCCTCCTCCTCTCTCTTCCTCCTCTCTCCTCTTCCTCTCTCTTCCTCCTCTCTCCTCCTGCTCTCTCTTCCGCCTCTCTCTTCCTCCTCTCTCTTCCTCCTCTCTCTTACTCCACTCTCTTCCTCCTCTCTCCACCTCCTCTATCTTCCTCCTCTCTCCTCCTCCTCTCTCTTCCTCTTGTCTCTTCCTCCTCTCTCCTCTTACTCTCTCTTCCTCCTCTCTCTTCGTCCTGGCTCTTCGTCCTCTCTCTTCCTCCTCTCTCCTCCTCCTCTCTCTTACTCCTCTCACTTCCTTCTCTATCTTCCTCCTCTCTCTTCCTCCTGTCTCCTCCTCTCTCCTCTTCCTCCTCTATATTCGTGTTCTCTCTTCCTCCTCCCTCTTCCTCCAATCTCTTCCTCTACTCTCCTCTTCAACTCTCTTCCTCCTCTCTCTTCCCCCTCTCTCTTCCTCCTCTCTCCTCCTCTCTCATCTTCCTCTCTCTTCCTCCTCTCTCTTCCTCCTCTCTCTTCCTCCTCTGTCCTCCTCCTCTCTGCTCTTCCTCTCTCTTCCTCCTTTCTCTTCCTCCTCTCTCTTCCTCCTCTCCTCTTCCTCTCTCTTTTTCCTCTCTCTTCCTCCTCTCTCTTCCTCCTCTGTCTTACTCTCTCCTCTTCCTTTCTCTTCCTCATCTCTCTTTCTCCTCCCTCTTCCTCCTCTCTCCTCCTCCTCTCTCTTCCTCCTCTCTCTTCCTCTTCTCTCTTCCTCCTCTCTCTTCCACCTCTCTCTTCCTCCTGTCTCCTCTTCCTCTCTCTTCGTCCACTCTCTTCCTCCTCTCTCGTCTTCCTCTCTATTCCTCCACTCTCATCCTCCTCTCTCTTCCTCCTCTCTCCTCTTCCTCTCTCTTCCTCCTGTCTCCTCCTGCTCTCTCTTCCTCCTCTCTCCTCCTCCACTCTCTTCCTCCTCTCTCTTCCTCCTCTCTCCTCTTACTCTCTCTTCTTCCTCTCTCTTCCTCCTCTCTCTTCCTCCTCTCTCTTCCTCCTCTCTCTTACTCCTCTCACTTCCTTCTCTCTCTTCCTCCTCTCTCTTCCTCCTGTCTCCTCCTCTCTCCTCTTCCTCCTCTCTATTCCTGTTCTCTCTTCCTCCTCTCTCTTCCTCCAATCTCTTCCTCTACTCTCCTCTTCATCTCTCTTCCTCCTCTCTCTTCCTCCTCTCTCCTCCTCTCTCGTCTTCCTCTCTCTTCCTCCTCTCTCTTCCTCCTCTCTCTTCCTCCTCTGTCCTCCTCTCTCTGCTCTTCCTCTCTCTTCCTCCTTTCTCTTCCTCCTCTCTCTTCCTCCTCTCCTCTTCCTGTCTCTTCTTACTCTCTCTTCCTCCTCCCTCTTCCTCCTCTCTCTTCCTCCTCTCTCTTCCTCCTCTCTCTTCCTCTTCTCTCTTCCTCCTCTCTCCACCTCCTCTCTCGTCCTCCTCTCTCTACCTCCTCTCTCTTCCTCCTCTCTCTTCCTCTGTCCTCTTCCTTTCTCTTCCTCCTCTCTATTCCTCCTCTCTCTTCGTCCTCTCTATTCCTCCTCTCTCCTGCTCCTCTCTCTTCCTCCTCTCTCTTCCTCCTCTCTCCTCCTCCTCTCTCCTCCTCCTCTCTCTTCCTCCTTTGTCTTCCTCCTCTCTCTACCTCCTCTCTCTTCCTCCTCTCTCTTCCTCCACTCTCTTCCTCCTGTCTCTTCCTCCTGTCTCTTCCTCCTATCTCTTCCTCTTCTCACTTCCTCCTCTCTCTTCCACCTCTCTCTTCCTCCTCTCTCCTCTTCCTCTCTCTTCATCCTCTCTCTTCCTCCTCTCTCGTCTTCCTCACTATTCCCCCTCTCTCATCCTCCTCTCTCTTCCTCCTCTCTCCTCTTCCTCTCTCTTCCTCCTCTCTCCTCCTGCACTTTCTTCCTCTCTCTTCCTCCTTTCTCTTCCTCCTCTCTCTTCCTCCTCTCTCTTCCTCCTCTCTCTTCCTCTCTCTTCTTCCTTTATCTTCCTTCTCTCTCTTTGTCCTCCCTCTTCCTCCTCTCTCTTCCTCCTCTCTCTTCCTCCTCTCTCTTCCTCTTCTGTCTTCCTCCTCTCTCCTCCTCCTCTCTTCTCCTCCTCTCTCTACCTCCCCCCCCCCCCGTCGGCGTCTGTCGCCCTCGCGCTGCACACCACACACAACCTCCACACACCAACCACCCCACCACACCACACAACCCCACACCACACATCTCCACACACCACAATCCACACACTACCACCACACACAACCACCACTCACCAACCAACTCACACACCACAAACACAACACTCACACGTCTACATCCACTCCCCTCTACCTCACTCAATCCACCCATTCATTCTCATCTCTCTTCTCTCATCCTTCCTAATGTCTACCTCCACTCACTCACCTCCTCTCTCTACCTCCTCTCTCCTCCTCCTCTCTCCTCCTACTCTCTCTTCCTCATCTCTCTTCCTCCTGTCTCCTCTTCCTCTCCCATCCTCCTCTCTCTTCCTCCTCTCTCCTCTTCCTCTCTCTTTCTCCTCTCTCTTCCTCCTCTCTCTTCCTCCTCTCTCTTCTCCTCTCTCTCATCCTTCTCTCTCCTCCTCCTCTCTCTTCCTCCTCTCTCTTCCTCCTCTCTCTTCCTCCTCTCTCTTCCACCTCTCACTTCCTCCACTCTCTTCCTCCTGTCTCTTACTCCTGTCTCTTCCTCCTCTCTCTTGTCTTCTCACTTCCTCCTCTCTTCTTCCTCCTCTCTCTTCCTCCTCTCTCCTCCTCCTCTCTCTTCCTTATCTCTCTTCCTCCTCTCTCTTCTTCCTCTCTCTTCCTCCTCTCTCCTCCTCCTCTCTCTTCCTCCTCTCTCTTCCTCCTCTATCTTCCTCCTTTCTCTTACTCCACTCTCTTCCTTCTCTCTCCACCTCCTCTCTCTTCCTCCTCTCTCCTCCTCCTCTCTCTTCCTCCTCTCTCCTCTTCCTCTCTCTTCCTCCTCTCTCCTCCTGCTCTCTCTTCCGCCTCTCTCTTCTCCTCTCTCTTCCTCCTCTCTCTTACTCCACTCTCTTCCTCCTCTCTCCACCTCCTCTATCTTCCTCCTCTCTCCTCCTCCTCTCTCTTCCTCTTGTCTCTTCCTCCTCTCTCCTCTTACTCTCTCTTCCTCCTCTCTCTTCGTCCTGGCTCTTCGTCCTCTCTCTTCCTCCTCTCTCCTCCTCCTCTCTCTTACTCCTCTCACTTCCTTCTCTATCTTCCTCCTCTCTCTTCCTCCTGTCTCCTCCTCTCTCCTCTTCCTCCTCTATATTCGTGTTCTCTCTTCCTCCTCCCTCTTCCTCCAATCTCTTCCTCTACTCTCCTCTTCAACTCTCTTCCTCCTCTCTCTTCCCCCTCTCTCTTCCTCCTCTCTCTCCTCTCTCATCTTCCTCTCTCTTCCTCCTCTCTCTTCCTCCTCTCTCTTCCTCCTCTGTCCTCCTCCTCTCTGCTCTTCCTCTCTCTTCCTCCTTTCTCTTCCTCCTCTCTCTTCCTCCTCTCCTCTTCCTCTCTCTTTTTCCTCTCTCTTCCTCCTCTCTCTTCCTCCTCTGTCTTACTCTCTCCTCTTCCTTTCTCTTCCTCATCTCTCTTTCTCCTCCCTCTTCCTCCTCTCTCCTCCTCCTCTCTCTTCCTCCTCTCTCTTCCTCTTCTCTCTTCCTCCTCTCTCTTCCACCTCTCTCTTCCTCCTGTCTCCTCTTCCTCTCTCTTCGTCCACTCTCTTCCTCCTCTCTCGTCTTCCTCTCTATTCCTCCACTCTCATCCTCCTCTCTCTTCCTCTCTCTCCTCTTCCTCTCTCTTCCTCCTGTCTCCTCCTGCTCTCTCTTCCTCCTCTCTCCTCCTCCACTCTCTTCCTCCTCTCTCTTCCTCCTCTCTCCTCTTACTCTCTCTTCTTCCTCTCTCTTCCTCCTCTCTCTTCCTCCTCTCTCTTCCCTCCTCTCTCTTACTCCTCTCACTTCCTTCTCTCTCTTCCTCCTCTCTCTTCCTCCTGTCTCCTCCTCTCTCCTCTTCCTCCTCTCTATTCCTGTTCTCTCTTCCTCCTCTCTCTTCCTCCAATCTCTTCCTCTACTCTCCTCTTCATCTCTCTTCCTCCTCTCTCTTCCTCCTCTCTCCTCCTCTCTCGTCTTCCTCTCTCTTCCTCCTCTCTCTTCCTCCTCTCTCTTCCTCCTCTGTCCTCCTCTCTCTGCTCTTCCTCTCTCTTCCTCCTTTCTCTTCCTCCTCTCTCTTCCTCCTCTCCTCTTCCTGTCTCTTCTTACTCTCTCTTCCTCCTCCCTCTTCCTCCTCTCTCTTCCTCCTCTCTCTTCCTCCTCTCTCTTCCTCTTCTCTCTTCCTCCTCTCTCCACCTCCTCTCTCGTCCTCCTCTCTCTACCTCCTCTCTCTTCCTCCTCTCTCTTCCTCTGTCCTCTTCCTTTCTCTTCCTCCTCTCTATTCCTCCTCTCTCTTCGTCCTCTCTATTCCTCCTCTCTCCTGCTCCTCTCTCTTCCTCCTCTCTCTTCCTCCTCTCTCCTCCTCCTCTCTCCTCCTCCTCTCTCTTCCTCCTTTGTCTTCCTCCTCTCTCTACCTCCTCTCTCTTCCTCCTCTCTCTTCCTCCACTCTCTTCCTCCTGTCTCTTCCTCCTGTCTCTTCCTCCTATCTCTTCCTCTTCTCACTTCCTCCTCTCTCTTCCACCTCTCTCTTCCTCCTCTCTCCTCTTCCTCTCTCTTCATCCTCTCTCTTCCTCCTCTCTCGTCTTCCTCACTATTCCCCCTCTCTCATCCTCCTCTCTCTTCCTCCTCTCTCCTCTTCCTCTCTCTTCCTCCTCTCTCCTCTGCACTCTCTTCCTCTCTCTTCTTCCTTTCTCTTCCTCCTCTCTCTTCCTCCTCTCTCTTCCTCCTCTCTCTTCCTCTCTCTTCTTCCTTTATCTTCCTTCTCTCTCTTTGTCCTCCCTCTTCCTCCTCTCTCTTCCTCCTCTCTCTTCCTCCTCTCTCTTCCTCTTCTGTCTTCCTCCTCTCTCCTCCTCCTCTCTTGTCCTCCTCTCTCTACCTCCTCTCTCTTCCTCCTCTCTCTTCCTCTCTCCTCTTACTTTCTCTTCCTCCTCTCTCTTCCTCCTCTCTCTTCCTCCTCTCTACTTCCTACACTCTCATATTCCTTTCTCTTCCTCCTCTCTCCTCTTCCTCTCTCTTCCTCCTCTCTCTTACTCCTCTCTCTTCCTTCTCTCTCTACCTCCTTTCTCTTCCTCCTCTCTCTTCTTCCTCTCCCCTCTTCCTCTCTCTTTCTCCTCTCTCTTCCTCGTCTCCCTTCCTCCTTTGTCTTCCTCCTCTCTCTTCCTCCTCTCTCTTCCTCCTCTCTCCTCCTCCTCTCTCCTCCTACTCTCTCTTCCTCCTCTCTCTTCCTCCTGTCTCCTCGTCCTCTCCCATCCTCCTCTCTCTTCCTCCTCTCTCCTCTTCCTCTCTCTTTCTCCTCTCTCTTCCTCCTCTCTCTTCCTCCTCTCTCTTCCTCCTCTCTCATCCTTCTCTCTCCTCCTCCTCTCTCTTCCTCCTCTCTCTTCCTCCTCTCTCTTCCTCCTCTCTCTTTCACCTCTCACTTCCTCCACTCTCTTCCTCCTGTCTCTTACTCCTGTCTCTTCCTCCTCTCTCTTGTCTTCTCACTTCCTCCTCTCTCTTCCTCCTCTCTCTTCCTCCTCTCTCCTCCTCCTCTCTCTTCCTTCTCTCTGTTCCTCCTCTCTCCTCTTCCTCTTTATTCCTCCTCTCTCATCCTCCTCTCTCTTCCTCCTCTCTCCTCTTCCTCTCTCTTCCTCCTCTCTCCTCCTCCTCTCTCTTCCTCCTCTGTCCTCCTCCTCTCTGCTCTTCCTCTCTCTTCCTCCTTTCTCTTCCTCCTCTCTCTTCCTCCTCTCCTCTTCCTCTCTCTTCTTCCTCTCTCTTCCTCCTCTCTCTTCCTCCTCTCTCTTCCTCCTCTCTCTTCCTCCTCTCTCTTCCTCTCTCCTCTTCCTTTCTCTTCCTCCTCTCTCTTTCTCCTCCCTCTTCCTCCTCTCTCTTCCTCCTCTCTCTTCCTCCTGTCTCCTCGTCCTCTCTCATCCTTCTCTCTCTTCCTCCTCTCTCCTCTTCCTCTCTCTTCCTCCTCTCTCTTCCTCCTCTATCTTCCTCCTTTCCCTTACTCCACTCTCTTCCTTCTCTCTCCACCTCCTCTCTCTTCCTCCTCTCTCCTCCTCCTCTCTCTTCCTCCTCTCTATTCCTCCTCTCTCCTCTTACTCTCTCTTCCTCCTCTCTCCTCCTCCTCTCTCTTCCTCCTCTCTCCTCCTCCTCTCCGCTCTTCCTGTCTCCTCCTCCTCTCTCTTCCTCCTCTCTCTTCCTCCTCTCTCTTCCTCCTGTCTCCTCCTCCTCTGTCATCCTCCTCTCTCTTCCTACACTCTCCTCTTCCTCTCTCTTTATCCTCTCTCTTCCTCCTTTCTCTTCCTCCTGTCTCTTCCTCCTCTCTCCTCCTCCTGTCTCCTCCTCGTCTCTCTTCCTCCTCTCTCTTCCTCCTCTCTCCTCTTCATCTCTCTTTCTCCTCTCTCTTCCTCCTCTCTCTTCCTCCAATCTCTTCCTCTACTCTCCTCTTCATCTCTCTTCCTCCTCTATCTTACTCCTCTCTCCTCCTCTCTCGTCTTCCTCTCTCTTCCTCCTCTCTCTTCCTCCTCTGTCCTCCTCCTCTCTGCTCTTCCTCTCTCTTCCTCCTTTCTCTTCCTCCTCTCTCTTCCTCCTCTCCTCTTCCTCTCTCTTCTTACTCTCTCTTCCTCCTTTCTCTTCCTCCTCTCTCTTCCTCCTCTCTCTTCCTCCTCTCTCTTCCTCTCTCCTCTTCCTTTCTCTTCCTCCTGTCTCTTTCTCCTCCCTCTTCCTCCTCTCTCTTCCTCCTCACTCTTCCTCCTCTCTCTTCATCCTGTCTCCTCGTCCTCTCTCATCCTTCTCTCTCTTCCCCCTCTCTCCTCTTCCTCTCTCTTTCTCCTCTCTCTTCCTCCTCTGTCTTCCTCCTCTCTCTTCCTCCTCTGTCAACCTCCTCTCTATTCCTCCTCTCTCATCCTCCTCTCTCTTCCTCCTCTCTCTTCTTCCTCTCTCTTCCTCCTCTCTCCTCCTTCTCTCTCTTCCTCCTCTCTCTTCCTCCTCTATCTTCCTCCTTTCTCTTACTCCACTCTCTTCCTTCTCTCTCCACCTCCTCTCTCTTCCTCCTCTCTCTTCCTCCTCTCTCCTCTTAATCTCTCTTCCTCCACTCTCTTCCTCCTCTGTCTTCCTCCTCTCTCTTCCTCCTCTCTCATCCTCCTCTCTCTTCCTCTTCTCACTTCCTCCTCTCTCTTCCTCCTCTCTCTTCCTCCTCTCTCCTCTTCCTCTCTCTTCCTCCTCTCTCTTCCTCCTCTCTCTTCCTCCTGGCTCCTCCTCCTCTCTCTTCCTCCTCTCTCTTCCGTCTCCCTCTTCCTCGTCTCTCTTCCTCCTCTCTCTTCCTCCTGTCTCTTCCTCCTGTCTCTTCCTCCTCCCTCTTCCTCTTCTCACTTCTTCCTCTCTCTTCCTCCTCTCTCTTCCTCCTCTCTCTTCCTCCTCTCTCCTCCTCCTCTCTCCTGCTCCTCTCTCTTCCTCCTCTCTCTTCATCCTTTCTGTTCCTCCACTCTCTTCCTCCTGTCTCTTCCTCCTGTCTGTTCCTCCTCTCTCTTCCTCTTCTCACTTCCTCCTCTGTCTTCCTCCTCTCTCTTCCTCCTCTCTCCTCTTCCTCTCTCTTCCTCCTCTCTCTTCCTCTTCTCTCCTCCTCCCCTCTCCTCCTACTCTCTCTTCCTCGTCTCTCTTCCTCCTCTCTCCTCTTCCTCTTTATTCCTCCTCTCTCATCCTCCTCTCTCTTCCTCCTCTCTCCTCTTCCTCTCTCTTCCTCCTCTCTCTTCCTCCTCTCTCCTCCTCCTCTCTCTTCCTCCTCTCTCTTCCTCCTCTCTCCTCTTAATCTCTCTTCCTCCACTCTCTTCCTCCTCTCTCTTCCTCCTCTCTCTTCCTTCTCTCTCTTCCTCCTCTCTCTTCCTCATGTCTCTTCCTTCATTCTCCACCTCCTCTCTCTTCCTCCTCTCTCTTCCTCCACTCTTTTCCTCCTCTCTTTTCCTTCTCTCTCCTCTTCCTCTCTCTTCCTCCTCTCTCTTCCTCCTCTCTCCTCTTCCTCTTTATTCCACCTCTCTCATCCTCCTCTCTCTACCTCCTCTCTCCTCCTCCCCTCTCTTCCTCCTCTCTCCTCCTCCTCTCTCTTCCTCCTCTCTCTTCCTCCTCTCTCCTCTTAATCTCTCTTCCTCCACTCTCTTCCTCCTCTCTCTTCCTCCTCTCTCTTCCTTCTCTCTCTTCCTCCTCTCTCTTCCTCATGTCTCTTCCTTCATTCCCCACCTCCTCTGTCTTCCTCCTCTCTCTTCCTCCACTCTTTTCCTCCTCTCTTTTCCTTCTCTCTCCTCTTCCTCTCTCTTCCTCCTCTCTCTTCCTCCTCTCTCCTCTTCCTCTTTATTCCTCCTCTCTCATCCTCCTCTCTCTTCCTCCTCTCTCCTCCTCCCCTCTCTTCCTCCTCTCTCTTCCTCCTCTCTCTTCCTCCTCTCTCTTCCTCCTCTCTCTTCCTCCTATCTCCTCCTCCTCTATCTTCCTCCTCTCTCTTCCTTCTCTCTCCTCCTCCTCTCTCTTCCTCCTCTCTCTTCCTCCTCTCTCTTCCTCCTCTCTCTTCCTTCTCTCTCCACCTCCTCTCTCTTCCTCCTCTCTCGTCCTCCTCTCTCTTCCTCCTCTCTCTTCCTCCTCTCTCTTCCTCGTCTCTCTTACTCCACTCTCTTCCTTCTCACTCCACCTCCTCTCTCTTCCTCCTCTCTCCTCTTACTCTCTCTTCCTCCTCTCTCTTCCTCCTCTCTCCTCTTCCTCTCTCTTCTTCCTCTCTCTTCCTCCTCTCTCTTCCTCAACTCTCCTCTTCCTCTCGCTCCCTCCTCTCTCTTCCTCCTCTCTCCTCCTCCCCTCTCTTCCTCCTCTCTCTTCCTCCTCTCTCTTCCTCCTCTCTCTTCCTCCTCTCTCTTCCTCCTGACTCTTCCTCCTCTCTATTCCTCTTCTCACTTCCTCCTCTCTCTTCCTCCTCTCTCTTCCTCCTCTCTCCTCTTCCTCTCTATTCCTCCTCTCTCATCCTCCTCTCTCTTCCTCCTCTCTCCTCTTCCTCTCTCTTCCTCCTCTCTCGTCCTCCTCTCTCTTCCTCCTCTCTCTTCCTCCTCTCTCTTCCTCGTCTCTCTTACTCCACTCTCTTCCTTCTCTCTCCACCTCCTCTCTCTTCCTCCTCTCTCCTCTTACTCTCTCTTCCTGCTCTCTCTTCCTCCTCTCTCTTCCTCCTCTCTCTTCCTCCTCTCTCTTTCTCCTATCTCCTCCTCCTCTATCTTCCTCCTCTCTCTTCCTTCTCTCTCCTCCTCCTCTCTCTTCCTCCTCTCTCTTCCTCCTCTCTCATCCTCCTCTCTCTTCCTCTTCTCTCCTCCTCCTCTCTCTTCCTCCTCTCTCTTCCTCCTCTCTCTTCCTCCTCTCTCTTCCTTCTCTCTCCACCTCCTCTCTCTTCCTCCTCTCTCCTCCTCCTCTCTCTTCCTTCTCTCTCTTCCTCCTCTCTCCTCTTACTCTCTCTTCCTCCTCTCTCTTCCTCCTCTCTCTTCCTCCTGTCTCCTCCTCCTTTCTCATCCTCCTCTCTCTTCCTCCTCTCTCCTCCTCCACGCTCCTCCTCCTCTCTCTTCCTCCTCTCTCTTCCTCCTGTCTCTTCCTCCTGTCTCTCCCTCCTGTCTCTTCCTCCTCCCTCTTCCTCTTCTCACTTCCTCCTCTCTCTTCCTCTTCTCTCTTCTTCCTCTCTCCTCTTCCTCTCTCTTCCTCCTCTCTCTTCCTCCTGTCTCCTGCTCCTCTCTCTTCCTCCTCTCTCTTCCTCCTCTCTCTTCCGTCTCCCTCTTCCTCGTCTCTCTTCCTCCTCTCTCTTCCTCCTGTCTCTTCCTCCTGTCTCTTCCTCCTCCCTCTTCCTCTTTATTCCTCCTCTCTCATCCTCCTCTCTCTTCCTCCTCTCTCCTCTTCCTCTCTCTTCCTCCTCTCTCTTCCTCCTCTCTCCTCCTCCTCTCTCTTCCTCCTCTCTCTTCCTCCTCTCTCCTCTTAATCTCTCTTCCTCCACTCTCTTCCTCCTCTCTCTTCCTCCTCTCTCTTCCTTCTCTCTCTTCCTCCTCTCTCTTCCTCATGTCTCTTCCTTCATTCTCCACCTCCTCTCTCTTCCTCCTCTCTCTTCCTCCACTCTTTTCCTCCTCTCTTTTCCTTCTCTCTCCTCTTCCTCTCTCTTCCTCCTCTCTCTTCCTCCTCTCTCCTCTTCCTCTTTATTCCTCCTCTCTCATCCTCCTCTCTCTTCCTCCTCTCTCCTCCTCCCCTCTCTTCCTCCTCTCTCCTCCTCCTCTCTCTTCCTCCTCTCTCTTCCTCCTCTCTCCTCTTAATCTCTCTTCCTCCACTCTCTTCCTCCTCTCTCTTCCTCCTCTCTCTTCCTTCTCTCTCTTCCTCCTCTCTCTTCCTCATGTCTCTTCCTTCATTCTCCACCTCCTCTCTCTTCCTCCTCTCTCTTCTTCCACTCTTTTCCTCCTCTCTTTTCCTTCTCTCTCCTCTTCCTCTCTCTTCCTCCTCTCTCTTCCTCCTCTCTCTTCCTCCTCTCTCCTCCTCCTCTCTCCTGCTCCTCTAGCTTCCTCCTCTCTCTTCCTCCTCTCTCTTCATCCTTTCTGTTCCTCCACTCTCTTCCTCCTGTCTCTTCCTCCTGTCTGTTCCTCCTCTCTCTTCCTCTTCTCACTTCCTCCTCTGTCTTCCTCCTCTCTCTTCCTCCTCTCTCCTCTTCCTCTCTCTTCCTCCTCTCTCTTCCTCTTCTCTCCTCCTCCCCTCTCCTCCTACTCTCTCTTCCTCGTCTCTCTTCCTCCTGTCTCCTCGTCCTCTCTCATCCTCCTCTCTCTTCCTCCTCTCTGTTCCACCTCTCTCTTCCTCCACTCTCTTCCTCCTGTCTCTTACTCCTGTCTCTTCCTCCTCTCTCTTCCTCTTCTCACTTCCTCCTCTCTCCTCCTCCTCTCTCTTCCTCCTCTCTCCTCTTCCTCTCTCTTCCTCCTCTCTCCTCCGGCTCTCTCTTCCTCCTCTCTCTTCCTCCTCTATCTTCGTCCTTTCTCTTACTCCACTCTCTTCCTCCTCTCTCTTCCTCCTCTCTCCTCTTCCTCTCTATTCCTCCTCTCTCATCCTCCTCTCTCTTCCTCCTCTCTCCTCTTCCTCTCTCTTCCTCCTCTCTCCTCCTCCTCTCTCTTCCTCCTCTCTCTTCCTCCTCTATCTTCGTCCTTTCTCTTACTCCACTCTCTTCCTCCTCTCTCTTCCTCCTCTCTCCTCTTCCTCTCTATTCCTCCTCTCTCATCCTCCTCTCTCTTCCTCCTCTCTCCTCTTCCTCTCTCTTCCTCCTCTCTCCTCCTCCTCTCTCTTCCTCCTCTCTCTTCCTCCTCTATCTTCCTCCTTTCTCTTACTCCACTCTCTTCCTTCTCTCTCCACCTCCTCTCTCTTCCTCCTCTCTCCTCCTCCTCTCTCTTCCTCCTCTCTCTTCCTCCTCTCTCCTCTTACTCTCTCTTCCTCCACTCTCTTCCTCCTCTCTCTTCCTCCTGTCTCCTCTTACTCTCTCTTCCTCCTCTCTCTTCCTCCTCTCTCTTCCTCCTCTCTCCTCCTCCTTTCTCTTCCTCCTCTCTCTTCCTCCTCACTCTTCCTTCTCTCTCTTCCTTCTCTCTCTTCCTCCTCTCTCTTCCTCCTCTCTCCTCCTCCTCTCTCTTCCTCCTCTCTCCACCTCCTCTCTGCTCTTCCTCTCTCTTCCTCCTCTCTCTTCTTCCTCTCTACTCCTCCTCTCTCCTCCTACTCTCTCTTCCTCTTCTCTCCTCCTCCTCTCTCTTCCTCCTCTCTCTTCCTCCTCTCTCTTCCTCCTCTCTCTTCCTCCTCTCTCCTCTTAATCTCTCTTCCTCCACTCTCTTCCTCCTCTCTCTTCCTCCTCTCTCTTCCTCCTCTCTCTTCCTCCTCTCTCTTCCTCGTCTCTCTTACTCCACTCTCTTCCTTCTCTCTCCACCTCCTCTCTCTTCCTCCTCTCTCCTCTTACTCTCTCTTCCTGCTCTCTCTTCCTCCTCTCTCTTCCTCCTCTCTCTTCCTCCTCTCTCTTTCTCCTATCTCCTCCTCCTCTATCTTCCTCCTCTCTCTTCCTTCTCTCTCCTCCTCCTCTCTCTTCCTCCTCTCTCTTCCTCCTCTCTCATCCTCCTCTCTCTTCCTCTTCTCTCCTCCTCCTCTCTCTTCCTCCTCTCTCTTCCTCCTCTCTCTTCCTCCTCTCTCTTCCTTCTCTCTCCACCTCCTCTCTCTTCCTCCTCTCTCCTCCTCCTCTCTCTTCCTCCTCTCTCTTCCTCCTCTCTCCTCTTACTCTCTCTTCCTCCTCTCTCTTCCTCCTCTCTCTTCCTCCTGTCTCCTCCTCCTTTCTCATCCTCCTCTCTCTTCCTCCTCTCTCCTCCTCCACGCTCCTCCTCCTCTCTCTTCCTCCACTCTCTTCCTCCTGTCTCTTCCTCCTGTCTGTTCCTCCTCTCTCTTCCTCTTCTCACTTCCTCCTCTGTCTTCCTCCTCTCTCTTCCTCCTCTCTCCTCTTCCTCTCTCTTCCTCCTCTCTCTTCCTCTTCTCTCCTCCTCCCCTCTCCTCCTACTCTCTCTTCCTCGTCTCTCTTCCTCCTGTCTCCTCGTCCTCTCTCATCCTCCTCTCTCTTCCTCCTCTCTGTTCCACCTCTCTCTTCCTCCACTCTCTTCCTCCTGTCTCTTACTCCTGTCTCTTCCTCCTCTCTCTTCCTCTTCTCACTTCCTCCTCTCTCCTCCTCCTCTCTCTTCCTCCTCTCTCCTCTTCCTCTCTCTTCCTCCTCTCTCCTCCGGCTCTCTCTTCCTCCTCTCTCTTCCTCCTCTATCTTCGTCCTTTCTCTTACTCCACTCTCTTCCTCCTCTCTCTTCCTCCTCTCTCCTCTTCCTCTCTATTCCTCCTCTCTCATCCTCCTCTCTCTTCCTCCTCTCTCCTCTTCCTCTCTCTTCCTCCTCTCTCCTCCTCCTCTCTCTTCCTCCTCTCTCTTCCTCCTCTATCTTCGTCCTTTCTCTTACTCCACTCTCTTCCTCCTCTCTCTTCCTCCTCTCTCTCCTCTTCCTCTCTATTCCTCCTCTCTCATCCTCCTCTCTCTTCCTCCTCTCTCCTCTTCCTCTCTCTTCCTCCTCTCTCCTCCTCCTCTCTCTTCCTCCTCTCTCTTCCTCCTCTATCTTCCTCCTTTCTCTTACTCCACTCTCTTCCTTCTCTCTCCACCTCCTCTCTCTTCCTCCTCTCTCCTCCTCCTCTCTCTTCCTCCTCTCTCTTCCTCCTCTCTCCTCTTACTCTCTCTTCCTCCTCTCTCTTCCTCCTCTCTCTTCCTCCTGTCTCCTCTTACTCTCTCTTCCTCCTCTCTCTTCCTCCTCTCTCTTCCTCCTCTCTCCTCCTCCTTTCTCTTCCTCCTCTCTCTTCCTCCTCACTCTTCCTTCTCTCTCTTCCTTCTCTCTCTTCCTCCTCTCTCTTCCTCCTCTCTCCTCCTCCTCTCTCTTCCTCCTCTCTCCACCTCCTCTCTGCTCTTCCTCTCTCTTCCTCCTCTCTCTTCTTC
>JASWHU010000633.1:0-40053 GCA_030819815.1 Strix occidentalis
ATGTTGCCCTGGAGAGCTTGCAGAGCACTGGGGAAAAGCAGGCAGAGAATTCCCTGCTAGCACCTTCTCTGTGCCTGGGAAGCAAAAGTGTTCACGATTGCTTCGCAGAATCGCGTTTGTGCAGAAAACACTAACACTTGTTCAGAAGGAAAGAAAGCACAGAGCCCCAGATTTTATGTTGCCCTGGAGA
The DNA here is from genome assembly GCA_030819815.1 of Strix occidentalis. Classification (NCBI taxonomy): domain Eukaryota; kingdom Metazoa; phylum Chordata; class Aves; order Strigiformes; family Strigidae; genus Strix; species Strix occidentalis. The sequence goes on from JASWHU010000633.1 coordinate 191, forward strand.
GCTTGCAGAGCACTGGGGAAAAGCAGGCAGAGAATTCCCTGCTAGCACCTTCTCTGTGCCTGGGAAGCAAAAGTGTTCACATTGCTTCGCAGAATCGCGTTTGTGCAGAAAACACTAACACTTGTTCAGAAGGAAAGAAAGCACAGAGCCCCAGATTTTATGTTGCCCTGGAGAGCTTGCAGAGCACTGGGGAAAAGCAGGCAGAGAATTCCCTGCTAGCACCTTCTCTGTGCCTGGGAAGCAAAAGTGTTCACATTGCTTCGCAGAATCGCGTTTGTGCAGAAAACACTAACACTTGTTCAGAAGGAAAGAAAGCACAGAGCCCCAGATTTTATGTTGCCCTGGAGAGCTTGCAGAGCACTGGGGAAAGGCAGGCAGAGAATTCCCTGCTAGCACCTTCTCTGTGCCTGGGAAGCAAAAGTGTTCACATTGCTTCGCAGAATCGCGTTTGTGCAGAAAACACTAACACTTGTTCAGAAGGAAAGAAAGCACAGAGCCCCAGATTTTATGTTGCCCTGGAGAGCTTGCAGAGCACTGGGGAAAGGCAGGCAGAGAATTCCCTGCTAGCACCTTCTCTGTGCCTGGGAAGCAAAAGTGTTCACATTGCTTCGCAGAATCGCGTTTGTGCAGAAAACACTAACACTTGTTCAGAAGGAAAGAAAGCACAGAGCCCCAGATTTTATGTTGCCCTGGAGAGCTTGCAGAGCACTGGGGAAAGGCAGGCAGAGAATTCCCTGCTAGCACCTTCTCTGTGCCTGGGAAGCACAAGTGTTCACATTGCTTCGCAGAATCGCGTTTGTGCAGAAAACACTAACACTTGTTCAGAAGGAAAGAAAGCCAGAGCCCCAGATTTTATGTTGCCCTGGAGAGCTTGCAGAGCACTGGGGAAAGGCAGGCAGAGAATTCCCTGCTAGCACCTTCTCTGTGCCTGGGAAGCAAAAGTGTTCACATTGCTTCGCAGAATCGCGTTTGTGCAGAAAACACTAACACTTGTTCAGAAGGAAAGAAAGCACAGAGCCCCAGATTTTATGTTGCCCTGGAGAGCTTGCAGAGCACTGGGGAAAGGCAGGCAGAGAATTCCCTGCTAGCACCTTCTCTGTGCCTGGGAAGCACAAGTGTTCACATTGCTTCGCAGAATCGCGTTTGTGCAGAAAACACTAACACTTGTTCAGAAGGAAAGAAAGCACAGAGCCCCAGATTTTATGTTGCCCTGGAGAGCTTGCAGAGCACTGGGGAAAGCAGGCAGAGAATTCCCTGCTAGCACCTTCTCTGTGCCTGGGAAGCAAAAGTGTTCACATTGCTTCGCAGAATCGCGTTTGTGCAGAAAACACTAACACTTGTTCAGAAGGAAAGAAAGCACAGAGCCCCAGATTTTATGTTGCCCTGGAGAGCTTGCAGAGCACTGGGGAAAAGCAGGCAGAGAATTCCCTGCTAGCACCTTCTCTGTGCCTGGGAAGCAAAAGTGTTCACATTGCTTCGCAGAATCGCGTTTGTGCAGAAAACACTAACACTTGTTCAGAAGGAAAGAAAGCACAGAGCCCCAGATTTTATGTTGCCCTGGAGAGCTTGCAGAGCACTGGGGAAAAGCAGGCAGAGAATTCCCTGCTAGCACCTTCTCTGTGCCTGGGAAGCAAAAGTGTTCACATTGCTTCGCAGAATCGCGTTTGTGCAGAAAACACTAACACTTGTTCAGAAGGAAAGAAAGCACAGAGCCCCAGATTTTATGTTGCCCTGGAGAGCTTGCAGAGCACTGGGGAAAGGCAGGCAGAGAATTCCCTGCTAGCACCTTCTCTGTGCCTGGGAAGCAAAAGTGTTCACATTGCTTCGCAGAATCGCGTTTGTGCAGAAAACACTAACACTTGTTCAGAAGGAAAGAAAGCACAGAGCCCCAGATTTTATGTTGCCCTGGAGAGCTTGCAGAGCACTGGGGAAAGGCAGGCAGAGAATTCCCTGCTAGCACCTTCTCTGTGCCTGTGAAGGAGAAGTGTTCACATTGCTTCTCAGAATCGCGTTTGTGCAGAAAACACTAACACTTGTTCAGAAGGAAAGAAAGCACAGAGCCCCAGATTTTATGTTGCCCTGGAGAGCTTGCAGAGCACTGGGGAAAGGCAGGCAGAGAATTCCCTGCTAGCACCTTCTCTGTGCCTGGGAAGCACAAGTGTTCACATTGCTTCGCAGAATCGCGTTTGTGCAGAAAACACTAACACTTGTTCAGAAGGAAAGAAAGCCCAGAGCCCCAGATTTTATGTTGCCCTGGAGAGCTTGCAGAGCACTGGGGAAAGGCAGGCAGAGAATTCCCTGCTAGCACCTTCTCTGTGCCTGGGAAGCACAAGTGTTCACATTGCTTCGCAGAATCGCGTTTGTGCAGAAAACACTAACACTTGTTCAGAAGGAAAGAAAGCACAGAGCCCCAGATTTTATGTTGCCCTGGAGAGCTTGCAGAGCACTGGGGAAAGGCAGGCAGAGAATTCCCTGCTAGCACCTTCTCTGTGCCTGGGAAGCAAAAGTGTTCACATTGCTTCGCAGAATCGCGTTTGTGCAGAAAACACTAACACTTGTTCAGAAGGAAAGAAAGCACAGAGCCCCACATTTTATGTTGCCCTGGAGAGCTTGCAGAGCACTGGGGAAAAGCAGGCAGAGAATTCCCTACTAGCACCTTCTCTGTGCCTGGGAATCAAAAGTGTTCACATTGCTTCGCAGAATCGCGTTTGTGCAGAAAACACTAACACTTGTTCAGAAGGAAAGAAAGCACAGAGCCCCACATTTTATGTTGCCCTGGAGAGCTTGCAGAGCACTGGGGAAAGGCAGGCAGAGAATTCCCTGCTAGCACCTTCTCTGTGCCTGGGAAGCAAAAGTGTTCACATTGCTTCGCAGAATCGCGTTTGTGCAGAAAACACTAACACTTGTTCAGAAGGAAAGAAAGCACAGAGCCCCAGATTTTATGTTGCCCTGGAGAGCTTGCAGAGCACTGGGGAAAAGCAGGCAGAGAATTCCCTGCTAGCACCTTCTCTGTGCCTGGGAAAGAGAAGTGTTCACATTGCTTCGCAGAATCGCGTTTGTGCAGAAAACACTAACACTTGTTCAGAAGGAAAGAAAGCACAGAGCCCCAGATTTTATGTTGCCCTGGAGAGCTTGCAGAGCACTGGGGAAAGGCAGGCAGAGAATTCCCTGCTAGCACCTTCTCTGTGCCTGGGAAGCAAAAGTGTTCACATTGCTTCGCAGAATCGCGTTTGTGCAGAAAACACTAACACTTGTTCAGAAGGAAAGAAAGCCCAGAGCCCCAGATTTTATGTTGCCCTGGAGAGCTTGCAGAGCACTGGGGAAAGGCAGGCAGAGAATTCCCTGCTAGCACCTTCTCTGTGCCTGGGAAGCACAAGTGTTCACATTGCTTCGCAGAATCGCGTTTGTGCAGAAAACACTAACACTTGTTCAGAAGGAAAGAAAGCACAGAGCCCCAGATTTTATGTTGCCCTGGAGAGCTTGCAGAGCACTGGGGAAAAGCAGGCAGAGAATTCCCTGCTAGCACCTTCTCTGTGCCTGGGAAGCAAAAGTGTTCACATTGTTTCGCAGAATCGCGTTTGTGCAGAAAACACTGACACTTGTTCAGAAGGAAAGAAAGCACAGAGCCCCAGATTTTATGTTGCCCTGGAGAGCTTGCAGAGCACTGGGGAAAAGCAGGCAGAGAATTCCCTGCTAGCACCTTCTCTGTGCCTGGGAAGCAAAAGTGTTCACATTGCTTCGCAGAATCGCGTTTGTGCAGAAAACACTAACACTTGTTCAGAAGGAAAGAAAGCCCAGAGCCCCAGATTTTATGTTGCCCTGGAGAGCTTGCAGAGCACTGGGGAAAGGCAGGCAGAGAATTCCCTGCTAGCACCTTCTCTGTGCCTGGGAAGCAAAAGTGTTCACATTGCTTCGCAGAATCGCGTTTGTGCAGAAAACACTAACACTTGTTCAGAAGGAAAGAAAGCACAGAGCCCCAGATTTTATGTTGCCCTGGAGAGCTTGCAGAGCACTGGGGAAAGGCAGGCAGAGAATTCCCTGCTAGCACCTTCTCTGTGCCTGGGAAGCAAAAGTGTTCACATTGCTTCGCAGAATCGCGTTTGTGCAGAAAACACTAAGACTTGTTCAGAAGGAAAGAAAGCACAGAGCCCCAGATTTTATGTTGCCCTGGAGAGCTTGCAGAGCACTGGGGAAAGGCAGGCAGAGAATTCCCTGCTAGCACCTTCTCTGTGCCTGGGAAGCACAAGTGTTCACATTGCTTCGCAGAATCGCGTTTGTGCAGAAAACACTAACACTTGTTCAGAAGGAAAGAAAGCACAGAGCCCCAGATTTTATGTTGCCCTGGAGAGCTTGCAGAGCACTGGGGAAAGGCAGGCAGAGAATTCCCTGCTAGCACCTTCTCTGTGCCTGGGAAGCAAAAGTGTTCACATTGCTTCGCAGAATCGCGTTTGTGCAGAAAACACTAACACTTGTTCAGAAGGAAAGAAAGCACAGAGCCCCAGATTTTATGTTGCCCTGGAGAGCTTGCAGAGCACTGGGGAAAAGCAGGCAGAGAATTCCCTACTAGCACCTTCTCTGTGCCTGGGAAGCACAAGTGTTCACATTGCTTCTCAGAATCGCGTTTGTGCAGAAAACACTAACACTTGTTCAGAAGGAAAGAAAGCACAGAGCCCCACATTTTATGTTGCCCTGGAGAGCTTGCAGAGCACTGGGGAAAAGCAGGCAGAGAATTCCCTGCTAGCACCTTCTCTGTGCCTGGGAAGTACAAGTGTTCACATTGCTTCGCAGAATCGCGGTTGTGCAGAAAACACTAACACTTGTTCAGAAGGAAAGAAAGCCCAGAGCCCCAGATTTTATGTTGCCCTGGAGAGCTTGCAGAGCACTGGGGAAAGGCAGGCAGAGAATTCCCTGCTAGCACCTTCTCTGTGCCTGGGAAGCAAAAGTGTTCACATTGCTTCGCAGAATCGCGTTTGTGCAGAAAACACTAACACTTGTTCAGAAGGAAAGAAAGCCCAGAGCCCCAGATTTTATGTTGCCCTGGAGAGCTTGCAGAGCACTGGGGAAAGGCAGGCAGAGAATTCCCTGCTAGCACCTTCTCTGTGCCTGGGAAGCAAAAGTGTTCACATTGCTTCGCAGAATCGCGTTTGTGCAGAAAACACTAACACTTGTTCAGAAGGAAAGAAAGCACAGAGCCCCACATTTTATGTTGCCCTGGAGAGCTTGCAGAGCACTGGGGAAAGGCAGGCAGAGAATTCCCTGCTAGCACCTTCTCTGTGCCTGGGAAGCACAAGAGTTCACATTGCTTCTCAGAATCGCGTTTGTGCAGAAAAACACTAACACTTGTTCAGAAGGAAAGAAAGCACAGAGCCCCAGATTTTATGTTGCCCTGGAGAGCTTGCAGAGCACTGGGGAAAAGCAGGCAGAGAATTCCCTGCTAGCACCTTCTCTGTGCCTGTGAAGGAGAAGTGTTCACATTGCTTCTCAGAATCGCGTTTGTGCAGAAAACACTAACACTTGTTCAGAAGGAAAGAAAGCACAGAGCCCCAGATTTTATGTTGCCCTGGAGAGCTTGCAGAGCACTGGGGAAAGGCAGGCAGAGAATTCCCTGCTAGCACCTTCTCTGTGCCTGGGAAGCACAAGTGTTCACATTGCTTCGCAGAATCGCGTTTGTGCAGAAAACACTAACACTTGTTCAGAAGGAAAGAAAGCACAGAGCCCCAGATTTTATGTTGCCCTGGAGAGCTTGCAGAGCACTGGGGAAAGGCAGGCAGAGAATTCCCTGCTAGCACCTTCTCTGTGCCTGGGAAGCACAAGTGTTCACATTGCTTCGCAGAATCGCGTTTGTGCAGAAAACACTAACACTTGTTCAGAAGGAAAGAAAGCACAGAGCCCCAGATTTTATGTTGCCCTGGAGAGCTTGCTGAGCACTGGGGAAAAGCAGGCAGAGAATTCCCTGCTAGCACCTTCTCTGTGCCTGGGAAAGAGAAGTGTTCACATTGCTTCGCAGAATCGCGTTTGTGCAGAAAACACTAACACTTGTTCAGAAGGAAAGAAAGCACAGAGCCCCAGATTTTATGTTGCCCTGGAGAGCTTGCAGAGCACTGGGGAAAGGCAGGCAGAGAATTCCCTGCTAGCACCTTCTCTGTGCCTGGGAAGCAAAAGTGTTCACATTGCTTCGCAGAATCGCGTTTGTGCAGAAAACACTAACACTTGTTCAGAAGGAAAGAAAGCACAGAGCCCCAGATTTTATGTTGCCCTGGAGAGCTTGCAGAGCACTGGGGAAAGGCAGGCAGAGAATTCCCTGCTAGCACCTTCTCTGTGCCTGGGAAGCACAAGTGTTCACATTGCTTCTCAGAATCGCGGTTGTGCAGAAAACACTAACACTTGTTCAGAAGGAAAGAAAGCCCAGAGCCCCAGATTTTATGTTGCCCTGGAGAGCTTGCAGAGCACTGGGGAAAGGCAGGCAGAGAATTCCCTGCTAGCACCTTCTCTGTGCCTGGGAAGCAAAAGTGTTCACATTGCTTCGCAGAATCGCGTTTGTGCAGAAAACACTAACACTTGTTCAGAAGGAAAGAAAGCCCAGAGCCCCAGATTTTATGTTGCCCTGGAGATCTTGCAGAGCACTGGGGAAAGGCAGGCAGAGAATTCCCTGCTAGCACCTTCTCTGTGCCTGGGAAGCAAAAGTGTTCACATTGCTTCGCAGAATCGCGTTTGTGCAGAAAACACTAACACTTGTTCAGAAGGAAAGAAAGCACAGAGCCCCAGATTTTATGTTGCCCTGGAGAGCTTGCAGAGCACTGGGGAAAAGCAGGCAGAGAATTCCCTGCTAGCACCTTCTCTGTGCCTGTGAAGGAGAAGTGTTCACATTGCTTCTCAGAATCGCGTTTGTGCAGAAAACACTAACACTTGTTCAGAAGGAAAGAAAGCACAGAGCCCCAGATTTTATGTTGCCCTGGAGAGCTTGCAGAGCACTGGGGAAAGGCAGGCAGAGAATTCCCTGCTAGCACCTTCTCTGTGCCTGGGAACACAAGTGTTCACATTGCTTCGCAGAATCGCGTTTGTGCAGAAAACACTAACACTTGTTCAGAAGGAAAGAAAGCACAGAGCCCCAGATTTTCTGTTGCCCTGGAGAGCTTGCAGAGCACTGGGGAAAGGCAGGCAGAGAATTCCCTGCTAGCACCTTCTCTGTGCCTGGGAAGCACAAGTGTTCACATTGCTTCGCAGAATCGCGTTTGTGCAGAAAACACTAACACTTGTTCAGAAGGAAAGAAAGCACAGAGCCCCAGATTTTATGTTGCCCTGGAGAGCTTGCAGAGCACTGGGGAAAAGCAGGCAGAGAATTCCCTGCTAGCACCTTCTCTGTGCCTGGGAAGCAAAAGTGTTCACATTGCTTCGCAGAATCGCGTTTGTGCAGAAAACACTAACACTTGTTCAGAAGGAAAGAAAGCACAGAGCCCCAGATTTTATGTTGCCCTGGAGAGCTTGCAGAGCACTGGGGAAAAGCAGGCAGAGAATTCCCTGCTAGCACCTTCTCTGTGCCTGGGAAAGAGAAGTGTTCACATTGCTTCGCAGAATCGCGTTTGTGCAGAAAACACTAACACTTGTTCAGAAGGAAAGAAAGCACAGAGCCCCAGATTTTATGTTGCCCTGGAGAGCTTGCAGAGCACTGGGGAAAGGCAGGCAGAGAATTCCCTGCTAGCACCTTCTCTGTGCCTGGGAAGCAAAAGTGTTCACATTGCTTCGCAGAATCGCGTTTGTGCAGAAAACACTAACACTTGTTCAGAAGGAAAGAAAGCACAGAGCCCCAGATTTTATGTTGCCCTGGAGAGCTTGCAGAGCACTGGGGAAAGGCAGGCAGAGAATTCCCTGCTAGCACCTTCTCTGTGCCTGGGAAGCAAAAGTGTTCATATTGCTTCGCAGAATCGCGTTTGTGCAGAAAACACTAACACTTGTTCAGAAGGAAAGAAAGCACAGAGCCCCAGATTTTATGTTGCCCTGGAGAGCTTGCAGAGCACTGGGGAAAGGCAGGCAGAGAATTCCCTGCTAGCACCTTCTCTGTGCCTGGGAAGCACAAGTGTTCACATTGCTTCGCAGAATCGCGTTTGTGCAGAAAACACTAACACTTGTTCAGAAGGAAAGAAAGCACAGAGCCCCAGATTTTATGTTGCCCTGGAGAGCTTGCAGAGCACTGGGGAAAGACAGGCAGAGAATTCCCTGCTAGCACCTTCTCTGTGCCTGGGAAGCACAAGTGTTCACATTGTTTCGCAGAATCGCGTTTGTGCAGAAAACACTAACACTTGTTCAGAAGGAAAGAAAGCACAGAGCCCCACATTTTATGTTGCCCTGGAGAGCTTGCAGAGCACTGGGGAAAGGCAGGCAGAGAATTCCCTGCTAGCACCTTCTCTGTGCCTGGGAAGCACAAGTGTTCACATTGCTTCGCAGAATCGCGTTTGTGCAGAAAACACTAAGACTTGTTCAGAAGGAAAGAAAGCACAGAGCCCCACATTTTATGTTGCCCTGGAGAGCTTGCAGAGCACTGGGGAAAGGCAGGCAGAGAATTCCCTGCTAGCACCTTCTCTGTGCCTGGGAAGCACAAGTGTTCACATTGCTTCGCAGAATCGCGTTTGTGCAGAAAACACTAACACTTGTTCAGAAGGAAAGAAAGCACAGAGCCCCAGATTTTATGTTGCCCTGGAGAGCTTGCAGAGCACTGGGGAAAAGCAGGGAGAGAATTCCCTACTAGCACCTTCTCTGTGCCTGGGAAGCAAAAGTGTTCACATTGCTTCGCAGAATCGCGTTTGTGCAGAAAACACTAACACTTGTTCAGAAGGAAAGAGAGCCCAGAGCCCCAGATTTTATGTTGCCCTGGAGAGCTTGCAGAGCACTGGGGAAAGGCAGGCAGAGAATTCCCTGCTAGCACCTTCTCTGTGCCTGGGAAGCACAAGTGTTCACATTGCTTCGCAGAATCGCGTTTGTGCAGAAAACACTAACACTTGTTCAGAAGGAAAGAAAGCACAGAGCCCCAGATTTTATGTTGCCCTGGAGAGCTTGCAGAGCACTGGGGAAAGGCAGGCAGAGAATTCCCTGCTAGCACCTTCTCTGTGCCTGGGAAGCAAAAGTGTTCACATTGCTTCGCAGAATCGCGTTTGTGCAGAAAACACTAACACTTGTTCAGAAGGAAAGAAAGCACAGAGCCCCAGATTTTATGTTGCCCTGGAGAGCTTGCAGAGCACTGGGGAAAGGCAGGCAGAGAATTCCCTGCTAGCACCTTCTCTGTGCCTGGGAAGCACAAGTGTTCACATTGCTTCGCAGAATCGCGTTTGTGCAGAAAACACTAACACTTGTTCAGAAGGAAAGAAAGCACAGAGCCCCACATTTTATGTTGCCCTGGAGAGCTTGCAGAGCACTGGGGAAAGGCAGGCAGAGAATTCCCTGCTAGCACCTTCTCTGTGCCTGGGAAGCAAAAGTGTTCACATTGCTTCGCAGAATCGCGTTTGTGCAGAAAACACTAACACTTGTTCAGAAGGAAAGAAAGCCCAGAGCCCCAGATTTTATGTTGCCCTGGAGAGCTTGCAGAGCACTGGGGAAAGGCAGGCAGAGAATTCCCTGCTAGCACCTTCTCTGTGCCTGGGAAGCACAAGTGTTCACATTGCTTCGCAGAATCGCGTTTGTGCAGAAAACACTAAGACTTGTTCAGAAGGAAAGAAAGCACAGAGCCCCAGATTTTATGTTGCCCTGGAGAGCTTGCAGAGCACTGGGGAAAGGCAGGCAGAGAATTCCCTGCTAGCACCTTCTCTGTGCCTGGGAAGCACAAGTGTTCACATTGCTTCGCAGAATCGCGTTTGTGCAGAAAACACTAACACTTGTTCAGAAGGAAAGAAAGCACAGAGCCCCAGATTTTATGTTGCCCTGGAGAGCTTGCAGAGCACTGGGGAAAGGCAGGCAGAGAATTCCCTGCTAGCACCTTCTCTGTGCCTGGGAAGCAAAAGTGTTCACATTGCTTCGCAGAATCGCGTTTGTGCAGAAAACACTAACACTTGTTCAGAAGGAAAGAAAGCACAGAGCCCCAGATTTTATGTTGCCCTGGAGAGCTTGCAGAGCACTGGGGAAAGGCAGGCAGAGAATTCCCTGCTAGCACCTTCTCTGTGCCTGGGAAGCAAAAGTGTTCACATTGCTTCGCAGAATCGCGTTTGTGCAGAAAACACTAACACTTGTTCAGAAGGAAAGAAAGCCCAGAGCCCCAGATTTTATGTTGCCCTGGAGAGCTTGCAGAGCACTGGGGAAAGGCAGGCAGAGAATTCCCTGCTAGCACCTTCTCTGTGCCTGGGAAGCAAAAGTGTTCACATTGCTTCGCAGAATCGCGTTTGTGCAGAAAACACTAACACTTGTTCAGAAGGAAAGAAAGCACAGAGCCCCACATTTTATGTTGCCCTGGAGAGCTTGCAGAGCACTGGGGAAAGGCAGGCAGAGAATTCCCTGCTAGCACCTTCTCTGTGCCTGGGAAGCACAAGAGTTCACATTGCTTCTCAGAATCGCGTTTGTGCAGAAAAACACTAACACTTGTTCAGAAGGAAAGAAAGCACAGAGCCCCAGATTTTATGTTGCCCTGGAGAGCTTGCAGAGCACTGGGGAAAAGCAGGCAGAGAATTCCCTGCTAGCACCTTCTCTGTGCCTGTGAAGGAGAAGTGTTCACATTGCTTCTCAGAATCGCGTTTGTGCAGAAAACACTAACACTTGTTCAGAAGGAAAGAAAGCACAGAGCCCCAGATTTTATGTTGCCCTGGAGAGCTTGCAGAGCACTGGGGAAAGGCAGGCAGAGAATTCCCTGCTAGCACCTTCTCTGTGCCTGGGAAGCACAAGTGTTCACATTGCTTCGCAGAATCGCGTTTGTGCAGAAAACACTAACACTTGTTCAGAAGGAAAGAAAGCACAGAGCCCCAGATTTTATGTTGCCCTGGAGAGCTTGCAGAGCACTGGGGAAAGGCAGGCAGAGAATTCCCTGCTAGCACCTTCTCTGTGCCTGGGAAGCACAAGTGTTCACATTGCTTCGCAGAATCGCGTTTGTGCAGAAAACACTAACACTTGTTCAGAAGGAAAGAAAGCACAGAGCCCCAGATTTTATGTTGCCCTGGAGAGCTTGCAGAGCACTGGGGAAAGGCAGGCAGAGAATTCCCTGCTAGCACCTTCTCTGTGCCTGGGAAGCAAAAGTGTTCACATTGCTTCGCAGAATCGCGTTTGTGCAGAAAACACTAACACTTGTTCAGAAGGAAAGAAAGCACAGAGCCCCACATTTTATGTTGCCCTGGAGAGCTTGCAGAGCACTGGGGAAAAGCAGGCAGAGAATTCCCTGCTAGCACCTTCTCTGTGCCTGGGAAGCAAAAGTGTTCACATTGCTTCGCAGAATCGCGTTTGTGCAGAAAACACTAACACTTGTTCAGAAGGAAAGAAAGCACAGAGCCCCACATTTTATGTTGCCCTGGAGAGCTTGCAGAGCACTGGGGAAAGGCAGGCAGAGAATTCCCTGCTAGCACCTTCTCTGTGCCTGGGAAGCAAAAGTGTTCACATTGCTTCGCAGAATCGCGTTTGTGCAGAAAACACTAACACTTGTTCAGAAGGAAAGAAAGCACAGAGCCCCAGATTTTATGTTGCCCTGGAGAGCTTGCAGAGCACTGGGGAAAAGCAGGCAGAGAATTCCCTGCTAGCACCTTCTCTGTGCCTGGGAAAGAGAAGTGTTCACATTGCTTCGCAGAATCGCGTTTGTGCAGAAAACACTAACACTTGTTCAGAAGGAAAGAAAGCCCAGAGCCCCAGATTTTATGTTGCCCTGGAGAGCTTGCAGAGCACTGGGGAAAGGCAGGCAGAGAATTCCCTGCTAGCACCTTCTCTGTGCCTGGGAAGCAAAAGTGTTCACATTGCTTCGCAGAATCGCGTTTGTGCAGAAAACACTAACACTTGTTCAGAAGGAAAGAAAGCACAGAGCCCCAGATTTTATGTTGCCCTGGAGAGCTTGCAGAGCACTGGGGAAAGGCAGGCAGAGAATTCCCTGCTAGCACCTTCTCTGTGCCTGGGAAGCACAAGTGTTCACATTGCTTCTCAGAATCGCGGTTGTGCAGAAAACACTAACACTTGTTCAGAAGGAAAGAAAGCACAGAGCCCCAGATTTTATGTTGCCCTGGAGAGCTTGCAGAGCACTGGGGAAAGGCAGGCAGAGAATTCCCTGCTAGCACCTTCTCTGTGCCTGGGAAGCAAAAGTGTTCACATTGCTTCGCAGAATCGCGTTTGTGCAGAAAACACTAACACTTGTTCAGAAGGAAAGAAAGCACAGAGCCCCAGATTTTATGTTGCCCTGGAGAGCTTGCAGAGCACTGGGGAAAGGCAGGCAGAGAATTCCCTGCTAGCACCTTCTCTGTGCCTGGGAAGCACAAGAGTTCACATTGCTTCTCAGAATCGCGTTTGTGCAGAAAAACACTAACACTTGTTCAGAAGGAAAGAAAGCACAGAGCCCCAGATTTTATGTTGCCCTGGAGAGCTTGCAGAGCACTGGGGAAAAGCAGGCAGAGAATTCCCTGCTAGCACCTTCTCTGTGCCTGTGAAGGAGAAGTGTTCACATTGCTTCTCAGAATCGCGTTTGTGCAGAAAACACTAACACTTGTTCAGAAGGAAAGAAAGCACAGAGCCCCAGATTTTATGTTGCCCTGGAGAGCTTGCAGAGCACTGGGGAAAGGCAGGCAGAGAATTCCCTGCTAGCACCTTCTCTGTGCCTGGGAACACAAGTGTTCACATTGCTTCGCAGAATCGCGTTTGTGCAGAAAACACTAACACTTGTTCAGAAGGAAAGAAAGCACAGAGCCCCACATTTTATGTTGCCCTGGAGAGCTTGCAGAGCACTGGGGAAAGGCAGGCAGAGAATTCCCTGCTAGCACCTTCTCTGTGCCTGGGAAGCACAAGTGTTCACATTGCTTCGCAGAATCGCGTTTGTGCAGAAAACACTAACACTTGTTCAGAAGGAAAGAAAGCACAGAGCCCCAGATTTTATGTTGCCCTGGAGAGCTTGCAGAGCACTGGGGAAAAGCAGGCAGAGAATTCCCTGCTAGCACCTTCTCTGTGCCTGGGAAGCAAAAGTGTTCACATTGCTTCGCAGAATCGCGTTTGTGCAGAAAACACTAACACTTGTTCAGAAGGAAAGAAAGCACAGAGCCCCAGATTTTATGTTGCCCTGGAGAGCTTGCAGAGCACTGGGGAAAAGCAGGCAGAGAATTCCCTGCTAGCACCTTCTCTGTGCCTGGGAAAGAGAAGTGTTCACATTGCTTCGCAGAATCGCGTTTGTGCAGAAAACACTAACACTTGTTCAGAAGGAAAGAAAGCACAGAGCCCCAGATTTTATGTTGCCCTGGAGAGCTTGCAGAGCACTGGGGAAAGGCAGGCAGAGAATTCCCTGCTAGCACCTTCTCTGTGCCTGGGAAGCAAAAGTGTTCACATTGCTTCGCAGAATCGCGTTTGTGCAGAAAACACTAACACTTGTTCAGAAGGAAAGAAAGCACAGAGCCCCAGATTTTATGTTGCCCTGGAGAGCTTGCAGAGCACTGGGGAAAGGCAGGCAGAGAATTCCCTGCTAGCACCTTCTCTGTGCCTGGGAAGCAAAAGTGTTCACATTGCTTCGCAGAATCGCGTTTGTGCAGAAAACACTAACACTTGTTCAGAAGGAAAGAAAGCCCAGAGCCCCAGATTTTATGTTGCCCTGGAGAGCTTGCAGAGCACTGGGGAAAGGCAGGCAGAGAATTCCCTGCTAGCACCTTCTCTGTGCCTGGGAAGCACAAGTGTTCACATTGCTTCGCAGAATCGCGTTTGTGCAGAAAACACTAACACTTGTTCAGAAGGAAAGAAAGCACAGAGCCCCAGATTTTATGTTGCCCTGGAGAGCTTGCAGAGCACTGGGGAAAAGCAGGCAGAGAATTCCCTGCTAGCACCTTCTCTGTGCCTGGGAAGCAAAAGTGTTCACATTGTTTCGCAGAATCGCGTTTGTGCAGAAAACACTGACACTTGTTCAGAAGGAAAGAAAGCACAGAGCCCCAGATTTTATGTTGCCCTGGAGAGCTTGCAGAGCACTGGGGAAAAGCAGGCAGAGAATTCCCTGCTAGCACCTTCTCTGTGCCTGGGAAGCAAAAGTGTTCACATTGCTTCGCAGAATCGCGTTTGTGCAGAAAACACTAACACTTGTTCAGAAGGAAAGAAAGCACAGAGCCCCAGATTTTATGTTGCCCTGGAGAGCTTGCAGAGCACTGGGGAAAGGCAGGCAGAGAATTCCCTGCTAGCACCTTCTCTGTGCCTGGGAAGCACAAGTGTTCACATTGCTTCGCAGAATCGCGTTTGTGCAGAAAACACTAACACTTGTTCAGAAGGAAAGAAAGCCCAGAGCCCCAGATTTTATGTTGCCCTGGAGAGCTTGCAGAGCACTGGGGAAAGGCAGGCAGAGAATTCCCTGCTAGCACCTTCTCTGTGCCTGGGAAGCAAAAGTGTTCACATTGCTTCGCAGAATCGCGTTTGTGCAGAAAACACTAACACTTGTTCAGAAGGAAAGAAAGCACAGAGCCCCACATTTTATGTTGCCCTGGAGAGCTTGCAGAGCACTGGGGAAAAGCAGGCAGAGAATTCCCTGCTAGCACCTTCTCTGTGCCTGGGAAGCAAAAGTGTTCACATTGTTTCGCAGAATCGCGTTTGTGCAGAAAACACTGACACTTGTTCAGAAGGAAAGAAAGCACAGAGCCCCAGATTTTATGTTGCCCTGGAGAGCTTGCAGAGCACTGGGGAAAAGCAGGCAGAGAATTCCCTGCTAGCACCTTCTCTGTGCCTGGGAAGCAAAAGTGTTCACATTGCTTCGCAGAATCGCGTTTGTGCAGAAAACACTAACACTTGTTCAGAAGGAAAGAAAGCACAGAGCCCCACATTTTATGTTGCCCTGGAGAGCTTGCAGAGCACTGGGGAAAGGCAGGCAGAGAATTCCCTGCTAGCACCTTCTCTGTGCCTGGGAAGCAAAAGTGTTCACATTGCTTCGCAGAATCGCGTTTGTGCAGAAAACACTAACACTTGTTCAGAAGGAAAGAAAGCACAGAGCCCCACATTTTATGTTGCCCTGGAGAGCTTGCAGAGCACTGGGGAAAGGCAGGCAGAGAATTCCCTGCTAGCACCTTCTCTGTGCCTGGGAAGCACAAGTGTTCACATTGTTTCGCAGAATCGCGTTTGTGCAGAAAACACTAACACTTGTTCAGAAGGAAAGAAAGCACAGAGCCCCAGATTTTATGTTGCCCTGGAGAGCTTGCAGAGCACTGGGGAAAGGCAGGCAGAGAATTCCCTGCTAGCACCTTCTCTGTGCCTGGGAAGCACAAGTGTTCACATTGCTTCGCAGAATCGCGTTTGTGCAGAAAACACTAACACTTGTTCAGAAGGAAAGAAAGCCCAGAGCCCCAGATTTTATGTTGCCCTGGAGAGCTTGCAGAGCACTGGGGAAAGGCAGGCAGAGAATTCCCTGCTAGCACCTTCTCTGTGCCTGGGAAGCAAAAGTGTTCACATTGCTTCGCAGAATCGCGTTTGTGCAGAAAACACTAACACTTGTTCAGAAGGAAAGAAAGCACAGAGCCCCACATTTTATGTTGCCCTGGAGAGCTTGCAGAGCACTGGGGAAAAGCAGGCAGAGAATTCCCTGCTAGCACCTTCTCTGTGCCTGGGAATCAAAAGTGTTCACATTGCTTCGCAGAATCGCGTTTGTGCAGAAAACACTAACACTTGTTCAGAAGGAAAGAAAGCCCAGAGCCCCACATTTTATGTTGCCCTGGAGAGCTTGCAGAGCACTGGGGAAAGGCAGGCAGAGAATTCCCTGCTAGCACCTTCTCTGTGCCTGGGAAGCAAAAGTGTTCACATTGCTTCGCAGAATCGCGTTTGTGCAGAAAACACTAACACTTGTTCAGAAGGAAAGAAAGCACAGAGCCCCAGATTTTATGTTGCCCTGGAGAGCTTGCAGAGCACTGGGGAAAGGCAGGCAGAGAATTCCCTGCTAGCACCTTCTCTGTGCCTGGGAAGCAAAAGTGTTCACATTGCTTCGCAGAATCGCGTTTGTGCAGAAAACACTAACACTTGTTCAGAAGGAAAGAAAGCACAGAGCCCCAGATTTTATGTTGCCCTGGAGAGCTTGCAGAGCACTGGGGAAAGGCAGGCAGAGAATTCCCTGCTAGCACCTTCTCTGTGCCTGGGAAGCAAAAGTGTTCACATTGCTTCGCAGAATCGCGTTTGTGCAGAAAACACTAACACTTGTTCAGAAGGAAAGAAAGCACAGAGCCCCACATTTTATGTTGCCCTGGAGAGCTTGCAGAGCACTGGGGAAAGGCAGGCAGAGAATTCCCTGCTAGCACCTTCTCTGTGCCTGGGAAGCAAAAGTGTTCACATTGCTTCGCAGAATCGCGTTTGTGCAGAAAACACTAACACTTGTTCAGAAGGAAAGAAAGCACAGAGCCCCAGATTTTATGTTGCCCTGGAGAGCTTGCAGAGCACTGGGGAAAGGCAGGCAGAGAATTCCCTGCTAGCACCTTCTCTGTGCCTGGGAAGCACAAGTGTTCACATTGTTTCGCAGAATCGCGTTTGTGCAGAAAACACTAACACTTGTTCAGAAGGAAAGAAAGCACAGAGCCCCAGATTTTATGTTGCCCTGGAGAGCTTGCAGAGCACTGGGGAAAGGCAGGCAGAGAATTCCCTGCTAGCACCTTCTCTGTGCCTGGGAAGCACAAGTGTTCACATTGCTTCGCAGAATCGCGTTTGTGCAGAAAACACTAACACTTGTTCAGAAGGAAAGAAAGCACAGAGCCCCACATTTTATGTTGCCCTGGAGAGCTTGCAGAGCACTGGGGAAAGGCAGGCAGAGAATTCCCTGCTAGCACCTTCTCTGTGCCTGGGAAGCAAAAGTGTTCACATTGCTTCGCAGAATCGCGTTTGTGCAGAAAACACTAACACTTGTTCAGAAGGAAAGAAAGCACAGAGCCCCACATTTTATGTTGCCCTGGAGAGCTTGCAGAGCACTGGGGAAAAGCAGGCAGAGAATTCCCTGCTAGCACCTTCTCTGTGCCTGGGAAGCAAAAGTGTTCACATTGCTTCGCAGAATCGCGTTTGTGCAGAAAACACTAACACTTGTTCAGAAGGAAAGAAAGCACAGAGCCCCACATTTTATGTTGCCCTGGAGAGCTTGCAGAGCACTGGGGAAAGGCAGGCAGAGAATTCCCTGCTAGCACCTTCTCTGTGCCTGGGAAGCAAAAGTGTTCACATTGCTTCGCAGAATCGCGTTTGTGCAGAAAACACTAACACTTGTTCAGAAGGAAAGAAAGCACAGAGCCCCACATTTTATGTTGCCCTGGAGAGCTTGCAGAGCACTGGGGAAAAGCAGGCAGAGAATTCCCTGCTAGCACCTTCTCTGTGCCTGGGAAAGAGAAGTGTTCACATTGCTTCGCAGAATCGCGTTTGTGCAGAAAACACTAACACTTGTTCAGAAGGAAAGAAAGCACAGAGCCCCAGATTTTATGTTGCCCTGGAGAGCTTGCAGAGCACTGGGGAAAGGCAGGCAGAGAATTCCCTGCTAGCACCTTCTCTGTGCCTGGGAAGCAAAAGTGTTCACATTGCTTCGCAGAATCGCGTTTGTGCAGAAAACACTAACACTTGTTCAGAAGGAAAGAAAGCACAGAGCCCCAGATTTTATGTTGCCCTGGAGAGCTTGCAGAGCACTGGGGAAAGGCAGGCAGAGAATTCCCTGCTAGCACCTTCTCTGTGCCTGGGAAGCAAAAGTGTTCACATTGCTTCGCAGAATCGCGTTTGTGCAGAAAACACTAACACTTGTTCAGAAGGAAAGAAAGCCCAGAGCCCCAGATTTTATGTTGCCCTGGAGAGCTTGCAGAGCACTGGGGAAAGGCAGGCAGAGAATTCCCTGCTAGCACCTTCTCTGTGCCTGGGAAGCACAAGTGTTCACATTGCTTCGCAGAATCGCGTTTGTGCAGAAAACACTAACACTTGTTCAGAAGGAAAGAAAGCACAGAGCCCCAGATTTTATGTTGCCCTGGAGAGCTTGCAGAGCACTGGGGAAAAGCAGGCAGAGAATTCCCTGCTAGCACCTTCTCTGTGCCTGGGAAGCAAAAGTGTTCACATTGTTTCGCAGAATCGCATTTGTGCAGAAAACACTGACACTTGTTCAGAAGGAAAGAAAGCACAGAGCCCCAGATTTTATGTTGCCCTGGAGAGCTTGCAGAGCACTGGGGAAAAGCAGGCAGAGAATTCCCTGCTAGCACCTTCTCTGTGCCTGGGAAGCAAAAGTGTTCACATTGCTTCGCAGAATCGCGTTTGTGCAGAAAACACTAACACTTGTTCAGAAGGAAAGAAAGCCCAGAGCCCCAGATTTTATGTTGCCCTGGAGAGCTTGCAGAGCACTGGGGAAAGGCAGGCAGAGAATTCCCTGCTAGCACCTTCTCTGTGCCTGGGAAGCAAAAGTGTTCACATTGCTTCGCAGAATCGCGTTTGTGCAGAAAACACTAACACTTGTTCAGAAGGAAAGAAAGCACAGAGCCCCAGATTTTATGTTGCCCTGGAGAGCTTGCAGAGCACTGGGGAAAAGCAGGCAGAGAATTCCCTGCTAGCACCTTCTCTGTGCCTGGGAAGCAAAAGTGTTCACATTGTTTCGCAGAATCGCGTTTGTGCAGAAAACACTGACACTTGTTCAGAAGGAAAGAAAGCACAGAGCCCCAGATTTTATGTTGCCCTGGAGAGCTTGCAGAGCACTGGGGAAAAGCAGGCAGAGAATTCCCTGCTAGCACCTTCTCTGTGCCTGGGAAGCAAAAGTGTTCACATTGCTTCGCAGAATCGCGTTTGTGCAGAAAACACTAACACTTGTTCAGAAGGAAAGAAAGCACAGAGCCCCACATTTTATGTTGCCCTGGAGAGCTTGCAGAGCACTGGGGAAAGGCAGGCAGAGAATTCCCTGCTAGCACCTTCTCTGTGCCTGGGAAGCAAAAGTGTTCACATTGCTTCGCAGAATCGCGTTTGTGCAGAAAACACTAACACTTGTTCAGAAGGAAAGAAAGCACAGAGCCCCAGATTTTATGTTGCCCTGGAGAGCTTGCAGAGCACTGGGGAAAGGCAGGCAGAGAATTCCCTGCTAGCACCTTCTCTGTGCCTGGGAAGCACAAGTGTTCACATTGCTTCGCAGAATCGCGTTTGTGCAGAAAACACTGACACTTGTTCAGAAGGAAAGAAAGCACAGAGCCCCAGATTTTATGTTGCCCTGGAGAGCTTGCAGAGCACTGGGGAAAAGGAGGCAGAGAATTCCCTGCTAGCACCTTCTCTGTGCCTGGGAAGCAAAAGTGTTCACATTGCTTCGCAGAATCGCGTTTGTGCAGAAAACACTAACACTTGTTCAGAAGGAAAGAAAGCACAGAGCCCCAGATTTTATGTTGCCCTGGAGAGCTTGCAGAGCACTGGGGAAAGGCAGGCAGAGAATTCCCTGCTAGCACCTTCTCTGTGCCTGGGAAGCAAAAGTGTTCACATTGCTTCGCAGAATCGCGTTTGTGCAGAAAACACTAACACTTTTTCAGAAAGAAAGAAAGCACAGAGCCCCAGATTTTATGTTGCCCTGGAGAGCTTGCAGAGCACTGGGGAAAGACAGGCAGAGAATTCCCTGCTAGCACCTTCTCTGTGCCTGGGAAGCAAAAGTGTTCACATTGCTTCTCAGAATCGCGTTTGTGCAGAAAACACTAACACTTGTTCAGAAGGAAAGAAAGCACAGAGCCCCAGATTTTATGTTGCCCTGGAGAGCTTGCAGAGCACTGGGGAAAGGCAGGCAGAGAATTCCCTGCTAGCACCTTCTCTGTGCCTGGGAAGCACAAGTGTTCACATTGCTTCGCAGAATCGCGTTTGTGCAGAAAACACTAACACTTGTTCAGAAGGAAAGAAAGCACAGAGCCCCACATTTTATGTTGCCCTGGAGAGCTTGCAGAGCACTGGGGAAAGGCAGGCAGAGAATTCCCTGCTAGCACCTTCTCTGTGCCTGGGAAGCAAAAGTGTTCACATTGCTTCGCAGAATCGCGTTTGTGCAGAAAACACTAAGACTTGTTCAGAAGGAAAGAAAGCACAGAGCCCCACATTTTATGTTGCCCTGGAGAGCTTGCAGAGCACTGGGGAAAAGCAGGCAGAGAATTCCCTGCTAGCACCTTCTCTGTGCCTGGGAAGCAAAAGTGTTCACATTGCTTCGCAGAATCGCGTTTGTGCAGAAAACACTAACACTTGTTCAGAAGGAAAGAAAGCACAGAGCCCCACATTTTATGTTGCCCTGGAGAGCTTGCAGAGCACTGGGGAAAGGCAGGCAGAGAATTCCCTGCTAGCACCTTCTCTGTGCCTGGGAAGCAAAAGTGTTCACATTGCTTCGCAGAATCGCGTTTGTGCAGAAAACACTAACACTTGTTCAGAAGGAAAGAAAGCACAGAGCCCCAGATTTTATGTTGCCCTGGAGAGCTTGCAGAGCACTGGGGAAAGGCAGGCAGAGAATTCCCTGCTAGCACCTTCTCTGTGCCTGGGAAAGAGAAGTGTTCACATTGCTTCGCAGAATCGCGTTTGTGCAGAAAACACTAACACTTGTTCAGAAGGAAAGAAAGCACAGAGCCCCAGATTTTATGTTGCCCTGGAGAGCTTGCAGAGCACTGGGGAAAGGCAGGCAGAGAATTCCCTGCTAGCACCTTCTCTGTGCCTGGGAAGCAAAAGTGTTCACATTGCTTCGCAGAATCGCGTTTGTGCAGAAAACACTAACACTTGTTCAGAAGGAAAGAAAGCACAGAGCCCCAGATTTTATGTTGCCCTGGAGAGCTTGCAGAGCACTGGGGAAAGGCAGGCAGAGAATTCCCTGCTAGCACCTTCTCTGTGCCTGGGAAGCACAAGTGTTCACATTGCTTCTCAGAATCGCGGTTGTGCAGAAAACACTAACACTTGTTCAGAAGGAAAGAAAGCCCAGAGCCCCAGATTTTATGTTGCCCTGGAGAGCTTGCAGAGCACTGGGGAAAGGCAGGCAGAGAATTCCCTGCTAGCACCTTCTCTGTGCCTGGGAAGCAAAAGTGTTCACATTGCTTCGCAGAATCGCGTTTGTGCAGAAAACACTAACACTTGTTCAGAAGGAAAGAAAGCACAGAGCCCCAGATTTTATGTTGCCCTGGAGAGCTTGCAGAGCACTGGGGAAAGGCAGGCAGAGAATTCCCTGCTAGCACCTTCTCTGTGCCTGGGAAGCACAAGAGTTCACATTGCTTCTCAGAATCGCGTTTGTGCAGAAAAACACTAACACTTGTTCAGAAGGAAAGAAAGCACAGAGCCCCAGATTTTATGTTGCCCTGGAGAGCTTGCAGAGCACTGGGGAAAAGCAGGCAGAGAATTCCCTGCTAGCACCTTCTCTGTGCCTGTGAAGGAGAAGTGTTCACATTGCTTCGCAGAATCGCGTTTGTGCAGAAAACACTAACACTTGTTCAGAAGGAAAGAAAGCACAGAGCCCCAGATTTTATGTTGCCCTGGAGAGCTTGCAGAGCACTGGGGAAAGGCAGGCAGAGAATTCCCTGCTAGCACCTTCTCTGTGCCTGGGAAGCAAAAGTGTTCACATTGCTTCGCAGAATCGCGTTTGTGCAGAAAACACTAACACTTGTTCAGAAGGAAAGAAAGCACAGAGCCCCAGATTTTATGTTGCCCTGGAGAGCTTGCAGAGCACTGGGGAAAGGCAGGCAGAGAATTCCCTGCTAGCACCTTCTCTGTGCCTGGGAAGCAAAAGTGTTCACATTGCTTCGCAGAATCGCGTTTGTGCAGAAAACACTAACACTTGTTCAGAAGGAAAGAAAGCCCAGAGCCCCAGATTTTATGTTGCCCTGGAGAGCTTGCAGAGCACTGGGGAAAGGCAGGCAGAGAATTCCCTGCTAGCACCTTCTCTGTGCCTGGGAAGCACAAGTGTTCACATTGCTTCGCAGAATCGCGTTTGTGCAGAAAACACTAACACTTGTTCAGAAGGAAAGAAAGCACAGAGCCCCAGATTTTATGTTGCCCTGGAGAGCTTGCAGAGCACTGGGGAAAAGGAGGCAGAGAATTCCCTGCTAGCACCTTCTCTGTGCCTGGGAAGCAAAAGTGTTCACATTGTTTCGCAGAATCGCGTTTGTGCAGAAAACACTGACACTTGTTCAGAAGGAAAGAAAGCACAGAGCCCCAGATTTTATGTTGCCCTGGAGAGCTTGCAGAGCACTGGGGAAAAGCAGGCAGAGAATTCCCTGCTAGCACCTTCTCTGTGCCTGGGAAGCAAAAGTGTTCACATTGCTTCGCAGAATCGCGTTTGTGCAGAAAACACTAACACTTGTTCAGAAGGAAAGAAAGCCCAGAGCCCCAGATTTTATGTTGCCCTGGAGAGCTTGCAGAGCACTGGGGAAAGGCAGGCAGAGAATTCCCTGCTAGCACCTTCTCTGTGCCTGGGAAGCACAAGTGTTCACATTGCTTCGCAGAATCGCGTTTGTGCAGAAAACACTAACACTTGTTCAGAAGGAAAGAAAGCACAGAGCCCCAGATTTGATGTTGCCCTGGAGAGCTTGCAGAGCACTGGGGAAAGGCAGGCAGAGAATTCCCTGCTAGCACCTTCTCTGTGCCTGGGAAGCAAAAGTGTTCACATTGCTTCTCAGAATCGCGTTTGTGCAGAAAACACTAACACTTGTTCAGAAGGAAAGAAAGCACAGAGCCCCAGATTTTATGTTGCCCTGGAGAGCTTGCAGAGCACTGGGGAAAAGCAGGCAGAGAATTCCCTGCTAGCACCTTCTCTGTGCCTGGGAAGCAAAAGTGTTCACATTGCTTCTCAGAATCGCGTTTGTGCAGAAAACACTGACACTTGTTCAGAAGGAAAGAAAGCACAGAGCCCCAGATTTTATGTTGCCCTGGAGAGCTTGCAGAGCACTGGGGAAAAGCAGGCAGAGAATTCCCTGCTAGCACCTTCTCTGTGCCTGGGAAGCAAAAGTGTTCACATTGCTTCGCAGAATCGCGTTTGTGCAGAAAACACTAACACTTGTTCAGAAGGAAAGAAAGCACAGAGCCCCACATTTTATGTTGCCCTGGAGAGCTTGCAGAGCACTGGGGAAAGGCAGGCAGAGAATTCCCTGCTAGCACCTTCTCTGTGCCTGGGAAGCAAAAGTGTTCACATTGCTTCGCAGAATCGCGTTTGTGCAGAAAACACTAACACTTGTTCAGAAGGAAAGAAAGCACAGAGCCCCAGATTTTATGTTGCCCTGGAGAGCTTGCAGAGCACTGGGGAAAGGCAGGCAGAGAATTCCCTGCTAGCACCTTCTCTGTGCCTGGGAAGCACAAGTGTTCACATTGCTTCGCAGAATCGCGTTTGTGCAGAAAACACTAACACTTGTTCAGAAGGAAAGAAAGCACAGAGCCCCAGATTTTATGTTGCCCTGGAGAGCTTGCAGAGCACTGGGGAAAGGCAGGCAGAGAATTCCCTGCTAGCACCTTCTCTGTGCCTGTGAAGGAGAAGTGTTCACATTGCTTCTCAGAATCGCGTTTGTGCAGAAAACACTAACACTTGTTCAGAAGGAAAGAAAGCACAGAGCCCCAGATTTTATGTTGCCCTGGAGAGCTTGCAGAGCACTGGGGAAAGGCAGGCAGAGAATTCCCTGCTAGCACCTTCTCTGTGCCTGGGAAGCACAAGTGTTCACATTGCTTCGCAGAATCGCGTTTGTGCAGAAAACACTAACACTTGTTCAGAAGGAAAGAAAGCACAGAGCCCCAGATTTTATGTTGCCCTGGAGAGCTTGCAGAGCACTGGGGAAAGGCAGGCAGAGAATTCCCTGCTAGCACCTTCTCTGTGCCTGTGAAGGAGAAGTGTTCACATTGCTTCTCAGAATCGCGTTTGTGCAGAAAACACTAACACTTGTTCAGAAGGAAAGAAAGCACAGAGCCCCAGATTTTATGTTGCCCTGGAGAGCTTGCAGAGCACTGGGGAAAGGCAGGCAGAGAATTCCCTGCTAGCACCTTCTCTGTGCCTGGGAAGCACAAGTGTTCACATTGCTTCGCAGAATCGCGTTTGTGCAGAAAACACTAACACTTGTTCAGAAGGAAAGAAAGCACAGAGCCCCAGATTTTATGTTGCCCTGGAGAGCTTGCAGAGCACTGGGGAAAGGCAGGCAGAGAATTCCCTGCTAGCACCTTCTCTGTGCCTGGGAAGCAAAAGTGTTCACATTGCTTCGCAGAATCGCGTTTGTGCAGAAAACACTAACACTTGTTCAGAAGGAAAGAAAGCACAGAGCCCCACATTTTATGTTGCCCTGGAGAGCTTGCAGAGCACTGGGGAAAAGCAGGCAGAGAATTCCCTGCTAGCACCTTCTCTGTGCCTGGGAATCAAAAGTGTTCACATTGCTTCGCAGAATCGCGTTTGTGCAGAAAACACTAACACTTGTTCAGAAGGAAAGAAAGCACAGAGCCCCACATTTTATGTTGCCCTGGAGAGCTTGCAGAGCACTGGGGAAAGGCAGGCAGAGAATTCCCTGCTAGCACCTTCTCTGTGCCTGGGAAGCAAAAGTGTTCACATTGCTTCGCAGAATCGCGTTTGTGCAGAAAACACTAACACTTGTTCAGAAGGAAAGAAAGCACAGAGCCCCAGATTTTATGTTGCCCTGGAGAGCTTGCAGAGCACTGGGGAAAAGCAGGCAGAGAATTCCCTGCTAGCACCTTCTCTGTGCCTGGGAAAGAGAAGTGTTCACATTGCTTCGCAGAATCGCGTTTGTGCAGAAAACACTAACACTTGTTCAGAAGGAAAGAAAGCACAGAGCCCCACATTTTATGTTGCCCTGGAGAGCTTGCAGAGCACTGGGGAAAGGCAGGCAGAGAATTCCCTGCTAGCACCTTCTCTGTGCCTGGGAAGCAAAAGTGTTCACATTGCTTCGCAGAATCGCGTTTGTGCAGAAAACACTAACACTTGTTCAGAAGGAAAGAAAGCACAGAGCCCCAGATTTTATGTTGCCCTGGAGAGCTTGCAGAGCACTGGGGAAAGGCAGGCAGAGAATTCCCTGCTAGCACCTTCTCTGTGCCTGGGAAGCAAAAGTGTTCACATTGCTTCGCAGAATCGCGTTTGTGCAGAAAACACTAAC
The DNA here is from genome assembly GCA_030819815.1 of Strix occidentalis. NCBI lineage: Eukaryota > Metazoa > Chordata > Aves > Strigiformes > Strigidae > Strix > Strix occidentalis. The sequence goes on from JASWHU010000633.1 coordinate 25,366, forward strand.
ACTTGTTCAGAAGGAAAGAAAGCACAGAGCCCCAGATTTTATGTTGCCCTGGAGAGCTTGCAGAGCACTGGGGAAAGGCAGGCAGAGAATTCCCTGCTAGCACCTTCTCTGTGCCTGGGAAGCACAAGTGTTCACATTGCTTCGCAGAATCGCGTTTGTGCAGAAAACACTAACACTTGTTCAGAAGGAAAGAAAGCACAGAGCCCCAGATTTTATGTTGCCCTGGAGAGCTTGCAGAGCACTGGGGAAAGGCAGGCAGAGAATTCCCTGCTAGCACCTTCTCTGTGCCTGTGAAGGAGAAGTGTTCACATTGCTTCTCAGAATCGCGTTTGTGCAGAAAACACTAACACTTGTTCAGAAGGAAAGAAAGCACAGAGCCCCAGATTTTATGTTGCCCTGGAGAGCTTGCAGAGCACTGGGGAAAGGCAGGCAGAGAATTCCCTGCTAGCACCTTCTCTGTGCCTGTGAAGGAGAAGTGTTCACATTGCTTCTCAGAATCGCGTTTGTGCAGAAAACACTAACACTTGTTCAGAAGAAAGAAAGCACAGAGCCCCAGATTTTATGTTGCCCTGGAGAGCTTGCAGAGCACTGGGGAAAGGCAGGCAGAGAATTCCCTGCTAGCACCTTCTCTGTGCCTGGGAAGCACAAGTGTTCACATTGCTTCGCAGAATCGCGTTTGTGCAGAAAACACTAACACTTGTTCAGAAGGAAAGAAAGCACAGAGCCCCAGATTTTATGTTGCCCTGGAGAGCTTGCAGAGCACTGGGGAAAGGCAGGCAGAGAATTCCCTGCTAGCACCTTCTCTGTGCCTGGGAAGCAAAAGTGTTCACATTGCTTCGCAGAATCGCGTTTGTGCAGAAAACACTAACACTTGTTCAGAAGGAAAGAAAGCACAGAGCCCCACATTTTATGTTGCCCTGGAGAGCTTGCAGAGCACTGGGGAAAGGCAGGCAGAGAATTCCCTGCTAGCACCTTCTCTGTGCCTGGGAATCAAAAGTGTTCACATTGCTTCGCAGAATCGCGTTTGTGCAGAAAACACTAACACTTGTTCAGAAGGAAAGAAAGCACAGAGCCCCAGATTTTATGTTGCCCTGGAGAGCTTGCAGAGCACTGGGGAAAGGCAGGCAGAGAATTCCCTGCTAGCACCTTCTCTGTGCCTGGGAAAGAGAAGTGTTCACATTGCTTCGCAGAATCGCGTTTGTGCAGAAAACACTAACACTTGTTCAGAAGGAAAGAAAGCACAGAGCCCCAGATTTTATGTTGCCCTGGAGAGCTTGCAGAGCACTGGGGAAAGGCAGGCAGAGAATTCCCTGCTAGCACCTTCTCTGTGCCTGGGAAGCAAAAGTGTTCACATTGCTTCGCAGAATCGCGTTTGTGCAGAAAACACTAACACTTGTTCAGAAGGAAAGAAAGCCCAGAGCCCCAGATTTTATGTTGCCCTGGAGAGCTTGCAGAGCACTGGGGAAAGGCAGGCAGAGAATTCCCTGCTAGCACCTTCTCTGTGCCTGGGAAGCAAAAGTGTTCACATTGCTTCGCAGAATCGCGTTTGTGCAGAAAACACTAACACTTGTTCAGAAGGAAAGAAAGCCCAGAGCCCCAGATTTTATGTTGCCCTGGAGAGCTTGCAGAGCACTGGGGAAAGGCAGGCAGAGAATTCCCTGCTAGCACCTTCTCTGTGCCTGGGAAGCACAAGTGTTCACATTGCTTCGCAGAATCGCGTTTGTGCAGAAAACACTAACACTTGTTCAGAAGGAAAGAAAGCACAGAGCCCCAGATTTTATGTTGCCCTGGAGAGCTTGCAGAGCACTGGGGAAAAGCAGGCAGAGAATTCCCTGCTAGCACCTTCTCTGTGCCTGGGAAGCAAAAGTGTTCACATTGTTTCGCAGAATCGCGTTTGTGCAGAAAACACTGACACTTGTTCAGAAGGAAAGAAAGCACAGAGCCCCAGATTTTATGTTGCCCTGGAGAGCTTGCAGAGCACTGGGGAAAAGCAGGCAGAGAATTCCCTGCTAGCACCTTCTCTGTGCCTGGGAAGCAAAAGTGTTCACATTGCTTCGCAGAATCGCGTTTGTGCAGAAAACACTAACACTTGTTCAGAAGGAAAGAAAGCCCAGAGCCCCAGATTTTATGTTGCCCTGGAGAGCTTGCAGAGCACTGGGGAAAGGCAGGCAGAGAATTCCCTGCTAGCACCTTCTCTGTGCCTGGGAAGCAAAAGTGTTCACATTGCTTCGCAGAATCGCGTTTGTGCAGAAAACACTAACACTTGTTCAGAAGGAAAGAAAGCACAGAGCCCCAGATTTTATGTTGCCCTGGAGAGCTTGCAGAGCACTGGGGAAAAGCAGGCAGAGAATTCCCTGCTAGCACCTTCTCTGTGCCTGGGAAGCAAAAGTGTTCACATTGTTTCGCAGAATCGCGTTTGTGCAGAAAACACTGACACTTGTTCAGAAGGAAAGAAAGCACAGAGCCCCAGATTTTATGTTGCCCTGGAGAGCTTGCAGAGCACTGGGGAAAAGCAGGCAGAGAATTCCCTGCTAGCACCTTCTCTGTGCCTGGGAAGCAAAAGTGTTCACATTGCTTCGCAGAATCGCGTTTGTGCAGAAAACACTAACACTTGTTCAGAAGGAAAGAAAGCACAGAGCCCCACATTTTATGTTGCCCTGGAGAGCTTGCAGAGCACTGGGGAAAGGCAGGCAGAGAATTCCCTGCTAGCACCTTCTCTGTGCCTGGGAAGCACAAGTGTTCACATTGCTTCGCAGAATCGCGTTTGTGCAGAAAACACTAACACTTGTTCAGAAGGAAAGAAAGCACAGAGCCCCAGATTTTATGTTGCCCTGGAGAGCTTGCAGAGCACTGGGGAAAGGCAGGCAGAGAATTCCCTGCTAGCACCTTCTCTGTGCCTGGGAAGCACAAGTGTTCACATTGCTTCGCAGAATCGCGTTTGTGCAGAAAACACTAACACTTGTTCAGAAGGAAAGAAAGCACAGAGCCCCAGATTTTATGTTGCCCTGGAGAGCTTGCAGAGCACTGGGGAAAAGGAGGCAGAGAATTCCCTGCTAGCACCTTCTCTGTGCCTGGGAAGCACAAGTGTTCACATTGCTTCGCAGAATCGCGTTTGTGCAGAAAACACTAACACTTGTTCAGAAGGAAAGAAAGCACAGAGCCCCAGATTTTATGTTGCCCTGGAGAGCTTGCAGAGCACTGGGGAAAGGCAGGCAGAGAATTCCCTGCTAGCACCTTCTCTGTGCCTGGGAAGCACAAGTGTTCACATTGCTTCGCAGAATCGCGTTTGTGCAGAAAACACTAACACTTTTTCAGAAAGAAAGAAAGCACAGAGCCCCAGATTTTATGTTGCCCTGGAGAGCTTGCAGAGCACTGGGGAAAGACAGGCAGAGAATTCCCTGCTAGCACCTTCTCTGTGCCTGGGAAGCAAAAGTGTTCACATTGCTTCTCAGAATCGCGTTTGTGCAGAAAACACTAACACTTGTTCAGAAGGAAAGAAAGCACAGAGCCCCAGATTTTATGTTGCCCTGGAGAGCTTGCAGAGCACTGGGGAAAGGCAGGCAGAGAATTCCCTGCTAGCACCTTCTCTGTGCCTGGGAAGCAAAAGTGTTCACATTGCTTCGCAGAATCGCGTTTGTGCAGAAAACACTAACACTTGTTCAGAAGGAAAGAAAGCACAGAGCCCCAGATTTTATGTTGCCCTGGAGAGCTTGCAGAGCACTGGGGAAAGGCAGGCAGAGAATTCCCTGCTAGCACCTTCTCTGTGCCTGGGAAGCAAAAGTGTTCACATTGCTTCGCAGAATCGCGTTTGTGCAGAAAACACTAACACTTGTTCAGAAGGAAAGAAAGCACAGAGCCCCAGATTTTATGTTGCCCTGGAGAGCTTGCAGAGCACTGGGGAAAGGCAGGCAGAGAATTCCCTGCTAGCACCTTCTCTGTGCCTGGGAAGCAAAAGTGTTCACATTGCTTCGCAGAATCGCGTTTGTGCAGAAAACACTAACACTTGTTCAGAAGGAAAGAAAGCCCAGAGCCCCAGATTTTATGTTGCCCTGGAGAGCTTGCAGAGCACTGGGGAAAGGCAGGCAGAGAATTCCCTGCTAGCACCTTCTCTGTGCCTGGGAAGCACAAGTGTTCACATTGCTTCGCAGAATCGCGTTTGTGCAGAAAACACTAACACTTGTTCAGAAGGAAAGAAAGCACAGAGCCCCAGATTTTATGTTGCCCTGGAGAGCTTGCAGAGCACTGGGGAAAGGCAGGCAGAGAATTCCCTGCTAGCACCTTCTCTGTGCCTGTGAAGGAGAAGTGTTCACATTGCTTCTCAGAATCGCGTTTGTGCAGAAAACACTAACACTTGTTCAGAAGGAAAGAAAGCACAGAGCCCCAGATTTTATGTTGCCCTGGAGAGCTTGCAGAGCACTGGGGAAAGGCAGGCAGAGAATTCCCTGCTAGCACCTTCTCTGTGCCTGTGAAGGAGAAGTGTTCACATTGCTTCTCAGAATCGCGTTTGTGCAGAAAACACTAACACTTGTTCAGAAGAAAGAAAGCACAGAGCCCCAGATTTTATGTTGCCCTGGAGAGCTTGCAGAGCACTGGGGAAAGGCAGGCAGAGAATTCCCTGCTAGCACCTTCTCTGTGCCTGGGAAGCACAAGTGTTCACATTGCTTCGCAGAATCGCGTTTGTGCAGAAAACACTAACACTTGTTCAGAAGGAAAGAAAGCACAGAGCCCCAGATTTTATGTTGCCCTGGAGAGCTTGCAGAGCACTGGGGAAAGGCAGGCAGAGAATTCCCTGCTAGCACCTTCTCTGTGCCTGGGAAGCAAAAGTGTTCACATTGCTTCGCAGAATCGCGTTTGTGCAGAAAACACTAACACTTGTTCAGAAGGAAAGAAAGCACAGAGCCCCACATTTTATGTTGCCCTGGAGAGCTTGCAGAGCACTGGGGAAAGGCAGGCAGAGAATTCCCTGCTAGCACCTTCTCTGTGCCTGGGAAGCACAAGTGTTCACATTGCTTCGCAGAATCGCGTTTGTGCAGAAAACACTAACACTTGTTCAGAAGGAAAGAAAGCCCAGAGCCCCAGATTTTATGTTGCCCTGGAGAGCTTGCAGAGCACTGGGGAAAGGCAGGCAGAGAATTCCCTGCTAGCACCTTCTCTGTGCCTGTGAAGGAGAAGTGTTCACATTGCTTCTCAGAATCGCGTTTGTGCAGAAAACACTAACACTTGTTCAGAAGAAAGAAAGCACAGAGCCCCAGATTTTATGTTGCCCTGGAGAGCTTGCAGAGCACTGGGGAAAAGCAGGCAGAGAATTCCCTGCTAGCACCTTCTCTGTGCCTGGGAAGCAAAAGTGTTCACATTGCTTCGCAGAATCGCGTTTGTGCAGAAAACACTAACACTTGTTCAGAAGGAAAGAAAGCCCAGAGCCCCAGATTTTATGTTGCCCTGGAGAGCTTGCAGAGCACTGGGGAAAGGCAGGCAGAGAATTCCCTGCTAGCACCTTCTCTGTGCCTGGGAAGCACAAGTGTTCACATTGCTTCGCAGAATCGCGTTTGTGCAGAAAACACTAACACTTGTTCAGAAGGAAAGAAAGCACAGAGCCCCAGATTTTATGTTGCCCTGGAGAGCTTGCAGAGCACTGGGGAAAGGCAGGCAGAGAATTCCCTGCTAGCACCTTCTCTGTGCCTGGGAAGCAAAAGTGTTCACATTGCTTCGCAGAATCGCGTTTGTGCAGAAAACACTAACACTTGTTCAGAAGGAAAGAAAGCACAGAGCCCCAGATTTTATGTTGCCCTGGAGAGCTTGCAGAGCACTGGGGAAAAGCAGGCAGAGAATTCCCTGCTAGCACCTTCTCTGTGCCTGGGAAGCAAAAGTGTTCACATTGTTTCGCAGAATCGCGTTTGTGCAGAAAACACTGACACTTGTTCAGAAGGAAAGAAAGCACAGAGCCCCAGATTTTATGTTGCCCTGGAGAGCTTGCAGAGCACTGGGGAAAAGCAGGCAGAGAATTCCCTGCTAGCACCTTCTCTGTGCCTGGGAAGCAAAAGTGTTCACATTGCTTCGCAGAATCGCGTTTGTGCAGAAAACACTAACACTTGTTCAGAAGGAAAGAAAGCACAGAGCCCCACATTTTATGTTGCCCTGGAGAGCTTGCAGAGCACTGGGGAAAGGCAGGCAGAGAATTCCCTGCTAGCACCTTCTCTGTGCCTGGGAAGCACAAGTGTTCACATTGCTTCGCAGAATCGCGTTTGTGCAGAAAACACTAACACTTGTTCAGAAGGAAAGAAAGCACAGAGCCCCAGATTTTATGTTGCCCTGGAGAGCTTGCAGAGCACTGGGGAAAGGCAGGCAGAGAATTCCCTGCTAGCACCTTCTCTGTGCCTGTGAAGGAGAAGTGTTCACATTGCTTCTCAGAATCGCGTTTGTGCAGAAAACACTAACACTTGTTCAGAAGGAAAGAAAGCACAGAGCCCCAGATTTTATGTTGCCCTGGAGAGCTTGCAGAGCACTGGGGAAAGGCAGGCAGAGAATTCCCTGCTAGCACCTTCTCTGTGCCTGGGAAGCACAAGTGTTCACATTGCTTCGCAGAATCGCGTTTGTGCAGAAAACACTAACACTTGTTCAGAAGGAAAGAAAGCCCAGAGCCCCAGATTTTATGTTGCCCTGGAGAGCTTGCAGAGCACTGGGGAAAGGCAGGCAGAGAATTCCCTGCTAGCACCTTCTCTGTGCCTGGGAAGCACAAGTGTTCACATTGCTTCGCAGAATCGCGTTTGTGCAGAAAACACTAACACTTGTTCAGAAGGAAAGAAAGCACAGAGCCCCAGATTTTATGTTGCCCTGGAGAGCTTGCAGAGCACTGGGGAAAGGCAGGCAGAGAATTCCCTGCTAGCACCTTCTCTGTGCCTGGGAAGCAAAAGTGTTCACATTGCTTCGCAGAATCGCGTTTGTGCAGAAAACACTAACACTTGTTCAGAAGGAAAGAAAGCACAGAGCCCCACATTTTATGTTGCCCTGGAGAGCTTGCAGAGCACTGGGGAAAAGCAGGCAGAGAATTCCCTGCTAGCACCTTCTCTGTGCCTGGGAATCAAAAGTGTTCACATTGCTTCGCAGAATCGCGTTTGTGCAGAAAACACTAACACTTGTTCAGAAGGAAAGAAAGCACAGAGCCCCACATTTTATGTTGCCCTGGAGAGCTTGCAGAGCACTGGGGAAAGGCAGGCAGAGAATTCCCTGCTAGCACCTTCTCTGTGCCTGGGAAGCAAAAGTGTTCACATTGCTTCGCAGAATCGCGGTTGTGCAGAAAACACTAACACTTGTTCAGAAGGAAAGAAAGCACAGAGCCCCACATTTTATGTTGCCCTGGAGAGCTTGCAGAGCACTGGGGAAAAGCAGGCAGAGAATTCCCTGCTAGCACCTTCTCTGTGCCTGGGAAAGAGAAGTGTTCACATTGCTTCGCAGAATCGCGTTTGTGCAGAAAACACTAACACTTGTTCAGAAGGAAAGAAAGCACAGAGCCCCAGATTTTATGTTGCCCTGGAGAGCTTGCAGAGCACTGGGGAAAGGCAGGCAGAGAATTCCCTGCTAGCACCTTCTCTGTGCCTGGGAAGCACAAGTGTTCACATTGCTTCGCAGAATCGCGTTTGTGCAGAAAACACTAACACTTGTTCAGAAGGAAAGAAAGCACAGAGCCCCAGATTTTATGTTGCCCTGGAGAGCTTGCAGAGCACTGGGGAAAAGGAGGCAGAGAATTCCCTGCTAGCACCTTCTCTGTGCCTGGGAAGCACAAGTGTTCACATTGCTTCGCAGAATCGCGTTTGTGCAGAAAACACTAACACTTGTTCAGAAGGAAAGAAAGCACAGAGCCCCAGATTTTATGTTGCCCTGGAGAGCTTGCAGAGCACTGGGGAAAGGCAGGCAGAGAATTCCCTGCTAGCACCTTCTCTGTGCCTGGGAAGGAGAAGTGTTCACATTGCTTCGCAGAATCGCGTTTGTGCAGAAAACACTAACACTTTTTCAGAAAGAAAGAAAGCACAGAGCCCCAGATTTTATGTTGCCCTGGAGAGCTTGCAGAGCACTGGGGAAAGACAGGCAGAGAATTCCCTGCTAGCACCTTCTCTGTGCCTGGGAAGCAAAAGTGTTCACATTGCTTCTCAGAATCGCGTTTGTGCAGAAAACACTAACACTTGTTCAGAAGGAAAGAAAGCACAGAGCCCCAGATTTTATGTTGCCCTGGAGAGCTTGCAGAGCACTGGGGAAAAGGAGGCAGAGAATTCCCTGCTAGCACCTTCTCTGTGCCTGGGAAGCACAAGTGTTCACATTGCTTCGCAGAATCGCGTTTGTGCAGAAAACACTAACACTTGTTCAGAAGGAAAGAAAGCACAGAGCCCCAGATTTTATGTTGCCCTGGAGAGCTTGCAGAGCACTGGGGAAAAGCAGGCAGAGAATTCCCTGCTAGCACCTTCTCTGTGCCTGGGAAGCAAAAGTGTTCACATTGTTTCGCAGAATCGCGTTTGTGCAGAAAACACTGACACTTGTTCAGAAGGAAAGAAAGCACAGAGCCCCAGATTTTATGTTGCCCTGGAGAGCTTGCAGAGCACTGGGGAAAAGCAGGCAGAGAATTCCCTGCTAGCACCTTCTCTGTGCCTGGGAAGCAAAAGTGTTCACATTGCTTCGCAGAATCGCGTTTGTGCAGAAAACACTAACACTTGTTCAGAAGGAAAGAAAGCACAGAGCCCCACATTTTATGTTGCCCTGGAGAGCTTGCAGAGCACTGGGGAAAGGCAGGCAGAGAATTCCCTGCTAGCACCTTCTCTGTGCCTGGGAAGCACAAGTGTTCACATTGCTTCGCAGAATCGCGTTTGTGCAGAAAACACTAACACTTGTTCAGAAGGAAAGAAAGCACAGAGCCCCAGATTTTATGTTGCCCTGGAGAGCTTGCAGAGCACTGGGGAAAGGCAGGCAGAGAATTCCCTGCTAGCACCTTCTCTGTGCCTGGGAAGCACAAGTGTTCACATTGCTTCGCAGAATCGCGTTTGTGCAGAAAACACTAACACTTGTTCAGAAGGAAAGAAAGCACAGAGCCCCAGATTTTATGTTGCCCTGGAGAGCTTGCAGAGCACTGGGGAAAAGGAGGCAGAGAATTCCCTGCTAGCACCTTCTCTGTGCCTGGGAAGCACAAGTGTTCACATTGCTTCGCAGAATCGCGTTTGTGCAGAAAACACTAACACTTGTTCAGAAGGAAAGAAAGCACAGAGCCCCAGATTTTATGTTGCCCTGGAGAGCTTGCAGAGCACTGGGGAAAGGCAGGCAGAGAATTCCCTGCTAGCACCTTCTCTGTGCCTGGGAAGCACAAGTGTTCACATTGCTTCGCAGAATCGCGTTTGTGCAGAAAACACTAACACTTTTTCAGAAAGAAAGAAAGCACAGAGCCCCAGATTTTATGTTGCCCTGGAGAGCTTGCAGAGCACTGGGGAAAGACAGGCAGAGAATTCCCTGCTAGCACCTTCTCTGTGCCTGGGAAGCAAAAGTGTTCACATTGCTTCTCAGAATCGCGTTTGTGCAGAAAACACTAACACTTGTTCAGAAGGAAAGAAAGCACAGAGCCCCAGATTTTATGTTGCCCTGGAGAGCTTGCAGAGCACTGGGGAAAGGCAGGCAGAGAATTCCCTGCTAGCACCTTCTCTGTGCCTGGGAAGCAAAAGTGTTCACATTGCTTCGCAGAATCGCGTTTGTGCAGAAAACACTAACACTTGTTCAGAAGGAAAGAAAGCACAGAGCCCCAGATTTTATGTTGCCCTGGAGAGCTTGCAGAGCACTGGGGAAAGGCAGGCAGAGAATTCCCTGCTAGCACCTTCTCTGTGCCTGGGAAGCAAAAGTGTTCACATTGCTTCGCAGAATCGCGTTTGTGCAGAAAACACTAACACTTGTTCAGAAGGAAAGAAAGCACAGAGCCCCAGATTTTATGTTGCCCTGGAGAGCTTGCAGAGCACTGGGGAAAGGCAGGCAGAGAATTCCCTGCTAGCACCTTCTCTGTGCCTGGGAAGCACAAGTGTTCACATTGCTTCGCAGAATCGCGTTTGTGCAGAAAACACTAACACTTGTTCAGAAGGAAAGAAAGCACAGAGCCCCAGATTTTATGTTGCCCTGGAGAGCTTGCAGAGCACTGGGGAAAAGCAGGCAGAGAATTCCCTGCTAGCACCTTCTCTGTGCCTGGGAAGCAAAAGTGTTCACATTGTTTCGCAGAATCGCGTTTGTGCAGAAAACACTGACACTTGTTCAGAAGGAAAGAAAGCACAGAGCCCCAGATTTTATGTTGCCCTGGAGAGCTTGCAGAGCACTGGGGAAAAGCAGGCAGAGAATTCCCTGCTAGCACCTTCTCTGTGCCTGGGAAGCAAAAGTGTTCACATTGCTTCGCAGAATCGCGTTTGTGCAGAAAACACTAACACTTGTTCAGAAGGAAAGAAAGCCCAGAGCCCCAGATTTTATGTTGCCCTGGAGAGCTTGCAGAGCACTGGGGAAAGGCAGGCAGAGAATTCCCTGCTAGCACCTTCTCTGTGCCTGGGAAGCACAAGTGTTCACATTGCTTCGCAGAATCGCGTTTGTGCAGAAAACACTAACACTTGTTCAGAAGGAAAGAAAGCACAGAGCCCCAGATTTTATGTTGCCCTGGAGAGCTTGCAGAGCACTGGGGAAAGGCAGGCAGAGAATTCCCTGCTAGCACCTTCTCTGTGCCTGGGAAGCAAAAGTGTTCACATTGCTTCGCAGAATCGCGTTTGTGCAGAAAACACTAACACTTGTTCAGAAGGAAAGAAAGCACAGAGCCCCAGATTTTATGTTGCCCTGGAGAGCTTGCAGAGCACTGGGGAAAAGCAGGCAGAGAATTCCCTGCTAGCACCTTCTCTGTGCCTGGGAAGCAAAAGTGTTCACATTGTTTCGCAGAATCGCGTTTGTGCAGAAAACACTGACACTTGTTCAGAAGGAAAGAAAGCACAGAGCCCCAGATTTTATGTTGCCCTGGAGAGCTTGCAGAGCACTGGGGAAAAGCAGGCAGAGAATTCCCTGCTAGCACCTTCTCTGTGCCTGGGAAGCAAAAGTGTTCACATTGCTTCGCAGAATCGCGTTTGTGCAGAAAACACTAACACTTGTTCAGAAGGAAAGAAAGCACAGAGCCCCACATTTTATGTTGCCCTGGAGAGCTTGCAGAGCACTGGGGAAAGGCAGGCAGAGAATTCCCTGCTAGCACCTTCTCTGTGCCTGGGAAGCAAAAGTGTTCACATTGCTTCGCAGAATCGCGTTTGTGCAGAAAACACTAACACTTGTTCAGAAGGAAAGAAAGCACAGAGCCCCAGATTTTATGTTGCCCTGGAGAGCTTGCAGAGCACTGGGGAAAGGCAGGCAGAGAATTCCCTGCTAGCACCTTCTCTGTGCCTGGGAAGCACAAGTGTTCACATTGCTTCGCAGAATCGCGTTTGTGCAGAAAACACTAACACTTGTTCAGAAGGAAAGAAAGCACAGAGCCCCAGATTTTATGTTGCCCTGGAGAGCTTGCAGAGCACTGGGGAAAGGCAGGCAGAGAATTCCCTGCTAGCACCTTCTCTGTGCCTGTGAAGGAGAAGTGTTCACATTGCTTCTCAGAATCGCGTTTGTGCAGAAAACACTAACACTTGTTCAGAAGGAAAGAAAGCACAGAGCCCCAGATTTTATGTTGCCCTGGAGAGCTTGCAGAGCACTGGGGAAAGGCAGGCAGAGAATTCCCTGCTAGCACCTTCTCTGTGCCTGGGAAGCACAAGTGTTCACATTGCTTCGCAGAATCGCGTTTGTGCAGAAAACACTAACACTTGTTCAGAAGGAAAGAAAGCCCAGAGCCCCAGATTTTATGTTGCCCTGGAGAGCTTGCAGAGCACTGGGGAAAGGCAGGCAGAGAATTCCCTGCTAGCACCTTCTCTGTGCCTGGGAAGCAAAAGTGTTCACATTGCTTCGCAGAATCGCGTTTGTGCAGAAAACACTAACACTTGTTCAGAAGGAAAGAAAGCACAGAGCCCCAGATTTTATGTTGCCCTGGAGAGCTTGCAGAGCACTGGGGAAAGGCAGGCAGAGAATTCCCTGCTAGCACCTTCTCTGTGCCTGGGAAGCAAAAGTGTTCACATTGCTTCGCAGAATCGCGTTTGTGCAGAAAACACTAACACTTGTTCAGAAGGAAAGAAAGCACAGAGCCCCACATTTTATGTTGCCCTGGAGAGCTTGCAGAGCACTGGGGAAAAGCAGGCAGAGAATTCCCTGCTAGCACCTTCTCTGTGCCTGGGAATCAAAAGTGTTCACATTGCTTCGCAGAATCGCGTTTGTGCAGAAAACACTAACACTTGTTCAGAAGGAAAGAAAGCACAGAGCCCCACATTTTATGTTGCCCTGGAGAGCTTGCAGAGCACTGGGGAAAGGCAGGCAGAGAATTCCCTGCTAGCACCTTCTCTGTGCCTGGGAAGCAAAAGTGTTCACATTGCTTCGCAGAATCGCGGTTGTGCAGAAAACACTAACACTTGTTCAGAAGGAAAGAAAGCACAGAGCCCCACATTTTATGTTGCCCTGGAGAGCTTGCAGAGCACTGGGGAAAAGCAGGCAGAGAATTCCCTGCTAGCACCTTCTCTGTGCCTGGGAAAGAGAAGTGTTCACATTGCTTCGCAGAATCGCGTTTGTGCAGAAAACACTAACACTTGTTCAGAAGGAAAGAAAGCACAGAGCCCCAGATTTTATGTTGCCCTGGAGAGCTTGCAGAGCACTGGGGAAAGGCAGGCAGAGAATTCCCTGCTAGCACCTTCTCTGTGCCTGGGAAGCAAAAGTGTTCACATTGCTTCGCAGAATCGCGTTTGTGCAGAAAACACTAACACTTGTTCAGAAGGAAAGAAAGCACAGAGCCCCAGATTTTATGTTGCCCTGGAGAGCTTGCAGAGCACTGGGGAAAGGCAGGCAGAGAATTCCCTGCTAGCACCTTCTCTGTGCCTGGGAAGCAAAAGTGTTCACATTGCTTCGCAGAATCGCGTTTGTGCAGAAAACACTAACACTTGTTCAGAAGGAAAGAAAGCCCAGAGCCCCAGATTTTATGTTGCCCTGGAGAGCTTGCAGAGCACTGGGGAAAGGCAGGCAGAGAATTCCCTGCTAGCACCTTCTCTGTGCCTGGGAAGCACAAGTGTTCACATTGCTTCGCAGAATCGCGTTTGTGCAGAAAACACTAACACTTGTTCAGAAGGAAAGAAAGCACAGAGCCCCACATTTTATGTTGCCCTGGAGAGCTTGCAGAGCACTGGGGAAAAGCAGGCAGAGAATTCCCTGCTAGCACCTTCTCTGTGCCTGGGAAGCAAAAGTGTTCACATTGTTTCGCAGAATCGCGTTTGTGCAGAAAACACTGACACTTGTTCAGAAGGAAAGAAAGCACAGAGCCCCAGATTTTATGTTGCCCTGGAGAGCTTGCAGAGCACTGGGGAAAGGCAGGCAGAGAATTCCCTGCTAGCACCTTCTCTGTGCCTGGGAAGCAAAAGTGTTCACATTGCTTCGCAGAATCGCGTTTGTGCAGAAAACACTAACACTTGTTCAGAAGGAAAGAAAGCACAGAGCCCCAGATTTTATGTTGCCCTGGAGAGCTTGCAGAGCACTGGGGAAAGGCAGGCAGAGAATTCCCTGCTAGCACCTTCTCTGTGCCTGGGAAGCAAAAGTGTTCACATTGCTTCGCAGAATCGCGTTTGTGCAGAAAACACTAACACTTGTTCAGAAGGAAAGAAAGCACAGAGCCCCAGATTTTATGTTGCCCTGGAGAGCTTGCAGAGCACTGGGGAAAAGCAGGCAGAGAATTCCCTGCTAGCACCTTCTCTGTGCCTGGGAAGCAAAAGTGTTCACATTGCTTCGCAGAATCGCGTTTGTGCAGAAAACACTGAACACTTGTTCAGAAGGAAAGAAAGCACAGAGCCCCAGATTTTATGTTGCCCTGGAGAGCTTGCAGAGCACTGGGGAAAAGGCAGGCAGAGAATTCCCTGCTAGCACCTTCTCTGTGCCTGGGAAGCAAAAGTGTTCACATTGCTTCGCAGAATCGCGTTTGTGCAGAAAACACTAACACTTGTTCAGAAGGAAAGAAAGCACAGAGCCCCAGATTTTATGTTGCCCTGGAGAGCTTGCAGAGCACTGGGGAAAGGCAGGCAGAGAATTCCCTGCTAGCACCTTCTCTGTGCCTGGGAAGCAAAAGTGTTCACATTGCTTCGCAGAATCGCGTTTGTGCAGAAAACACTAACACTTGTTCAGAAGGAAAGAAAGCACAGAGCCCCAGATTTTATGTTGCCCTGGAGAGCTTGCAGAGCACTGGGGAAAGGCAGGCAGAGAATTCCCTGCTAGCACCTTCTCTGTGCCTGGGAAGCACAAGTGTTCACATTGCTTCGCAGAATCGCGTTTGTGCAGAAAACACTAACACTTGTTCAGAAGGAAAGAAAGCACAGAGCCCCAGATTTTATGTTGCCCTGGAGAGCTTGCAGAGCACTGGGGAAAAGGAGGCAGAGAATTCCCTGCTAGCACCTTCTCTGTGCCTGGGAAGCACAAGTGTTCACATTGCTTCGCAGAATCGCGTTTGTGCAGAAAACACTAACACTTGTTCAGAAGGAAAGAAAGCACAGAGCCCCAGATTTTATGTTGCCCTGGAGAGCTTGCAGAGCACTGGGG
>JASWHU010000634.1:0-40036 GCA_030819815.1 Strix occidentalis
AACACTTGTTCAGAAGGAAAGAAAGCACAGAGCCCCACATTTTATGTTGCCCTGGAGAGCTTGCAGAGCACTGGGGAAAGGCAGGCAGAGAATTCCCTGCTAGCACCTTCTCTGTGCCTGGGAAGCACAAGTGTTCACATTGCTTCGCAGAATGGCGTTTGTGCAGAAAACACTAACACTTGTTCAGAAGGAAAGAAAGCACAGAGCCCCAGATTTTATGTTGCCCTGGAGAGCTTGCAGAGCACTGGGGAAAGGCAGGCAGAGAATTCCCTGCTAGCACCTTCTCTGTGCCTGGGAAGCACAAGTGTTCCCATTGCTTCGCAGAATCGCGTTTGTGCAGAAAACACTAACACTTGTTCAGAAGGAAAGAAAGCACAGAGCCCCACATTTTATGTTGCCCTGGAGAGCTTGCAGAGCACTGGGGAAAGGCAGGCAGAGAATTCCCTGCTACCACCTTCTCTGTGCCTGGGAAGCACAAGTGTTCACATTGCTTCGCAGAATCGCGTTTGTGCAGAAAACACTAACACTTGTTCAGAAGGAAAGAAAGCACAGAGCCCCAGATTTTATGTTGCCCTGCAGAGCATGCAGAGCACTGGGGAAAGGCAGGCAGAGAATTCCCTGCTAGCACCTTCTCTGTGCCTGGGAAGCACAAGTGTTCACATTGCTTCGCAGAATCGCGTTTGTGCAGAAAACACTAACACTTGTTCAGAAGGAAAGAAAGCACAGAGCCCCACATTTTATGTTGCCCTGGAGAGCTTGCAGAGCACTGGGGAAAGGCAGGCAGAGAATTCCCTGCTAGCACCTTCTCTGTGCCTGGGAAGCACAAGTGTTCACATTGCTTCGCAGAATCGTGTTTGTGCAGAAAACACTAACACTTGTTCAGAAGGAAAGAAAGCACAGAGCCCCAGATTTTATGTTGCCCTGGAGAGCTTGCAGAGCACTGGGGAAAGGCAGGCAGAGAATTCCCTGCTAGCACCTTCTCTGTGCCTGGGAAGCACAAGTGTTCCCATTGCTTCGCAGAATCGCGTTTGTGCAGAAAACACTAACACTTGTTCAGAAGGAAAGAAAGCACAGAGCCCCAGATTTTATGTTGCCCTGGAGAGCTTGCAGAGCACTGGGGAAAAGCAGGCAGAGAATTCCCTGCTAGCACCTTCTCTGTGCCTGGGAAGCACAAGTGTTCCCATTGCTTCGCAGAATCGCGTTTGTGCAGAAAACACTAACACTTGTTCAGAAGGAAAGAAAGCACAGAGCCCCACATTTTATGTTGCCCTGGAGAGCTTGCAGAGCACTGGGGAAAAGCAGGCAGAGAATTCCCTGCTAGCACCTTCTCTGTGCCTGGGAAGCACAAGTGTTCCCATTGCTTCGCAGAATCGCGTTTGTGCAGAAAACACTAACACTTGTTCAGAAGGAAAGAAAGCACAGAGCCCCACATTTTATGTTGCCCTGGAGAGCTTGCAGAGCACTGGGGAAAGGCAGGCAGAGAATTCCCTGCTAGCACCTTCTCTGTGCCTGGGAAGCACAAGTGTTCACATTGCTTCGCAGAATCGCGTTTGTGCAGAAAACACTAACACTTGTTCAGAAGGAAAGAAAGCACAGAGCCCCACATTTTATGTTGCCCTGGAGAGCTTGCAGAGCACTGGGGAAAGGCAGGCAGAGAATTCCCTGCTAGCACCTTCTCTGTGCCTGGGAAGGAGAAGTGTTCACATTGCTTCGCAGAATCGCGTTTGTGCAGAAAACACTAACACTTGTCCAGAAGGAAAGAAAGCACAGAGCCCCACATTTTATGTTGCCCTGGAGAGCTTGCAGAGCACTGGGGAAAAGCAGGCAGAGAATTCCCTGCTAGCACCTTCTCTGTGCCTGGGAAGCACAAGTGTTCACATTGCTTCGCAGAATCGCGTTTGTGCAGAAAACACTAACACTTGTTCAGAAGGAAAGAAAGCACAGAGCCCCAGATTTTCTGTTGCCCTGGAGAGCTTGCAGAGCACTGGGGAAAGGCAGGCAGAGAATTCCCTGCTAGCACCTTCTCTGTGCCTGGGAAGGAGAAGTGTTCACATTGCTTCGCAGAATTGCGTTTGTGCAGAAAACACTAACACTTGTCCAGAAGGAAAGAAAGCACAGAGCCCCAGATTTTATGTTGCCCTGGAGAGCTTGCAGAGCACTGGGGAAAGGCAGGCAGAGAATTCCCTGCTAGCACCTTCTCTGTGCCTGGGAAGCACAAGTGTTCACATTGCTTCGCAGAATCGTGTTTGTGCAGAAAACACTAACACTTGTTCAGAAGGAAAGAAAGCACAGAGCCCCAGATTTTATGTTGCCCTGGAGAGCTTGCAGAGCACTGGGGAAAGGCAGGCAGAGAATTCCCTGCTAGCACCTTCTCTGTGCCTGGGAAACACAAGTGTTCACACTGCTTCGCAGAATCGCGTTTGTGCAGAAAACACTAACACTTGTTCAGAAGGAAAGAAAGCACAGAGCCCCACATTTTATGTTGCCCTGGAGAGCTTGCAGAGCACTGGGGAAAAGCAGGCAGAGAATTCCCTGCTAGCACCTTCTCTGTGCCTGGGAAGCAGAAGTGTTCACATTGCTTCGCAGAATCGCGTTTGTGCAGAAAACACTAACACTTGTTCAGAAGGAAAGAAAGCACAGAGCCCCAGATTTTATGTTGCCCTGGAGAGCTTGCAGAGCACTGGGGAAAAGCAGGCAGAGAATTCCCTGCTAGCACCTTCTCTGTGCCTGGGAAGCACAAGTGTTCCCATTGCTTCGCAGAATCGCGTTTGTGCAGAAAACACTAACACTTGTTCAGAAGGAAAGAAAGCCCAGAGCCCCACATTTTATGTTGCCCTGGAGAGCTTGCAGAGCACTGGGGAAAGGCAGGCAGAGAATTCCCTGCTAGCACCTTCTCTGTGCCTGGGAAGCACAAGTGTTCACATTGCTTCGCAGAATCGCGTTTGTGCAGAAAACACTAACACTTGTTCAGAAGGAAAGAAAGCACAGAGCCCCAGATTTTATGTTGCCCTGGAGAGCTTGCAGAGCACTGGGGAAAAGCAGGCAGAGAATTCCCTGCTAGCACCTTCTCTGTGCCTGGGAAGCACAAGTGTTCCCATTGCTTCGCAGAATCGCGTTTGTGCAGAAAACACTAACACTTGTTCAGAAGGAAAGAAAGCACAGAGCCCCACATTTTATGTTGCCCTGGAGAGCTTGCAGAGCACTGGGGAAAAGCAGGCAGAGAATTCCCTGCTAGCACCTTCTCTGTGCCTGGGAAGCACAAGTGTTCCCATTGCTTCGCAGAATCGCGTTTGTGCAGAAAACACTAACACTTGTTCAGAAGGAAAGAAAGCACAGAGCCCCACATTTTATGTTGCCCTGGAGAGCTTGCAGAGCACTGGGGAAAGGCAGGCAGAGAATTCCCTGCTAGCACCTTCTCTGTGCCTGGGAAGCACAAGTGTTCACATTTCTTTGCAGAATCGCGTTTGTGCAGAAAACACTAACACTTGTTCAGAAGGAAAGAAAGCACAGAGCCCCAGATTTTATGTTGCCCTGGAGAGCTTGCAGAGCACTGGGGAAAAGCAGGCAGAGAATTCCCTGCTAGCACCTTCTCTGTGCCTGGGAAGCACAAGTGTTCACATTGCTTCGCAGAATCGCGTTTGTACAGAAAACACTAACACTTGTTCAGAAGGAAAGAAACCACAGAGCCCCACATTTTATGTTGCCCTGGAGAGCTTGCAGAGCACTGGGGAAAGGCAGGCAGAGAATTCCCTGCTAGCACCTTCTCTGTGCCTGGGAAGCACAAGTGTTCACATTGCTTCGCAGAATCGCGTTTGTGCAGAAAACACTAACACTTGTTCAGAAGGAAAGAAAGCACAGAGCCCCAGATTTTATGTTGCCCTGGAGAGCTTGCAGAGCACTGGGGAAAGGCAGGCAGAGAATTCCCTGCTAGCACCTTCTCTGTGCCTGGGAAGCACAAGTGTTCCCATTGCTTCGCAGAATCGCGTTTGTGCAGAAAACACTAACACTTGTTCAGAAGGAAAGAAAGCACAGAGCCCCAGATTTTATGTTGCCCTGGAGAGCTTGCAGAGCACTGGGGAAAAGCAGGCAGAGAATTCCCTGCTAGCACCTTCTCTGTGCCTGGGAAGCACAAGTGTTCCCATTGCTTCGCAGAATCGCGTTTGTGCAGAAAACACTAACACTTGTTCAGAAGGAAAGAAAGCACAGAGCCCCAGATTTTATGTTGCCCTGGAGAGCTTGCAGAGCACTGGGGAAAAGCAGGCAGAGAATTCCCTGCTAGCACCTTCTCTGTGCCTGGGAAGCACAAGTGTTCACATTGCTTCGCAGAATCGTGTTTGTGCAGAAAACACTAACACTTGTTCAGAAGGAAAGAAAGCACAGAGCCCCACATTTTATGTTGCCCTGGAGAGCTTGCAGAGCACTGGGGAAAGGCAGGCAGAGAATTCCCTGCTAGCACCTTCTCTGTGCCTGGGAAGCAGAAGTGTTCACATCGCTTCGCAGAATCGCGTTTGTGCAGAAAACACTAACACTTGTTCAGAAGGAAAGAAAGCACAGAGCCCCAGATTTTATGTTGCCCTGGAGAGCTTGCAGAGCACTGGGGAAAAGCAGGCAGAGAATTCCCTGCTAGCACCTTCTCTGTGCCTGGGAAGCACAAGTGTTCCCATTGCTTCGCAGAATCGCGTTTGTGCAGAAAACACTAACACTTGTTCAGAAGGAAAGAAAGCACAGAGCCCCACATTTTATGTTGCCCTGGAGAGCTTGCAGAGCACTGGGGAAAGGCAGGCAGAGAATTCCCTGCTAGCACCTTCTCTGTGCCTGGGAAGGAGAAGTGTTCCCATTGCTTCGCAGAATCGCGTTTGTGCAGAAAACACTAACACTTGTTCAGAAGGAAAGAAAGCACAGAGCCCCAGATTTTATGTTGCCCTGGAGAGCTTGCAGAGCACTGGGGAAAGGCAGGCAGAGAATTCCCTGCTAGCACCTTCTCTGTGCCTGGGAAGCACAAGTGTTCACATTGCTTCGCAGAATCGCGTTTGTGCAGAAAACACTAACACTTGTTCAGAAGGAAAGAAAGCACAGAGCCCCACATTTTATGTTGCCCTGGAGAGCTTGCAGAGCACTGGGGAAAGGCAGGCAGAGAATTCCCTGCTAGAACCTTCTCTGTGCCTGGGAAGCACAAGTGTTCACATTGCTTCGCAGAATCGTGTTTGTGCAGAAAACACTAACACTTGTTCAGAAGGAAAGAAAGCACAGAGCCCCAGATTTTATGTTGCCCTGGAGAGCTTGCAGAGCACTGGGGAAAGGCAGGCAGAGAATTCCCTGCTAGCACCTTCTCTGTGCCTGGGAAGCACAAGTGTTCACATTGCTTCGCAGAATCGCGTTTGTGCAGAAAACACTAACACTTGTTCAGAAGGAAAGAAAGCACAGAGCCCCACATTTTATGTTGCCCTGGAGAGCTTGCAGAGCACTGGGGAAAAGCAGGCAGAGAATTCCCTGCTAGCACCTTCTCTGTGCCTGGGAAGCACAAGTGTTCCCATTGCTTCGCAGAATCACGTTTGTGCAGAAAACACTAACACTTGTTCAGAAGGAAAGAAAGCACAGAGCCCCAGATTTTATGTTGCCCTGGAGAGCTTGCAGAGCACTGGGGAAAAGCAGGCAGAGAATTCCCTGCTAGCACCTTCTCTGTGCCTGGGAAGCACAAGTGTTCACATTGCTTCGCAGAATCGCGTTTGTGCAGAAAACACTAACACTTGTTCAGAAGGAAAGAAAGCACAGAGCCCCACATTTTATGTTGCCCTGGAGAGCTTGCAGAGCACTGGGGAAAGGCAGGCAGAGAATTCCCTGCTAGCACCTTCTCTGTGCCTGGGAAGCACAAGTGTTCACATTGCTTCGCAGAATCGCGTTTGTGCAGAAAACACTAACACTTGTTCAGAAGGAAAGAAAGCACAGAGCCCCAGATTTTATGTTGCCCTGGAGAGCTTGCAGAGCACTGGGGAAAGGCAGGCAGAGAATTCCCTGCTAGCACCTTCTCTGTGCCTGGGAAGCACAAGTGTTCACATTGCTTCGCAGAATCGCGTTTGTGCAGAAAACACTAACACTTGTTCAGAAGGAAAGAAAGCACAGAGCCCCAGATTTTATGTTGCCCTGGAGAGCTTGCAGAGCACTGGGGAAAGGCAGGCAGAGAATTCCCTGCTAGCACCTTCTCTGTGCCTGGGAAGGAGAAGTGTTCACATTGCTTCGCAGATTCGCGTTTGTGCAGAAAACACTAACACTTGTTCAGAAGGAAAGAAAGCACAGAGCCCCAGATTTTATGTTGCCCTGCAGAGCATGCAGAGCACTGGGGAAAGGCAGGCAGAGAATTCCCTGCTAGCACCTTCTCTGTGCCTGGGAATCACAAGTGTTCACATTGCTTCGCAGAATCGCGTTTGTGCAGAAAACACTAACACTTGTTCAGAAGGAAAGAAAGCCCAGAGCCCCACATTTTATGTTGCCCTGGAGAGCTTGCAGAGCACTGGGGAAAGGCAGGCAGAGAATTCCCTGCTAGCACCTTCTCTGTGCCTGGGAAGCACAAGTGTTCACATTGCTTCGCAGAATCGCGTTTGTGCAGAAAACACTAACACTTGTTCAGAAGGAAAGAAAGCACAGAGCCCCACATTTTATGTTGCCCTGGAGAGCTTGCAGAGCACTGGGGAAAAGCAGGCAGAGAATTCCCTGCTAGCACCTTCTCTGTGCCTGGGAAGCACAAGTGTTCACATTGCTTCGCAGAATCGCGTTTGTGCAGAAAACACTAACACTTGTTCAGAAGGAAAGAAAGCACAGAGCCCCACATTTTATGTTGCCCTGGAGAGCTTGCAGAGCACTGGGGAAAAGCAGGCAGAGAATTCCCTGCTAGCACCTTCTCTGTGCCTGGGAAGCACAAGTGTTCCCATTGCTTCGCAGAATCGCGTTTGTGCAGAAAACACTAACACTTGTTCAGAAGGAAAGAAAGCACAGAGCCCCACATTTTATGTTGCCCTGGAGAGCTTGCAGAGCACTGGGGAAAGGCAGGCAGAGAATTCCCTGCTAGCACCTTCTCTGTGCCTGGGAAGCACAAGTGTTCACATTGCTTCGCAGAATCGCGTTTGTGCAGAAAACACTAACACTTGTTCAGAAGGAAAGAAAGCACAGAGCCCCAGATTTTATGTTGCCCTGGAGAGCTTGCAGAGCACTGGGGAAAAGCAGGAAGAGAATTCCCTGCTAGCACCTTCTCTGTGCCTGGGAAGCACAAGTGTTCACATTGCTTCGCAGAATCGCGTTTGTGCAGAAAACACTAACACTTGTTCAGAAGGAAAGAAAGCACAGAGCCCCACATTTTATGTTGCCCTGGAGAGCTTGCAGAGCACTGGGGAAAGGCAGGCAGAGAATTCCCTGCTAGCACCTTCTCTGTGCCTGGGAAGCACAAGTGTTCACATTGCTTCGCAGAATCGTGTTTGTGCAGAAAACACTAACACTTGTTCAGAAGGAAAGAAAGCACAGAGCCCCACATTTTATGTTGCCCTGGAGAGCTTGCAGAGCACTGGGGAAAGGCAGGCAGAGAATTCCCTGCTAGCACCTTCTCTGTGCCTGGGAAGCACAAGTGTTCACATTGCTTCGCAGAATCGCGTTTGTGCAGAAAACACTAACACTTGTTCAGAAGGAAAGAAAGCACAGAGCCCCAGATTTTATGTTGCCCTGGAGAGCTTGCAGAGCACTGGGGAAAAGCAGGCAGAGAATTCCCTGCTAGCACCTTCTCTGTGCCTGGGAAGCACAAGTGTTCCCATTGCTTCGCAGAATCGCGTTTGTGCAGAAAACACTAACACTTGTTCAGAAGGAAAGAAAGCACAGAGCCCCACATTTTATGTTGCCCTGGAGAGCTTGCAGAGCACTGGGGAAAAGCAGGCAGAGAATTCCCTGCTAGCACCTTCTCTGTGCCTGGGAAGCACAAGTGTTCCCATTGCTTCGCAGAATCGCGTTTGTGCAGAAAACACTAACACTTGTTCAGAAGGAAAGAAAGCACAGAGCCCCACATTTTATGTTGCCCTGGAGAGCTTGCAGAGCACTGGGGAAAGGCAGGCAGAGAATTCCCTGCTAGCACCTTCTCTGTGCCTGGGAAGCACAAGTGTTCACATTGCTTCGCAGAATCGCGTTTGTGCAGAAAACACTAACACTTGTTCAGAAGGAAAGAAAGCACAGAGCCCCAGATTTTATGTTGCCCTGGAGAGCTTGCAGAGCACTGGGGAAAAGCAGGAAGAGAATTCCCTGCTAGCACCTTCTCTGTGCCTGGGAAGCACAAGTGTTCACATTGCTTCGCAGAATCGCGTTTGTGCAGAAAACACTAACACTTGTTCAGAAGGAAAGAAAGCACAGAGCCCCACATTTTATGTTGCCCTGGAGAGCTTGCAGAGCACTGGGGAAAGGCAGGCAGAGAATTCCCTGCTAGCACCTTCTCTGTGCCTGGGATGCACAAGTGTTCACATTGCTTCGCAGAATCGTGTTTGTGCAGAAAACACTAACACTTGTTCAGAAGGAAAGAAAGCACAGAGCCCCAGATTTTATGTTGCCCTGGAGAGCTTGCAGAGCACTGGGGAAAGGCAGGCAGAGAATTCCCTGCTAGCACCTTCTCTGTGCCTGGGAAGCACAAGTGTTCACATTGCTTCGCAGAATCGCGTTTGTGCAGAAAACACTAACACTTGTTCAGAAGGAAAGAAAGCACAGAGCCCCAGATTTTATGTTGCCCTGGAGAGCTTGCAGAGCACTGGGGAAAAGCAGGCAGAGAATTCCCTGCTAGCACCTTCTCTGTGCCTGGGAAGCACAAGTGTTCACATTGCTTCGCAGAATCGCGTTTGTGCAGAAAACACTAACACTTGTTCAGAAGGAAAGAAAGCACAGAGCCCCAGATTTTATGTTGCCCTGGAGAGCTTGCAGAGCACTGGGGAAAAGCAGGCAGAGAATTCCCTGCTAGCACCTTCTCTGTGCCTGGGAAGCACAAGTGTTCACATTGCTTCGCAGAATCGTGTTTGTGCAGAAAACACTAACACTTGTTCAGAAGGAAAGAAAGCACAGAGCCCCAGATTTTATGTTGCCCTGGAGAGCTTGCAGAGCACTGGGGAAAGGCAGGCAGAGAATTCCCTGCTAGCACCTTCTCTGTGCCTGGGAAGCAGAAGTGTTCACATTGCTTCGCAGAATCGCGTTTGTGCAGAAAACACTAACACTTGTTCAGAAGGAAAGAAAGCACAGAGCCCCAGATTTTATGTTGCCCTGGAGAGCTTGCAGAGCACTGGGGAAAGGCAGGCAGAGAATTCCCTGCTAGCACCTTCTCTGTGCCTGGGAAGCAGAAGTGTTCACATTGCTTCGCAGAATCGCGTTTGTGCAGAAAACACTAACACTTGTTCAGAAGGAAAGAAAGCACAGAGCCCCAGATTTTATGTTGCCCTGGAGAGCTTGCAGAGCACTGGGGAAAGGCAGGCAGAGAATTCCCTGCTAGCACCTTCTCTGTGCCTGGGAAGCAGAAGTGTTCACATTGCTTCGCAGAATCGCGTTTGTGCAGAAAACACTAACACTTGTTCAGAAGGAAAGAAAGCACAGAGCCCCAGATTTTATGTTGCCCTGGAGAGCTTGCAGAGCACTGGGGAAAGGCAGGCAGAGAATTCCCTGCTAGCACCTTCTCTGTGCCTGGGAAGCAGAAGTGTTCACATTGCTTCGCAGAATCGCGTTTGTGCAGAAAACACTAACACTTGTTCAGAAGGAAAGAAAGCACAGAGCCCCACATTTTATGTTGCCCTGGAGAGCTTGCAGAGCACTGGGGAAAGGCAGGCAGAGAATTCCCTGCTAGCACCTTCTCTGTGCCTGGGAAGCACAAGTGTTCCCATTGCTTCGCAGAATCGCGTTTGTGCAGAAAACACTAACACTTGTTCAGAAGGAAAGAAAGCACAGAGCCCCACATTTTATGTTGCCCTGGAGAGCTTGCAGAGCACTGGGGAAAGGCAGGCAGAGAATTCCCTGCTAGCACCTTCTCTGTGCCTGGGAAGCACAAGTGTTCACATTGCTTCGCAGAATCGCGTTTGTGCAGAAAACACTAACACTTGTTCAGAAGGAAAGAAAGCACAGAGCCCCAGATTTTATGTTGCCCTGGAGAGCTTGCAGAGCACTGGGGAAAAGCAGGCAGAGAATTCCCTGCTAGCACCTTCTCTGTGCCTGGGAAGCACAAGTGTTCCCATTGCTTCGCAGAATCGCGTTTGTGCAGAAAACACTAACACTTGTTCAGAAGGAAAGAAAGCACAGAGCCCCACATTTTATGTTGCCCTGGAGAGCTTGCAGAGCACTGGGGAAAGGCAGGCAGAGAATTCCCTGCTAGCACCTTCTCTGTGCCTGGGAAGGAGAAGTGTTCCCATTGCTTCGCAGAATCGCGTTTGTGCAGAAAACACTAACACTTGTTCAGAAGGAAAGAAAGCACAGAGCCCCAGATTTTATGTTGCCCTGGAGAGCTTGCAGAGCACTGGGGAAAGGCAGGCAGAGAATTCCCTGCTAGCACCTTCTCTGTGCCTGGGAAGGAGAAGTGTTCACATTGCTTCGCAGAATCGCGTTTGTGCAGAAAACACTAACACTTGTTCAGAAGGAAAGAAAGCACAGAGCCCCAGATTTTATGTTGCCCTGGAGAGCTTGCAGAGCACTGGGGAAAGGCAGGCAGAGAATTCCCTGCTAGCACCTTCTCTGTGCCTGGGAAGCACAAGTGTTCCCATTGCTTCGCAGAATCGCGTTTGTGCAGAAAACACTAACACTTGTTCAGAAGGAAAGAAAGCACAGAGCCCCACATTTTATGTTGCCCTGGAGAGCTTGCAGAGCACTGGGGAAAGGCAGGCAGAGAATTCCCTGCTAGCACCTTCTCTGTGCCTGGGAAGCACAAGTGTTCACATTGCTTCGCAGAATCGCGTTTGTGCAGAAAACACTAACACTTGTTCAGAAGGAAAGAAAGCACAGAGCCCCAGATTTTATGTTGCCCTGGAGAGCTTGCAGAGCACTGGGGAAAAGCAGGCAGAGAATTCCCTGCTAGCACCTTCTCTGTGCCTGGGAAGCACAAGTGTTCCCATTGCTTCGCAGAATCGCGTTTGTGCAGAAAACACTAACACTTGTTCAGAAGGAAAGAAAGCACAGAGCCCCACATTTTATGTTGCCCTGGAGAGCTTGCAGAGCACTGGGGAAAAGCAGGCAGAGAATTCCCTGCTAGCACCTTCTCTGTGCCTGGGAAGCACAAGTGTTCCCATTGCTTCGCAGAATCGCGTTTGTGCAGAAAACACTAACACTTGTTCAGAAGGAAAGAAAGCACAGAGCCCCACATTTTATGTTGCCCTGGAGAGCTTGCAGAGCACTGGGGAAAGGCAGGCAGAGAATTCCCTGCTAGCACCTTCTCTGTGCCTGGGAAGCACAAGTGTTCACATTGCTTCGCAGAATCGCGTTTGTGCAGAAAACACTAACACTTGTTCAGAAGGAAAGAAAGCACAGAGCCCCAGATTTTATGTTGCCCTGGAGAGCTTGCAGAGCACTGGGGAAAGGCAGGCAGAGAATTCCCTGCTAGCACCTTCTCTGTGCCTGGGAAGCACAAGTGTTCACATTGCTTCGCAGAATCGCGTTTGTGCAGAAAACACTAACACTTGTTCAGAAGGAAAGAAAGCACAGAGCCCCACATTTTATGTTGCCCTGGAGAGCTTGCAGAGCACTGGGGAAAGGCAGGCAGAGAATTCCCTGCTAGCACCTTCTCTGTGCCTGGGAAGCACAAGTGTTCACATTGCTTCGCAGAATCGCGTTTGTGCAGAAAACACTAACACTTGTTCAGAAGGAAAGAAAGCACAGAGCCCCAGATTTTATGTTGCCCTGGAGAGCTTGCAGAGCACTGGGGAAAGGCAGGCAGAGAATTCCCTGCTAGCACCTTCTCTGTGCCTGGGAAGCACAAGTGTTCCCATTGCTTCGCAGATTCGCGTTTGTGCAGAAAACACTAACACTTGTCCAGAAGGAAAGAAAGCACAGAGCCCCAGATTTTATATTGCCCTGGAGAGCTTGCAGAGCACTGGGGAAAGGCAGGCAGAGAATTCCCTGCTAGCACCTTCTCTGTGCCTGGGAAGCACAAGTGTTCACATTGCTTCGCAGAATCGTGTTTGTGCAGAAAACACTAACACTTGTTCAGAAGGAAAGAAAGCACAGAGCCCCAGATTTTATGTTGCCCTGGAGAGCTTGCAGAGCACTGGGGAAAGGCAGGCAGAGAATCCCCTGCTAGCACCTTCTCTGTGCCTGGGAAGCACAAGTGTTCACATTGCTTCGCAGAATCGCGTTTGTGCAGAAAACACTAACACTTGTTCAGAAGGAAAGAAAGCACAGAGCCCCAGATTTTATGTTGCCCTGGAGAGCTTGCAGAGCACTGGGGAAAAGCAGGCAGAGAATTCCCTGCTAGCACCTTCTCTGTGCCTGGGAAGCACAAGTGTTCCCATTGCTTCGCAGAATCGCGTTTGTGCAGAAAACACTAACACTTGTTCAGAAGGATAGAAAGCACAGAGCCCCACATTTTATGTTGCCCTGGAGAGCTTGCAGAGCACTGGGGAAAGGCAGGCAGAGAATTCCCTGCTAGCACCTTCTCTGTGCCTGGGAAGCACAAGTGTTCACATTGCTTCGCAGAATCGCGTTTGTGCAGAAAACACTAACACTTGTTCAGAAGGAAAGAAAGCACAGAGCCCCACATTTTATGTTGCCCTGGAGAGCTTGCAGAGCACTGGGGAAAAGCAGGCAGAGAATTCCCTGCTAGCACCTTCTCTGTGCCTGGGAAGCACAAGTGTTCACATTGCTTCGCAGAATCGCGTTTGTGCAGAAAACACTAACACTTGTTCAGAAGGAAAGAAAGCACAGAGCCCCACATTTTATGTTGCCCTGGAGAGCTTGCAGAGCACTGGGGAAAGGCAGGCAGAGAATTCCCTGCTAGCACCTTCTCTGTGCCTGGGAAGCACAAGTGTTCCCATTGCTTCGCAGAATCGCGTTTGTGCAGAAAACACTAACACTTGTTCAGAAGGAAAGAAAGCACAGAGCCCCAGATTTTATGTTGCCCTGGAGAGCTTGCAGAGCACTGGGGAAAGGCAGGCAGAGAATTCCCTGCTAGCACCTTCTCTGTGCCTGGGAAGCACAAGTGTTCACATTGCTTCGCAGAATCGTGTTTGTGCAGAAAACACTAACACTTGTTCAGAAGGAAAGAAAGCACAGAGCCCCAGATTTTATGTTGCCCTGGAGAGCTTGCAGAGCACTGGGGAAAGGCAGGCAGAGAATTCCCTGCTAGCACCTTCTCTGTGCCTGGGAAGCACAAGTGTTCACATTGCTTCGCAGATTCGCGTTTGTGCAGAAAACACTAACACTTGTTCAGAAGGAAAGAAAGCACAGAGCCCCAGATTTTATGTTGCCCTGGAGAGCTTGCAGAGCACTGGGGAAAAGCAGGCAGAGAATTCCCTGCTAGCACCTTCTCTGTGCCTGGGAAGCACAAGTGTTCACATTGCTTCGCAGAATCGCGTTTGTGCAGAAAACACTAACACTTGTTCAGAAGGAAAGAAAGCACAGAGCCCCAGATTTTATGTTGCCCTGGAGAGCTTGCAGAGCACTGGGGAAAGGCAGGCAGAGAATTCCCTGCTAGCACCTTCTCTGTGCCTGGGAAGCACAAGTGTTCACATTGCTTCGCAGAATCGCGTTTGTGCAGAAAACACTAACACTTGTTCAGAAGGAAAGAAAGCACAGAGCCCCACATTTTATGTTGCCCTGGAGAGCTTGCAGAGCACTGGGGAAAGGCAGGCAGAGAATTCCCTGCTAGCACCTTCTCTGTGCCTGGGAAGCACAAGTGTTCACATTGCTTCGCAGAATCGCGTTTGTGCAGAAAACACTAACACTTGTTCAGAAGGAAAGAAAGCCCAGAGCCCCACATTTTATGTTGCCCTGGAGAGCTTGCAGAGCACTGGGGAAAGGCAGGCAGAGAATTCCCTGCTAGCACCTTCTCTGTGCCTGGGAACTAAAAGTGTTCACATTGCTTCGCAGAATCGTGTTTGTGCAGAAAACACTAACACTTGTCCAGAACGAAAGAAAGCACAGAGCCCCAGATTTTATGTTGCCCTGGAGAGCTTGCAGAGCACTGGGGAAAGGCAGGCAGAGAATTCCCTGCTAGCACCTTCTCTGTGCCTGGGAAGCAGAAGTGTTCACATTGCTTCGCAGAATCGCGTTTGTGCAGAAAACACTAACACTTGTTCAGAAGGAAAGAAAGCACAGAGCCCCAGATTTTATGTTGCCCTGGAGAGCTTGCAGAGCACTGGGGAAAAGCAGGCAGAGAATTCCCTGCTAGCACCTTCTCTGTGCCTGGGAAGCACAAGTGTTCCCATTGCTTCGCAGAATCGCGTTTGTGCAGAAAACACTAACACTTGTTCAGAAGGAAAGAAAGCACAGAGCCCCAGATTTTATGTTGCCCTGGAGAGCTTGCAGAGCACTGGGGAAAGGCAGGCAGAGAATTCCCTGCTAGCACCTTCTCTGTGCCTGGGAAGGAGAAGTGTTCACATTGCTTCGCAGAATCACGTTTGTGCAGAAAACACTAACACTTGTTCAGAAGGAAAGAAAGCACAGAGCCCCACATTTTATGTTGCCCTGCAGAGCATGCAGAGCACTGGGGAAAGGCAGGCAGAGAATTCCCTGCTAGCACCTTCTCTGTGCCTGGGAAGCACAAGTGTTCCCATTGCTTCGCAGAATCGCGTTTGTGCAGAAAACACTAACACTTGTTCAGAAGGAAAGAAAGCCCAGAGCCCCACATTTTATGTTGCCCTGGAGAGCTTGCAGAGCACTGGGGAAAGGCAGGCAGAGAATTCCCTGCTAGCACCTTCTCTGTGCCTGGGAAGCACAAGTGTTCACATTGCTTCGCAGAATCGTGTTTGTGCAGAAAACACTAACACTTGTTCAGAAGGAAAGAAAGCACAGAGCCCCAGATTTTATGTTGCCCTGGAGAGCTTGCAGAGCACTGGGGAAAGGCAGGCAGAGAATTCCCTGCTAGCACCTTCTCTGTGCCTGGGAAGCACAAGTGTTCCCATTGCTTCGCAGAATCGCGTTTGTGCAGAAAACACTAACACTTGTTCAGAAGGAAAGAAAGCACAGAGCCCCACATTTTATGTTGCCCTGGAGAGCTTGCAGAGCACTGGGGAAAAGCAGGCAGAGAATTCCCTGCTAGCACCTTCTCTGTGCCTGGGAAGCACAAGTGTTCCCATTGCTTCGCAGAATCGCGTTTGTGCAGAAAACACTAACACTTGTTCAGAAGGAAAGAAAGCACAGAGCCCCAGATTTTATGTTGCCCTGGAGAGCTTGCAGAGCACTGGGGAAAAGCAGGCAGAGAATTCCCTGCTAGCACCTTCTCTGTGCCTGGGAAGCACAAGTGTTCACATTGCTTCGCAGAATCGCGTTTGTGCAGAAAACACTAACACTTGTTCAGAAGGAAAGAAAGCACAGAGCCCCACATTTTATGTTGCCCTGGAGAGCTTGCAGAGCACTGGGGAAAGGCAGGCAGAGAATTCCCTGCTAGCACCTTCTCTGTGCCTGGGAAGCACAAGTGTTCACATTGCTTCGCAGAATCGCGTTTGTGCAGAAAACACTAACACTTGTTCAGAAGGAAAGAAAGCACAGAGCCCCAGATTTTATGTTGCCCTGGAGAGCTTGCAGAGCACTGGGGAAAGGCAGGCAGAGAATTCCCTGCTAGCACCTTCTCTGTGCCTGGGAAGCACAAGTGTTCACATTGCTTCGCAGAATCGCGTTTGTGCAGAAAACACTAACACTTGTCCAGAAGGAAAGAAAGCACAGAGCCCCAGATTTTATGTTGCCCTGGAGAGCTTGCAGAGCACTGGGGAAAAGCAGGCAGAGAATTCCCTGCTAGCACCTTCTCTGTGCCTGGGAAGCACAAGTGTTCACATTGCTTCGCAGAATCGCGTTTGTGCAGAAAACACTAACACTTGTTCAGAAGGAAAGAAAGCACAGAGCCCCAGATTTTATGTTGCCC
Source organism: Strix occidentalis (assembly GCA_030819815.1). Classification (NCBI taxonomy): domain Eukaryota; kingdom Metazoa; phylum Chordata; class Aves; order Strigiformes; family Strigidae; genus Strix; species Strix occidentalis. The sequence continues at coordinate 16,061 of JASWHU010000634.1, forward strand.
TGGAGAGCTTGCAGAGCACTGGGGAAAGGCAGGCAGAGAATTCCCTGCTAGCACCTTCTCTGTGCCTGGGAAGCACAAGTGTTCACATTGCTTCGCAGAATCGCGTTTGTGCAGAAAACACTAACACTTGTTCAGAAGGAAAGAAAGCACAGAGCCCCAGATTTTATGTTGCCCTGGAGAGCTTGCAGAGCACTGGGGAAAGGCAGGCAGAGAATTCCCTGCTAGCACCTTCTCTGTGCCTGGGAAGGAGAAGTGTTCACATTGCTTCGCAGAATCGCGTTTGTGCAGAAAACACTAACACTTGTCCAGAAGGAAAGAAAGCACAGAGCCCCAGATTTTATGTTGCCCTGGAGAGCTTGCAGAGCACTGGGGAAAGGCAGGCAGAGAATTCCCTGCTAGCACCTTCTCTGTGCCTGGGAAGCACAAGTGTTCACATTGCTTCGCAGAATCGCGTTTGTGCAGAAAACACTAACACTTGTTCAGAAGGAAAGAAAGCACAGAGCCCCACATTTTATGTTGCCCTGGAGAGCTTACAGAGCACTGGGGAAAGGCAGGCAGAGAATTCCCTGCTAGCACCTTCTCTGTGCCTGGGAAGCACAAGTGTTCACATTGCTTCGCAGAATCGCGTTTGTGCAGAAAACACTAACACTTGTTCAGAAGGAAAGAAAGCACAGAGCCCCAGATTTTATGTTGCCCTGGAGAGCTTGCAGAGCACTGGGGAAAAGCAGGCAGAGAATTCCCTGCTAGCACCTTCTCTGTGCCTGGGAAGCACAAGTGTTCACATTGCTTCGCAGAATCGTGTTTGTGCAGAAAACACTAACACTTGTTCAGAAGGAAAGAAAGCACAGAGCCCCAGATTTTATGTTGCCCTGGAGAGCTTGCAGAGCACTGGGGAAAGGCAGGCAGAGAATTCCCTGCTAGCACCTTCTCTGTGCCTGGGAAGCACAAGTGTTCACATTGCTTCGCAGAATCGCGTTTGTGCAGAAAACACTAACACTTGTTCAGAAGGAAAGAAAGCACAGAGCCCCAGATTTTATGTTGCCCTGGAGAGCTTGCAGAGCACTGGGGAAAAGCAGGCAGAGAATTCCCTGCTAGCACCTTCTCTGTGCCTGGGAAGCACAAGTGTTCCCATTGCTTCGCAGAATCGCGTTTGTGCAGAAAACACTAACACTTGTTCAGAAGGAAAGAAAGCCCAGAGCCCCACATTTTATGTTGCCCTGGAGAGCTTGCAGAGCACTGGGGAAAGGCAGGCAGAGAATTCCCTGCTAGCACCTTCTCTGTGCCTGGGAAGCAGAAGTGTTCCCATTGCTTCGCAGAATCGCGTTTGTGCAGAAAACACTAACACTTGTTCAGAAGGAAAGAAAGCACAGAGCCCCACATTTTATGTTGCCCTGGAGAGCTTGCAGAGCACTGGGGAAAGGCAGGCAGAGAATTCCCTGCTAGCACCTTCTCTGTGCCTGGGAAGCAGAAGTGTTCCCATTGCTTCGCAGAATCGCGTTTGTGCAGAAAACACTAACACTTGTTCAGAAGGAAAGAAAGCACAGAGCCCCAGATTTTATGTTGCCCTGGAGAGCTTGCAGAGCACTGGGGAAAGGCAGGCAGAGAATTCCCTGCTAGCACCTTCTCTGTGCCTGGGAAGGAGAAGTGTTCACATTGCTTCGCAGAATCGCGTTTGTGCAGAAAACACTAACACTTGTTCAGAAGGAAAGAAAGCACAGAGCCCCACATTTTATGTTGCCCTGGAGAGCTTGCAGAGCACTGGGGAAAGGCAGGCAGAGAATTCCCTGCTACCACCTTCTCTGTGCCTGGGAAGCACAAGTGTTCACATTGCTTCGCAGAATCGCGTTTGTGCAGAAAACACTAACACTTGTTCAGAAGGAAAGAAAGCACAGAGCCCCAGATTTTATGTTGCCCTGGAGAGTTTGCAGAGCACTGGGGAAAAGCAGGCAGAGAATTCCCTGCTAGCACCTTCTCTGTGCCTGGGAAGCACAAGTGTTCACATTGCTTCGCAGAATCGCGTTTGTGCAGAAAACACTAACACTTGTTCAGAAGGAAAGAAAGCACAGAGCCCCACATTTTATGTTGCCCTGGAGAGCTTGCAGAGCACTGGGGAAAGGCAGGCAGAGAATTCCCTGCTAGCACCTTCTCTGTGCCTGGGAAGCACAAGTGTTCCCATTGCTTCGCAGAATCGCGTTTGTGCAGAAAACACTAACACTTGTTCAGAAGGAAAGAAAGCACAGAGCCCCACATTTTATGTTGCCCTGGAGAGCTTGCAGAGCACTGGGGAAAGGCAGGCAGAGAATTCCCTGCTAGCACCTTCTCTGTGCCTGGGAAGGAGAAGTGTTCACATTGCTTCGCAGAATCGCGTTTGTGCAGAAAACACTAACACTTGTTCAGAAGGAAAGAAAGCACAGAGCCCCACATTTTATGTTGCCCTGGAGAGCTTGCAGAGCACTGGGGAAAGGCAGGCAGAGAATTCCCTGCTAGCACCTTCTCTGTGCCTGGGAAGCACAAGTGTTCACATTGCTTCGCAGAATCGTGTTTGTGCAGAAAACACTAACACTTGTTCAGAAGGAAAGAAAGCACAGAGCCCCAGATTTTATGTTGCCCTGGAGAGCTTGCAGAGCACTGGGGAAAGGCAGGCAGAGAATTCCCTGCTAGCACCTTCTCTGTGCCTGGGAAGCAGAAGTGTTCCCATTGCTTCGCAGAATCGCGTTTGTGCAGAAAACACTAACACTTGTTCAGAAGGAAAGAAAGCACAGAGCCCCACATTTTATGTTGCCCTGGAGAGCTTGCAGAGCACTGGGGAAAGGCAGGCAGAGAATTCCCTGCTAGCACCTTCTCTGTGCCTGGGAAGGAGAAGTGTTCACATTGCTTCGCAGAATCGCGTTTGTGCAGAAAACACTAACACTTGTTCAGAAGGAAAGAAAGCACAGAGCCCCACATTTTATGTTGCCCTGGAGAGCTTGCAGAGCACTGGGGAAAGGCAGGCAGAGAATTCCCTGCTACCACCTTCTCTGTGCCTGGGAAGCACAAGTGTTCACATTGCTTCGCAGAATCGCGTTTGTGCAGAAAACACTAACACTTGTTCAGAAGGAAAGAAAGCACAGAGCACCAGATTTTATGTTGCCCTGGAGAGTTTGCAGAGCACTGGGGAAAAGCAGGCAGAGAATTCCCTGCTAGCACCTTCTCTGTGCCTGGGAAGCACAAGTGTTCCCATTGCTTCGCAGAATCGCGTTTGTGCAGAAAACACTAACACTTGTTCAGAAGGAAAGAAAGCACAGAGCCCCACATTTTATGTTGCCCTGGAGAGCTTGCAGAGCACTGGGGAAAGGCAGGCAGAGAATTCCCTGCTAGCACCTTCTCTGTGCCTGGGAAGCACAAGTGTTCCCATTGCTTCGCAGAATCGCGTTTGTGCAGAAAACACTAACACTTGTTCAGAAGGAAAGAAAGCACAGAGCCCCAGATTTTATGTTGCCCTGGAGAGCTTGCAGAGCACTGGGGAAAGGCAGGCAGAGAATTCCCTGCTAGCACCTTCTCTGTGCCTGGGAAGGAGAAGTGTTCACATTGCTTCGCAGAATCGCGTTTGTGCAGAAAACACTAACACTTGTTCAGAAGGAAAGAAAGCACAGAGCCCCACATTTTATGTTGCCCTGGAGAGCTTGCAGAGCACTGGGGAAAGGCAGGCAGAGAATTCCCTGCTAGCACCTTCTCTGTGCCTGGGAAGCACAAGTGTTCACATTGCTTCGCAGAATCGTGTTTGTGCAGAAAACACTAACACTTGTTCAGAAGGAAAGAAAGCACAGAGCCCCAGATTTTATGTTGCCCTGGAGAGCTTGCAGAGCACTGGGGAAAGGCAGGCAGAGAATTCCCTGCTAGCACCTTCTCTGTGCCTGGGAAGCACAAGTGTTCACATTGCTTCGCAGAATCGCGTTTGTGCAGAAAACACTAACACTTGTTCAGAAGGAAAGAAAGCACAGAGCCCCAGATTTTATGTTGCCCTGGAGAGCTTGCAGAGCACTGGGGAAAAGCAGGCAGAGAATTCCCTGCTAGCACCTTCTCTGTGCCTGGGAAGCACAAGTGTTCCCATTGCTTCGCAGAATCACGTTTGTGCAGAAAACACTAACACTTGTTCAGAAGGAAAGAAAGCACAGAGCCCCACATTTTATGTTGCCCTGGAGAGCTTGCAGAGCACTGGGGAAAAGCAGGCAGAGAATTCCCTGCTAGCACCTTCTCTGTGCCTGGGAAGCACAAGTGTTCCCATTGCTTCGCAGAATCGCGTTTGTGCAGAAAACACTAACACTTGTTCAGAAGGAAAGAAAGCACAGAGCCCCAGATTTTATGTTGCCCTGGAGAGCTTGCAGAGCACTGGGGAAAAGCAGGCAGAGAATTCCCTGCTAGCACCTTCTCTGTGCCTGGGAAGCACAAGTGTTCACATTGCTTCGCAGAATCGCGTTTGTGCAGAAAACACTAACACTTGTTCAGAAGGAAAGAAAGCACAGAGCCCCACATTTTATGTTGCCCTGGAGAGCTTGCAGAGCACTGGGGAAAGGCAGGCAGAGAATTCCCTGCTAGCACCTTCTCTGTGCCTGGGAAGCACAAGTGTTCACATTGCTTCGCAGAATCGTGTTTGTGCAGAAAACACTAACACTTGTTCAGAAGGAAAGAAAGCACAGAGCCCCACATTTTATGTTGCCCTGGAGAGCTTGCAGAGCACTGGGGAAAGGCAGGCAGAGAATTCCCTGCTAGCACCTTCTCTGTGCCTGGGAAGCACAAGTGTTCCCATTGCTTCGCAGAATCGCGTTTGTGCAGAAAACACTAACACTTGTTCAGAAGGAAAGAAAGCACAGAGCCCCAGATTTTATGTTGCCCTGGAGAGCTTGCAGAGCACTGGGGAAAAGCAGGCAGAGAATTCCCTGCTAGCACCTTCTCTGTGCCTGGGAAGCACAAGTGTTCCCATTGCTTCGCAGAATCGCGTTTGTGCAGAAAACACTAACACTTGTTCAGAAGGAAAGAAAGCACAGAGCCCCACATTTTATGTTGCCCTGGAGAGCTTGCAGAGCACTGGGGAAAGGCAGGCAGAGAATTCCCTGCTAGCACCTTCTCTGTGCCTGGGAAGGAGAAGTGTTCCCATTGCTTCGCAGAATCGCGTTTGTGCAGAAAACACTAACACTTGTTCAGAAGGAAAGAAAGCACAGAGCCCCAGATTTTATGTTGCCCTGGAGAGCTTGCAGAGCACTGGGGAAAGGCAGGCAGAGAATTCCCTGCTAGCACCTTCTCTGTGCCTGGGAAGGAGAAGTGTTCACATTGCTTCGCAGAATCGCGTTTGTGCAGAAAACACTAACACTTGTTCAGAAGGAAAGAAAGCACAGAGCCCCACATTTTATGTTGCCCTGGAGAGCTTGCAGAGCACTGGGGAAAGGCAGGCAGAGAATTCCCTGCTAGCACCTTCTCTGTGCCTGGGAAGCACAAGTGTTCACATTGCTTCGCAGAATCGTGTTTGTGCAGAAAACACTAACACTTGTTCAGAAGGAAAGAAAGCACAGAGCCCCAGATTTTATGTTGCCCTGGAGAGCTTGCAGAGCACTGGGGAAAGGCAGGCAGAGAATTCCCTGCTAGCACCTTCTCTGTGCCTGGGAAGCACAAGTGTTCACATTGCTTCGCAGAATCGCGTTTGTGCAGAAAACACTAACACTTGTTCAGAAGGAAAGAAAGCACAGAGCCCCAGATTTTATGTTGCCCTGGAGAGCTTGCAGAGCACTGGGGAAAAGCAGGCAGAGAATTCCCTGCTAGCACCTTCTCTGTGCCTGGGAAGCACAAGTGTTCCCATTGCTTCGCAGAATCACGTTTGTGCAGAAAACACTAACACTTGTTCAGAAGGAAAGAAAGCACAGAGCCCCAGATTTTATGTTGCCCTGGAGAGCTTGCAGAGCACTGGGGAAAAGCAGGCAGAGAATTCCCTGCTAGCACCTTCTCTGTGCCTGGGAAGCACAAGTGTTCCCATTGCTTCGCAGAATCGCGTTTGTGCAGAAAACACTAACACTTGTTCAGAAGGAAAGAAAGCACAGAGCCCCACATTTTATGTTGCCCTGGAGAGCTTGCAGAGCACTGGGGAAAGGCAGGCAGAGAATTCCCTGCTAGCACCTTCTCTGTGCCTGGGAAGCACAAGTGTTCACATTGCTTCGCAGAATCGCGTTTGTGCAGAAAACACTAACACTTGTTCAGAAGGAAAGAAAGCACAGAGCCCCACATTTTATGTTGCCCTGGAGAGCTTGCAGAGCACTGGGGAAAGGCAGGCAGAGAATTCCCTGCTAGCACCTTCTCTGTGCCTGGGAAGGAGAAGTGTTCACATTGCTTCGCAGAATCGCGTTTGTGCAGAAAACACTAACACTTGTTCAGAAGGAAAGAAAGCACAGAGCCCCAGATTTTATGTTGCCCTGGAGAGCTTGCAGAGCACTGGGGAAAAGCAGGCAGAGAATTCCCTGCTAGCACCTTCTCTGTGCCTGGGAAGCACAAGTGTTCACATTGCTTCGCAGAATTGCGTTTGTGCAGAAAACACTAACACTTGTTCAGAAGGAAAGAAAGCACAGAGCCCCACATTTTATGTTGCCCTGGAGAGCTTGCAGAGCACTGGGGAAAAGCAGGCAGAGAATTCCCTGCTAGCACCTTCTCTGTGCCTGGGAAGCACAAGTGTTCCCATTGCTTCGCAGAATCGCGTTTGTGCAGAAAACACTAACACTTGTTCAGAAGGAAAGAAAGCACAGAGCCCCACATTTTATGTTGCCCTGGAGAGCTTGCAGAGCACTGGGGAAAGGCAGGCAGAGAATTCCCTGCTAGCACCTTCTCTGTGCCTGGGAAGCACAAGTGTTCACATTGCTTCGCAGAATCGCGTTTGTGCAGAAAACACTAACACTTGTTCAGAAGGAAAGAAAGCACAGAGCCCCAGATTTTATGTTGCCCTGGAGAGCTTGCAGAGCACTGGGGAAAAGCAGGCAGAGAATTCCCTGCTAGCACCTTCTCTGTGCCTGGGAAGCACAAGTGTTCACATTGCTTCGCAGAATCGCGTTTGTGCAGAAAACACTAACACTTGTTCAGAAGGAAAGAAAGCACAGAGCCCCACATTTTATGTTGCCCTGGAGAGCTTGCAGAGCACTGGGGAAAGGCAGGCAGAGAATTCCCTGCTAGCACCTTCTCTGTGCCTGGGAAGCACAAGTGTTCACATTGCTTCGCAGAATCGCGTTTGTGCAGAAAACACTAACACTTGTTCAGAAGGAAAGAAAGCACAGAGCCCCAGATTTTATGTTGCCCTGGAGAGCTTGCAGAGCACTGGGGAAAGGCAGGCAGAGAATTCCCTGCTAGCACCTTCTCTGTGCCTGGGAAGCACAAGTGTTCCCATTGCTTCGCAGAATCGCGTTTGTGCAGAAAACACTAACACTTGTTCAGAAGGAAAGAAAGCACAGAGCCCCACATTTTATGTTGCCCTGGAGAGCTTGCAGAGCACTGGGGAAAAGCAGGCAGAGAATTCCCTGCTAGCACCTTCTCTGTGCCTGGGAAGCACAAGTGTTCCCATTGCTTCGCAGAATCGCGTTTGTGCAAAAAACACTAACACTTGTTCAGAAGGAAAGAAAGCACAGAGCCCCACATTTTATGTTGCCCTGGAGAGCTTGCAGAGCACTGGGGAAAAGCAGGCAGAGAATTCCCTGCTAGCACCTTCTCTGTGCCTGGGAAGCACAAGTGTTCACATTGCTTCGCAGAATCGTGTTTGTGCAGAAAACACTAACACTTGTTCAGAAGGAAAGAAAGCACAGAGCCCCAGATTTTATGTTGCCCTGGAGAGCTTGCAGAGCACTGGGGAAAGGCAGGCAGAGAATTCCCTGCTAGCACCTTCTCTGTGCCTGGGAAGCACAAGTGTTCACATTGCTTCGCAGAATCGCGTTTGTGCAGAAAACACTAACACTTGTTCAGAAGGAAAGAAAGCACAGAGCCCCAGATTTTATGTTGCCCTGGAGAGCTTGCAGAGCACTGGGGAAAAGCAGGCAGAGAATTCCCTGCTAGCACCTTCTCTGTGCCTGGGAAGCACAAGTGTTCACATTGCTTCGCAGAATCGCGTTTGTGCAGAAAACACTAACACTTGTTCAGAAGGAAAGAAAGCACAGAGCCCCACATTTTCTGTTGCCCTGGAGAGCTTGCAGAGCACTGGGGAAAGGCAGGCAGAGAATTCCCTGCTAGCACCTTCTCTGTGCCTGGGAAGCAGAAGTGTTCACATTGCTTCACAGAATCGCGTTTGTGCAGAAAACACTAACACTTGTTCAGAAGGAAAGAAAGCACAGAGCCCCACATTTTATGTTGCCCTGGAGAGCTTGCAGAGCACTGGGGAAAAGCAGGCAGAGAATTCCCTGCTAGCACCTTCTCTGTGCCTGGGAAGCACAAGTGTTCCCATTGCTTCGCAGAATCGCGTTTGTGCAGAAAACACTAACACTTGTTCAGAAGGAAAGAAAGCACAGAGCCCCACATTTTATGTTGCCCTGGAGAGCTTGCAGAGCACTGGGGAAAGGCAGGCAGAGAATTCCCTGCTAGCACCTTCTCTGTGCCTGGGAAGCACAAGTGTTCACATTGCTTCGCAGAATCGCGTTTGTGCAGAAAACACTAACACTTGTTCAGAAGGAAAGAAAGCACAGAGCCCCACATTTTATGTTGCCCTGGAGAGCTTGCAGAGCACTGGGGAAAGGCAGGCAGAGAATTCCCTGCTACCACCTTCTCTGTGCCTGGGAAGCACAAGTGTTCACATTGCTTCGCAGAATCGCGTTTGTGCAGAAAACACTAACACTTGTTCAGAAGGAAAGAAAGCACAGAGCCCCAGATTTTATGTTGCCCTGGAGAGCTTGCAGAGCACTGGGGAAAAGCAGGCAGAGAATTCCCTGCTAGCACCTTCTCTGTGCCTGGGAAGCACAAGTGTTCCCATTGCTTCGCAGAATCGCGTTTGTGCAGAAAACACTAACACTTGTTCAGAAGGAAAGAAAGCACAGAGCCCCACATTTTATGTTGCCCTGGAGAGCTTGCAGAGCACTGGGGAAAGGCAGGCAGAGAATTCCCTGCTAGCACCTTCTCTGTGCCTGGGAAGGAGAAGTGTTCCCATTGCTTCGCAGAATCGCGTTTGTGCAGAAAACACTAACACTTGTTCAGAAGGAAAGAAAGCACAGAGCCCCACATTTTATGTTGCCCTGGAGAGCTTGCAGAGCACTGGGGAAAGGCAGGCAGAGAATTCCCTGCTAGCACCTTCTCTGTGCCTGGGAAGGAGAAGTGTTCACATTGCTTCGCAGAATCGCGTTTGTGCAGAAAACACTAACACTTGTTCAGAAGGAAAGAAAGCACAGAGCCCCACATTTTATGTTGCCCTGGAGAGCTTGCAGAGCACTGGGGAAAGGCAGGCAGAGAATTCCCTGCTAGCACCTTCTCTGTGCCTGGGAAGCACAAGTGTTCCCATTGCTTCGCAGAATCGCGTTTGTGCAGAAAACACTAACACTTGTTCAGAAGGAAAGAAAGCACAGAGCCCCAGATTTTATGTTGCCCTGGAGAGCTTGCAGAGCACTGGGGAAAGGCAGGCAGAGAATTCCCTGCTAGCACCTTCTCTGTGCCTGGGAAGGAGAAGTGTTCACATTGCTTCGCAGAATCGCGTTTGTGCAGAAAACACTAACACTTGTTCAGAAGGAAAGAAAGCACAGAGCCCCAGATTTTATGTTGCCCTGGAGAGCTTGCAGAGCACTGGGGAAAAGCAGGCAGAGAATTCCCTGCTAGCACCTTCTCTGTGCCTGGGAAGCACAAGTGTTCCCATTGCTTCGCAGAATCGCGTTTGTGCAGAAAACACTAACACTTGTTCAGAAGGAAAGAAAGCACAGAGCCCCAGATTTTATGTTGCCCTGGAGAGCTTGCAGAGCACTGGGGAAAAGCAGGCAGAGAATTCCCTGCTAGCACCTTCTCTGTGCCTGGGAAGCACAAGTGTTCCCATTGCTTCGCAGAATCGCGTTTGTGCAGAAAACACTAACACTTGTTCAGAAGGAAAGAAAGCACAGAGCCCCACATTTTATGTTGCCCTGGAGAGCTTGCAGAGCACTGGGGAAAGGCAGGCAGAGAATTCCCTGCTAGCACCTTCTCTGTGCCTGGGAAGCACAAGTGTTCACATTGCTTCGCAGAATCGCGTTTGTGCAGAAAACACTAACACTTGTTCAGAAGGAAAGAAAGCACAGAGCCCCAGATTTTATGTTGCCCTGGAGAGCTTGCAGAGCACTGGGGAAAGGCAGGCAGAGAATTCCCTGCTAGCACCTTCTCTGTGCCTGGGAAGCACAAGTGTTCACATTGCTTCGCAGAATCGTGTTTGTGCAGAAAACACTAACACTTGTTCAGAAGGAAAGAAAGCACAGAGCCCCACATTTTATGTTGCCCTGGAGAGCTTGCAGAGCACTGGGGAAAGGCAGGCAGAGAATTCCCTGCTAGCACCTTCTCTGTGCCTGGGAAGCACAAGTGTTCACATTGCTTCGCAGAATCGCGTTTGTGCAGAAAACACTAACACTTGTTCAGAAGGAAAGAAAGCACAGAGCCCCAGATTTTATGTTGCCCTGGAGAGCTTGCAGAGCACTGGGGAAAGGCAGGCAGAGAATTCCCTGCTAGCACCTTCTCTGTGCCTGGGAAGGAGAAGTGTTCACATTGCTTCGCAGATTCGCGTTTGTGCAGAAAACACTAACACTTGTCCAGAAGGAAAGAAAGCACAGAGCCCCAGATTTTATATTGCCCTGGAGAGCTTGCAGAGCACTGGGGAAAGGCAGGCAGAGAATTCCCTGCTAGCACCTTCTCTGTGCCTGGGAAGCACAAGTGTTCACATTGCTTCGCAGAATCGTGTTTGTGCAGAAAACACTAACACTTGTTCAGAAGGAAAGAAAGCACAGAGCCCCAGATTTTATGTTGCCCTGGAGAGCTTGCAGAGCACTGGGGAAAGGCAGGCAGAGAATCCCCTGCTAGCACCTTCTCTGTGCCTGGGAAGCACAAGTGTTCACATTGCTTCGCAGAATCGCGTTTGTGCAGAAAACACTAACACTTGTTCAGAAGGAAAGAAAGCACAGAGCCCCAGATTTTATGTTGCCCTGGAGAGCTTGCAGAGCACTGGGGAAAAGCAGGCAGAGAATTCCCTGCTAGCACCTTCTCTGTGCCTGGGAAGCACAAGTGTTCCCATTGCTTCGCAGAATCGCGTTTGTGCAGAAAACACTAACACTTGTTCAGAAGGATAGAAAGCACAGAGCCCCACATTTTATGTTGCCCTGGAGAGCTTGCAGAGCACTGGGGAAAGGCAGGCAGAGAATTCCCTGCTAGCACCTTCTCTGTGCCTGGGAAGCACAAGTGTTCCCATTGCTTCGCAGAATCGCGTTTGTGCAGAAAACACTAACACTTGTTCAGAAGGAAAGAAAGCACAGAGCCCCACATTTTATGTTGCCCTGGAGAGCTTGCAGAGCACTGGGGAAAAGCAGGCAGAGAATTCCCTGCTAGCACCTTCTCTGTGCCTGGGAAGCACAAGTGTTCACATTGCTTCGCAGAATCGCGTTTGTGCAGAAAACACTAACACTTGTTCAGAAGGAAAGAAAGCACAGAGCCCCAGATTTTATGTTGCCCTGGAGAGCTTGCAGAGCACTGGGGAAAGGCAGGCAGAGAATTCCCTGCTAGCACCTTCTCTGTGCCTGGGAAGCACAAGTGTTCACATTGCTTCGCAGAATCGCGTTTGTGCAGAAAACACTAACACTTGTTCAGAAGGAAAGAAAGCACAGAGCCCCACATTTTATGTTGCCCTGGAGAGCTTGCAGAGCACTGGGGAAAGGCAGGCAGAGAATTCCCTGCTAGCACCTTCTCTGTGCCTGGTAAGGAGAAGTGTTCACATTGCTTCGCAGAATCGCGTTTGTGCAGAAAACACTAACACTTGTCCAGAAGGAAAGAAAGCACAGAGCCCCACATTTTATGTTGCCCTGGAGAGCTTGCAGAGCACTGGGGAAAAGCAGGCAGAGAATTCCCTGCTAGCACCTTCTCTGTGCCTGGGAAGCACAAGTGTTCACATTGCTTCGCAGAATCGCGTTTGTGCAGAAAACACTAACACTTGTTCAGAAGGAAAGAAAGCACAGAGCCCCACATTTTATGTTGCCCTGGAGAGCTTGCAGAGCACTGGGGAAAGGCAGGCAGAGAATTCCCTGCTAGCACCTTCTCTGTGCCTGGGAAGCACAAGTGTTCACATTGCTTCGCAGAATCGCGTTTGTGCAGAAAACACTAACACTTGTTCAGAAGGAAAGAAAGCACAGAGCCCCAGATTTTATGTTGCCCTGGAGAGCTTGCAGAGCACTGGGGAAAGGCAGGCAGAGAATTCCCTGCTAGCACCTTCTCTGTGCCTGGGAAGGAGAAGTGTTCACATTGCTTCGCAGAATCGCGTTTGTGCAGAAAACACTAACACTTGTTCAGAAGGAAAGAAAGCACAGAGCCCCAGATTTTATGTTGCCCTGGAGAGCTTGCAGAGCACTGGGGAAAAGCAGGCAGAGAATTCCCTGCTAGCACCTTCTCTGTGCCTGGGAAGCACAAGTGTTCCCATTGCTTCGCAGAATCGCGTTTGTGCAGAAAACACTAACACTTGTTCAGAAGGAAAGAAAGCACAGAGCCCCAGATTTTATGTTGCCCTGGAGAGCTTGCAGAGCACTGGGGAAAAGCAGGCAGAGAATTCCCTGCTAGCACCTTCTCTGTGCCTGGGAAGCACAAGTGTTCCCATTGCTTCGCAGAATCGCGTTTGTGCAGAAAACACTAACACTTGTTCAGAAGGAAAGAAAGCACAGAGCCCCACATTTTATGTTGCCCTGGAGAGCTTGCAGAGCACTGGGGAAAGGCAGGCAGAGAATTCCCTGCTAGCACCTTCTCTGTGCCTGGGAAGCACAAGTGTTCACATTGCTTCGCAGAATCGCGTTTGTGCAGAAAACACTAACACTTGTTCAGAAGGAAAGAAAGCACAGAGCCCCAGATTTTATGTTGCCCTGGAGAGCTTGCAGAGCACTGGGGAAAGGCAGGCAGAGAATTCCCTGCTAGCACCTTCTCTGTGCCTGGGAAGCACAAGTGTTCACATTGCTTCGCAGAATCGTGTTTGTGCAGAAAACACTAACACTTGTTCAGAAGGAAAGAAAGCACAGAGCCCCACATTTTATGTTGCCCTGGAGAGCTTGCAGAGCACTGGGGAAAGGCAGGCAGAGAATTCCCTGCTAGCACCTTCTCTGTGCCTGGGAAGCACAAGTGTTCCCATTGCTTCGCAGAATCGCGTTTGTGCAGAAAACACTAACACTTGTTCAGAAGGAAAGAAAGCACAGAGCCCCAGATTTTATGTTGCCCTGGAGAGCTTGCAGAGCACTGGGGAAAGGCAGGCAGAGAATTCCCTGCTAGCACCTTCTCTGTGCCTGGGAAGGAGAAGTGTTCACATTGCTTCGCAGATTCGCGTTTGTGCAGAAAACACTAACACTTGTCCAGAAGGAAAGAAAGCACAGAGCCCCAGATTTTATATTGCCCTGGAGAGCTTGCAGAGCACTGGGGAAAGGCAGGCAGAGAATTCCCTGCTAGCACCTTCTCTGTGCCTGGGAAGCACAAGTGTTCACATTGCTTCGCAGAATCGTGTTTGTGCAGAAAACACTAACACTTGTTCAGAAGGAAAGAAAGCACAGAGCCCCACATTTTATGTTGCCCTGGAGAGCTTGCAGAGCACTGGGGAAAGGCAGGCAGAGAATCCCCTGCTAGCACCTTCTCTGTGCCTGGGAAGCACAAGTGTTCACATTGCTTCGCAGAATCGCGTTTGTGCAGAAAACACTAACACTTGTTCAGAAGGAAAGAAAGCACAGAGCCCCAGATTTTATGTTGCCCTGGAGAGCTTGCAGAGCACTGGGGAAAAGCAGGCAGAGAATTCCCTGCTAGCACCTTCTCTGTGCCTGGGAAGCACAAGTGTTCCCATTGCTTCGCAGAATCGCGTTTGTGCAGAAAACACTAACACTTGTTCAGAAGGATAGAAAGCACAGAGCCCCCACATTTTATGTTGCCCTGGAGAGCTTGCAGAGCACTGGGGAAAGGCAGGCAGAGAATTCCCTGCTAGCACCTTCTCTGTGCCTGGGAAGCACAAGTGTTCCCATTGCTTCGCAGAATCGCGTTTGTGCAGAAAACACTAACACTTGTTCAGAAGGAAAGAAAGCACAGAGCCCCACATTTTATGTTGCCCTGGAGAGCTTGCAGAGCACTGGGGAAAAGCAGGCAGAGAATTCCCTGCTAGCACCTTCTCTGTGCCTGGGAAGCACAAGTGTTCACATTGCTTCGCAGAATCGCGTTTGTGCAGAAAACACTAACACTTGTTCAGAAGGAAAGAAAGCACAGAGCCCCAGATTTTATGTTGCCCTGGAGAGCTTGCAGAGCACTGGGGAAAGGCAGGCAGAGAATTCCCTGCTAGCACCTTCTCTGTGCCTGGGAAGCACAAGTGTTCACATTGCTTCGCAGAATCGCGTTTGTGCAGAAAACACTAACACTTGTTCAGAAGGAAAGAAAGCACAGAGCCCCACATTTTATGTTGCCCTGGAGAGCTTGCAGAGCACTGGGGAAAGGCAGGCAGAGAATTCCCTGCTAGCACCTTCTCTGTGCCTGGTAAGGAGAAGTGTTCACATTGCTTCGCAGAATCGCGTTTGTGCAGAAAACACTAACACTTGTCCAGAAGGAAAGAAAGCACAGAGCCCCACATTTTATGTTGCCCTGGAGAGCTTGCAGAGCACTGGGGAAAAGCAGGCAGAGAATTCCCTGCTAGCACCTTCTCTGTGCCTGGGAAGCACAAGTGTTCACATTGCTTCGCAGAATCGCGTTTGTGCAGAAAACACTAACACTTGTTCAGAAGGAAAGAAAGCACAGAGCCCCACATTTTATGTTGCCCTGGAGAGCTTGCAGAGCACTGGGGAAAGGCAGGCAGAGAATTCCCTGCTAGCACCTTCTCTGTGCCTGGGAAGCACAAGTGTTCACATTGCTTCGCAGAATCGCGTTTGTGCAGAAAACACTAACACTTGTTCAGAAGGAAAGAAAGCACAGAGCCCCAGATTTTATGTTGCCCTGGAGAGCTTGCAGAGCACTGGGGAAAGGCAGGCAGAGAATTCCCTGCTAGCACCTTCTCTGTGCCTGGGAAGCACAAGTGTTCCCATTGCTTCGCAGAATCGCGTTTGTGCAGAAAACACTAACACTTGTTCAGAAGGAAAGAAAGCACAGAGCCCCAGATTTTATGTTGCCCTGGAGAGCTTGCAGAGCACTGGGGAAAGGCAGGCAGAGAATTCCCTGCTAGCACCTTCTCTGTGCCTGGGAAGCACAAGTGTTCCCATTGCTTCGCAGAATCGCGTTTGTGCAGAAAACACTAACACTTGTTCAGAAGGAAAGAAAGCACAGAGCCCCAGATTTTATGTTGCCCTGGAGAGCTTGCAGAGCACTGGGGAAAGGCAGGCAGAGAATTCCCTGCTAGCACCTTCTCTGTGCCTGGGAAGCACAAGTGTTCACATTGCTTCGCAGAATCGCGTTTGTGCAGAAAACACTAACACTTGTTCAGAAGGAAAGAAAGCACAGAGCCCCACATTTTATGTTGCCCTGGAGAGCTTGCAGAGCACTGGGGAAAGGCAGGCAGAGAATTCCCTGCTAGCACCTTCTCTGTGCCTGGGAAGCACAAGTGTTCCCATTGCTTCGCAGAATCGCGTTTGTGCAGAAAACACTAACACTTGTTCAGAAGGAAAGAAAGCACAGAGCCCCAGATTTTATGTTGCCCTGGAGAGCTTGCAGAGCACTGGGGAAAGGCAGGCAGAGAATTCCCTGCTAGCACCTTCTCTGTGCCTGGGAAGCACAAGTGTTCACATTGCTTCGCAGAATCGCGTTTGTGCAGAAAACACTAACACTTGTTCAGAAGGAAAGAAAGCACAGAGCCCCACATTTTATGTTGCCCTGGAGAGCTTGCAGAGCACTGGGGAAAAGCAGGCAGAGAATTCCCTGCTAGCACCTTCTCTGTGCCTGGGAAGCACAAGTGTTCACATTGCTTCGCAGAATCGCGTTTGTGCAGAAAACACTAACACTTGTTCAGAAGGAAAGAAAGCACAGAGCCCCACATTTTATGTTGCCCTGGAGAGCTTGCAGAGCACTGGGGAAAGGCAGGCAGAGAATTCCCTGCTAGCACCTTCTCTGTGCCTGGGAAGCACAAGTGTTCCCATTGCTTCGCAGAATCGCGTTTGTGCAGAAAACACTAACACTTGTTCAGAAGGAAAGAAAGCACAGAGCCCCAGATTTTATGTTGCCCTGGAGAGCTTGCAGAGCACTGGGGGAAAAGCAGGCAGAGAATTCCCTGCTAGCACCTTCTCTGTGCCTGGGAAGCACAAGTGTTCCCATTGCTTCGCAGAATCGCGTTTGTGCAGAAAACACTAACACTTGTTCAGAAGGAAAGAAAGCACAGAGCCCCACATTTTATGTTGCCCTGGAGAGCTTGCAGAGCACTGGGGAAAGGCAGGCAGAGAATTCCCTGCTAGCACCTTCTCTGTGCCTGGGAAGCACAAGTGTTCACATTGCTTCGCAGAATCGCGTTTGTGCAGAAAACACTAACACTTGTTCAGAAGGAAAGAAAGCACAGAGCCCCACATTTTATGTTGCCCTGGAGAGCTTGCAGAGCACTGGGGAAAGGCAGGCAGAGAATTCCCTGCTAGCACCTTCTCTGTGCCTGGGAAGCACAAGTGTTCACATTGCTTCGCAGAATCGTGTTTGTGCAGAAAACACTAACACTTGTTCAGAAGGAAAGAAAGCACAGAGCCCCACATTTTATGTTGCCCTGGAGAGCTTGCAGAGCACTGGGGAAAGGCAGGCAGAGAATTCCCTGCTAGCACCTTCTCTGTGCCTGGGAAGCACAAGTGTTCACATTGCTTCGCAGAATCGCGTTTGTGCAGAAAACACTAACACTTGTTCAGAAGGAAAGAAAGCACAGAGCCCCAGATTTTATGTTGCCCTGGAGAGCTTGCAGAGCACTGGGGAAAGGCAGGCAGAGAATTCCCTGCTAGCACCTTCTCTGTGCCTGGGAAGGAGAAGTGTTCACATTGCTTCGCAGATTCGCGTTTGTGCAGAAAACACTAACACTTGTCCAGAAGGAAAGAAAGCACAGAGCCCCAGATTTTATATTGCCCTGGAGAGCTTGCAGAGCACTGGGGAAAGGCAGGCAGAGAATTCCCTGCTAGCACCTTCTCTGTGCCTGGGAAGCACAAGTGTTCACATTGCTTCGCAGAATCGTGTTTGTGCAGAAAACACTAACACTTGTTCAGAAGGAAAGAAAGCACAGAGCCCCAGATTTTATGTTGCCCTGGAGAGCTTGCAGAGCACTGGGGAAAGGCAGGCAGAGAATCCCCTGCTAGCACCTTCTCTGTGCCTGGGAAGCACAAGTGTTCACATTGCTTCGCAGAATCGCGTTTGTGCAGAAAACACTAACACTTGTTCAGAAGGAAAGAAAGCACAGAGCCCCAGATTTTATGTTGCCCTGGAGAGCTTGCAGAGCACTGGGGAAAGGCAGGCAGAGAATTCCCTGCTAGCACCTTCTCTGTGCCTGGGAAGCACAAGTGTTCCCATTGCTTCGCAGAATCGCGTTTGTGCAGAAAACACTAACACTTGTTCAGAAGGATAGAAAGCACAGAGCCCCACATTTTATGTTGCCCTGGAGAGCTTGCAGAGCACTGGGGAAAGGCAGGCAGAGAATTCCCTGCTAGCACCTTCTCTGTGCCTGGGAAGCACAAGTGTTCACATTGCTTCGCAGAATCGCGTTTGTGCAGAAAACACTAACACTTGTTCAGAAGGAAAGAAAGCACAGAGCCCCACATTTTATGTTGCCCTGGAGAGCTTGCAGAGCACTGGGGAAAAGCAGGCAGAGAATTCCCTGCTAGCACCTTCTCTGTGCCTGGGAAGCACAAGTGTTCACATTGCTTCGCAGAATCGCGTTTGTGCAGAAAACACTAACACTTGTTCAGAAGGAAAGAAAGCACAGAGCCCCACATTTTATGTTGCCCTGGAGAGCTTGCAGAGCACTGGGGAAAGGCAGGCAGAGAATTCCCTGCTAGCACCTTCTCTGTGCCTGGGAAGCACAAGTGTTCCCATTGCTTCGCAGAATCGCGTTTGTGCAGAAAACACTAACACTTGTTCAGAAGGAAAGAAAGCACAGAGCCCCAGATTTTATGTTGCCCTGGAGAGCTTGCAGAGCACTGGGGAAAAGCAGGCAGAGAATTCCCTGCTAGCACCTTCTCTGTGCCTGGGAAGCACAAGTGTTCCCATTGCTTCGCAGAATCGCGTTTGTGCAGAAAACACTAACACTTGTTCAGAAGGAAAGAAAGCACAGAGCCCCACATTTTATGTTGCCCTGGAGAGCTTGCAGAGCACTGGGGAAAGGCAGGCAGAGAATTCCCTGCTAGCACCTTCTCTGTGCCTGGGAAGCACAAGTGTTCACATTGCTTCGCAGAATCGCGTTTGTGCAGAAAACACTAACACTTGTTCAGAAGGAAAGAAAGCACAGAGCCCCAGATTTTATGTTGCCCTGGAGAGCTTGCAGAGCACTGGGGAAAGGCAGGCAGAGAATTCCCTGCTAGCACCTTCTCTGTGCCTGGGAAGCACAAGTGTTCACATTGCTTCGCAGAATCGTGTTTGTGCAGAAAACACTAACACTTGTTCAGAAGGAAAGAAAGCACAGAGCCCCACATTTTATGTTGCCCTGGAGAGCTTGCAGAGCACTGGGGAAAGGCAGGCAGAGAATTCCCTGCTAGCACCTTCTCTGTGCCTGGGAAGCACAAGTGTTCACATTGCTTCGCAGAATCGCGTTTGTGCAGAAAACACTAACACTTGTTCAGAAGGAAAGAAAGCACAGAGCCCCAGATTTTATGTTGCCCTGGAGAGCTTGCAGAGCACTGGGGAAAGGCAGGCAGAGAATTCCCTGCTAGCACCTTCTCTGTGCCTGGGAAGGAGAAGTGTTCACATTGCTTCGCAGATTCGCGTTTGTGCAGAAAACACTAACACTTGTCCAGAAGGAAAGAAAGCACAGAGCCCCAGATTTTATATTGCCCTGGAGAGCTTGCAGAGCACTGGGGAAAGGCAGGCAGAGAATTCCCTGCTAGCACCTTCTCTGTGCCTGGGAAGCACAAGTGTTCACATTGCTTCGCAGAATCGTGTTTGTGCAGAAAACACTAACACTTGTTCAGAAGGAAAGAAAGCACAGAGCCCCCACATTTTATGTTGCCCTGGAGAGCTTGCAGAGCACTGGGGAAAGGCAGGCAGAGAATCCCCTGCTAGCACCTTCTCTGTGCCTGGGAAGCACAAGTGTTCACATTGCTTCGCAGAATCGCGTTTGTGCAGAAAACACTAACACTTGTTCAGAAGGAAAGAAAGCACAGAGCCCCACATTTTATGTTGCCCTGGAGAGCTTGCAGAGCACTGGGGAAAGGCAGGCAGAGAATTCCCTGCTAGCACCTTCTCTGTGCCTGGGAAGCACAAGTGTTCCCATTGCTTCGCAGAATCGCGTTTGTGCAGAAAACACTAACACTTGTTCAGAAGGATAGAAAGCACAGAGCCCCACATTTTATGTTGCCCTGGAGAGCTTGCAGAGCACTGGGGAAAGGCAGGCAGAGAATTCCCTGCTAGCACCTTCTCTGTGCCTGGGAAGCACAAGTGTTCACATTGCTTCGCAGAATCGCGTTTGTGCAGAAAACACTAACACTTGTTCAGAAGGAAAGAAAGCACAGAGCCCCACATTTTATGTTGCCCTGGAGAGCTTGCAGAGCACTGGGGAAAAGCAGGCAGAGAATTCCCTGCTAGCACCTTCTCTGTGCCTGGGAAGCACAAGTGTTCACATTGCTTCGCAGAATCGCGTTTGTGCAGAAAACACTAACACTTGTTCAGAAGGAAAGAAAGCACAGAGCCCCAGATTTTATGTTGCCCTGGAGAGCTTGCAGAGCACTGGGGAAAGGCAGGCAGAGAATTCCCTGCTAGCACCTTCTCTGTGCCTGGGAAGCACAAGTGTTCACATTGCTTCGCAGAATCGCGTTTGTGCAGAAAACACTAACACTTGTTCAGAAGGAAAGAAAGCACAGAGCCCCACATTTTATGTTGCCCTGGAGAGCTTGCAGAGCACTGGGGAAAGGCAGGCAGAGAATTCCCTGCTAGCACCTTCTCTGTGCCTGGGAAGGAGAAGTGTTCACATTGCTTCGCAGAATCGCGTTTGTGCAGAAAACACTAACACTTGTCCAGAAGGAAAGAAAGCACAGAGCCCCACATTTTATGTTGCCCTGGAGAGCTTGCAGAGCACTGGGGAAAAGCAGGCAGAGAATTCCCTGCTAGCACCTTCTCTGTGCCTGGGAAGCACAAGTGTTCACATTGCTTCGCAGAATCGCGTTTGTGCAGAAAACACTAACACTTGTTCAGAAGGAAAGAAAGCACAGAGCCCCACATTTTATGTTGCCCTGGAGAGCTTGCAGAGCACTGGGGAAAGGCAGGCAGAGAATTCCCTGCTAGCACCTTCTCTGTGCCTGGGAAGCACAAGTGTTCACATTGCTTCGCAGAATCGCGTTTGTGCAGAAAACACTAACACTTGTTCAGAAGGAAAGAAAGCACAGAGCCCCAGATTTTATGTTGCCCTGGAGAGCTTGCAGAGCACTGGGGAAAGGCAGGCAGAGAATTCCCTGCTAGCACCTTCTCTGTGCCTGGGAAGCACAAGTGTTCCCATTGCTTCGCAGAATCGCGTTTGTGCAGAAAACACTAACACTTGTTCAGAAGGAAAGAAAGCACAGAGCCCCAGATTTTATGTTGCCCTGGGAGAGCTTGCAGAGCACTGGGGAAAGGCAGGCAGAGAATTCCCTGCTAGCACCTTCTCTGTGCCTGGGAAGCACAAGTGTTCACATTGCTTCGCAGAATCGCGTTTGTGCAGAAAACACTAACACTTGTTCAGAAGGAAAGAAAGCACAGAGCCCCAGATTTTATGTTGCCCTGGAGAGCTTGCAGAGCACTGGGGAAAGGCAGGCAGAGAATTCCCTGCTAGCACCTTCTCTGTGCCTGGGAAGCACAAGTGTTCACATTGCTTCGCAGAATCGCGTTTGTGCAGAAAACACTAACACTTGTTCAGAAGGAAAGAAAGCACAGAGCCCCACATTTTATGTTGCCCTGGAGAGCTTGCAGAGCACTGGGGAAAGGCAGGCAGAGAATTCCCTGCTAGCACCTTCTCTGTGCCTGGGAAGCACAAGTGTTCACATTGCTTCGCAGAATCGTGTTTGTGCAGAAAACACTAACACTTGTTCAGAGGAAAGAAAGCACAGAGCCCCAGATTTTATGTTGCCCTGGAGAGCTTGCAGAGCACTGGGGAAAGGCAGGCAGAGAATTCCCTGCTAGCACCTTCTCTGTGCCTGGGAAGCACAAGTGTTCCCATTGCTTCGCAGAATCGCGTTTGTGCAGAAAACACTAACACTTGTTCAGAAGGAAAGAAAGCACAGAGCCCCACATTTTATGTTGCCCTGGAGAGCTTGCAGAGCACTGGGGAAAAGCAGGCAGAGAATTCCCTGCTAGCACCTTCTCTGTGCCTGGGAAGCACAAGTGTTCACATTGCTTCGCAGAATCGCGTTTGTGCAGAAAACACTAACACTTGTTCAGAAGGAAAGAAAGCACAGAGCCCCAGATTTTATGTTGCCCTGGAGAGCTTGCAGAGCACTGGGGAAAGGCAGGCAGAGAATTCCCTGCTAGCACCTTCTCTGTGCCTGGGAAGCACAAGTGTTCACATTGCTTCGCAGAATCGCGTTTGTGCAGAAAACACTAACACTTGTTCAGAAGGAAAGAAAGCACAGAGCCCCAGATTTTATGTTGCCCTGGAGAGCTTGCAGAGCACTGGGGAAAGGCAGGCAGAGAATTCCCTGCTAGCACCTTCTCTGTGCCTGGGAAGGAGAAGTGTTCACATTGCTTCGCAGAATCACGTTTGTGCAGAAAACACTAACACTTGTTCAGAAGGAAAGAAAGCACAGAGCCCCAGATTTTTATGTTGCCCTGGAGAGCTTGCAGAGCACTGGGGAAAGGCAGGCAGAGAATTCCCTGCTAGCACCTTCTCTGTGCCTGGGAAGCACAAGTGTTCCCATTGCTTCGCAGAATCGCGTTTGTGCAGAAAACACTAACACTTGTTCAGAAGGAAAGAAAGCACAGAGCCCCAGATTTTATGTTGCCCTGGAGAGCTTGCAGAGCACTGGGGAAAAGCAGGCAGAGAATTCCCTGCTAGCACCTTCTCTGTGCCTGGGAAGCACAAGTGTTCCCATTGCTTCGCAGAATCGCGTTTGTGCAGAAAACACTAACACTTGTTCAGAAGGAAAGAAAGCACAGAGCCCCAGATTTTATGTTGCCCTGGAGAGCTTGCAGAGCACTGGGGAAAAGCAGGCAGAGAATTCCCTGCTAGCACCTTCTCTGTGCCTGGGAAGCAGAAGTGTTCACATTGCTTCGCAGAATCGCGTTTGTGCAGAAAACACTAACACTTGTTCAGAAGGAAAGAAAGCACAGAGCCCCACATTTTATGTTGCCCTGGAGAGCTTGCAGAGCACTGGGGGAAAGGCAGGCAGAGAATTCCCTGCTAGCACCTTCTCTGTGCCTGGGAAGGAGAAGTGTTCACATTGCTTCGCAGAATCGCGTTTGTGCAGAAAACACTAACACTTGTTCAGAAGGAAAGAAAGCACAGAGCCCCACATTTTATGTTGCCCTGGAGAGCTTGCAGAGCACTGGGGAAAGGCAGGCAGAGAATTCCCTGCTAGCACCTTCTCTGTGCCTGGGAAGGAGAAGTGTTCACATTGCTTCGCAGAATCGCGTTTGTGCAGAAAACACTAACACTTGTCCAGAAGGAAAGAAAGCACAGAGCCCCAGATTTTATGTTGCCCTGGAGAGCTTGCAGAGCACTGGGGAAAAGCAGGCAGAGAATTCCCTGCTAGCACCTTCTCTGTGCCTGGGAAGCACAAGTGTTCACATTGCTTCGCAGAATCGCGTTTGTGCAGAAAACACTAACACTTGTTCAGAAGGAAAGAAAGCACAGAGCCCCAGATTTTATGTTGCCCTGGAGAGCTTGCAGAGCACTGGGGAAAAGGCAGGCAGAGAATTCCCTGCTAGCACCTTCTCTGTGCCTGGGAAGGAGAAGTGTTCACATTGCTTCGCAGAATCGCGTTTGTGCAGAAAACACTAACACTTGTCCAGAAGGAAGAAAGCACAGAGCCCCACATTTTATGTTGCCCTGGAGAGCTTGCAGAGCACTGGGGAAAAGCAGGCAGAGAATTCCCTGCTAGCACCTTCTCTGTGCCTGGGAAGCACAAGTGTTCACATTGCTTCGCAGAATCGCGTTTGTGCAGAAAACACTAACACTTGTTCAGAAGGAAAGAAAGCACAGAGCCCCACATTTTATGTTGCCCTGGAGAGCTTGCAGAGCACTGGGGAAAAGCAGGCAGAGAATTCCCTGCTAGCACCTTCTCTGTGCCTGGGAAGGAGAAGTGTTCACATTGCTTCGCAGAATCGCGTTTGTGCAGAAAACACTAACACTTGTTCAGAAGGAAAGAAAGCACAGAGCCCCAGATTTTATGTTGCCCTGGAGAGCTTGCAGAGCACTGGGGAAAGGCAGGCAGAGAATTCCCTGCTAGCACCTTCTCTGTGCCTGGGAAGCACAAGTGTTCACATTGCTTCGCAGAATCGCGTTTGTGCAGAAAACACTAACACTTGTTCAGAAGGAAAGAAAGCACAGAGCCCCACATTTTATGTTGCCCTGGAGAGCTTGCAGAGCACTGGGGAAAAGCAGGCAGAGAATTCCCTGCTAGCACCTTCTCTGTGCCTGGGAAGCACAAGTGTTCACATTGCTTCGCAGAATCGCGTTTGTGCAGAAAACACTAACACTTGTTC
>JASWHU010000635.1:0-40005 GCA_030819815.1 Strix occidentalis
GCCAACATACAGTCATCAAGTGCAAGATCTTTAATCTTTTCTGCACGTCAAGATGCAGTTACATCATAACTTTTTCACTGTTGCTGCTATTAATTTTATTTTACCTCAGCTACTCTTCTTTCCACTAGAGCTAATGCTACAAAAAATAACATTAAGAAATATGTATGTGTGAATCTACTAGAGTTGAAACATATATTCACCAAACAGTATTTGTCCAGCTTATTGTTCCATTGAAAACCTGTAGAAAGTATGAATAAATATATTTTCCAGCTCAATCCAATGTAATGCATTGAATAACTCAATCATTGGAAGCTGTTCAAATAATGATTACTACTATTTCTTATTCTAATTTTTCAAAGTGGGGGTTAGCAGATACTGTAATAGACAACAATAGTTGTTGCTATCTATGTATAGTACCGTAGATTCAAATGGATCACACTAAAAGTTCCTTTTTATTATATATTGCTACAGATATTTGCTCACTTGAAAATCCATTAGGGGAATTCCACTGGTGTGAATGAAGACAGTAGTGGTCCCACTCACTTAGCACACTGTATATCTAGGTGTACTAGTAAAACCCAGTACATAATATTGATGGACTTAGCCATTTTGGGGCTGTTATATTTGTTTATGAGGAAAACAGTGGAAAGTAGGTAGTGTACAAAGTCATTTATTTATTTGCAGACTTCAAGGAGCAATGAAATGTAATAGTGACCTCAGTTGCATTGACACGCTCTAGTACCAAAATTTCCAAAAACGAGATTTCAAAACATAGCGTGGTTTTGTTTTGTATGTGTCGTTGCTTCAAGATGAAAAGAGTTGTTGCTTCTGCAGCTTTCAAGCTTTATCTACCTACAAAGTTAAGAACAAAATTTGCTAATTACATGCAAAAAAGGAAGTGAATTAAGCTTTGTTGTTTAGTTTTTGATCTAAAGCATTCTGCATTGTCAAGAGGACTTAGCAGGAAAAATTATAAATAATGCATAATAACTTCAGAAAAATAAGAATGGATATCATCTCAATAATCTCTGATATAATCATTCTCTGATACACATATAAGAAACAATGCCATGATAATGCAAATCTCCTTGCTTCCCATTGCAGAGATGGCATCAGAACTTCAAAAGTTTTGCCTAGGTTTGTGCCCAACAGATTAATACCATCCAGTCTTTCTTCTAGTAGTACTTCTATTATTCCTCTTTTCAACTTGGAATTAGTGAAAGACTACCCTTTCTACAAAGATGATCAAACAGCTGGGAAGCCTGCCATATGAGGAAAGGCTGAGAGAATTGGGTTTGCTCAGCCTTGAGAAGTGAAGACTTTAGGGAGACCTTATCACCATGTTCCAGTATTTAAAGGGTGGCCAAAAAGAAGATGGAGACTCCCTTTTTACAAGGGGTCACATGGAAAAGACGAGGTTTAGTGGGTACAAGTTACTCCTGGGGAGATTCTGACTGGACACAGAAGCAACATGTTTCACAATGAGAATAATCAGCCACTGGAATAACCTCCACAGGGAAGTGGTAGATTCCCAACAACAGACACTTTTAAGATTCAGCCGGACCATCTTGTCTAGACCATGCTTTTGCCAAGAAAGGTTGGACCAGGACCAGATGATCCTTGAGGTCCCTTCCAACCTGGTATTCTATAATTCCACAATTCTATGATTATTTAATAAATTAAGTTACAGTTATATCAATAACTGATTTTTTCAGTTTGCTAGCTTAGCAAATCAATTCACACCTTCTGGTCAACTGGAAATGGAAATACTTTTCCCTCCTGGTACTCCTACCTCTCTCCCTCCCCCCAAGTATTTTAAGCTAAATGAAACAATTTATATTGCTTTGCTTTGTAATTTGTATGAGGTCAAAGTAAAAATTTTCTCAAATTCCAGTAAGAAAATACCTAATTTTTAACATGAAATTTTTCACTTTCCTGGATTTTTTTTTAATCTTTGTGTTTGTTCTCCCTCCTTCCTTTTTGACAGCTTGTGTGTGTGTGTGTGTATGACAGAAATGGCCATTAAACTCAGCATAATTTGCAGATAGTTTCATATAATCTAAAAGCTATAAATAATTTACCAGAAAAAACAGCTTTATGAAGCTCTTTCAACAGCCTTTTAATTACAACTGGGCAAAACAGAGAACAGGTGAGAAAATTGAAACATGATTATTTTATAAACAAAACAACAACAATTGTGCTCAAGTTCTAATGAAGAGATCTCACTCATTTTCCAATTTGTTTGGATCCTCTTGTCTTTGAAAGGGATGTCACCCCAAACTCAGTAAATGTTTCTTTCCAGAAAAATGACCTTTATGCTAGCACACACACTTTGCATAGTAGCAGTAGGTTATGTATATTCTTCACTGATCCCTCGGCAGCCTAAGGACTGCCAGTGGACTGTGCAGTTCACCATAAATTTAAAGCAATCGTTGGAGTTCATATCATTAAAGGTATAGATCCTGAACAGAGGCAGGGGGATAGTGGGAATTGACCACATGTTAGCAATTCAGACATATATAGTATATGAGATTTGGGGTGTCATGATGCTCTTACTGACCTGCTGTAGAAATACTGGATGAAGTATTTGTTGGAAACGTTTTCACTCTCTCCTCTTCGAAAATGCCACTAGCCTTTCAGCAGGGCACTGGACTGTAAGAGGATGTTTGGGCAGCATGGCATGCTATGGTCAAGGGAAATGTCCCATTAAGCAATTATATTAATTATAAATTGCCTCTAAGAGGCATACACTTGCACAGCAGATTATGTTCTTCCCAGAAAAGATGGTACAGCCAGAAGAAAAGGCTGTTCCTTCCAAAACTCCTACTGGATACGCTTATCAAATTCAAGTGTTATTTCCATCATAAGGGCTCTCATTAAAGAACATACTTGTATGGCACCACAATTTTAACACAGGTTTTATTGCTACAAAAGAAGGCTCAGATTAATTGTTGATATCATGCAGCATCATTGACACGATGTTGTGATGCTTTTGTTTGACTCAATAACAGACGGCTCCGTATATTCACATGGAGCAATACAGGCTGTCTATCTAAATTCCCAATGTGCCCACCTATTTTTCAGTTGTGACAAAGACCTGGGGTGTCTTTTCCAAAGGTGCCAAACTAATTTGGAAATTAAGGAGTTCAAAAGACAGTCAGTTAAATGAGCTCTCAGACTGATCTGTAGAGCTATTCAAACTCAGTTTACATAAGGGTGCTGGCATCCCCAGGCCCAGCTGGCTGCTTAGTGTAGGTGTTTGGATCTGCAAATTGGGCCCTGGATATAATTCAACACCTTGCAATTCGGAAATGATAGATGAGCTTGGTTTTCTAGCTGAAAAGCTGATAGAGTGTCATTCATAAAAATAAAGAAGCACTTTTTTACTTAGAGAACATGTCCTGGAATATATTTCTGATTGTCATCAGAGAGACAAGGAGGCTCATAATGAGGATGATTTGTTTGCCATTAATCACTGTAAACACCAGAAAAGAAAAGAGTTTTAAAATAGATAAAAGCTCATATCTGAGACTGTTTTCTGTATTCTACCCTCTGCTTTGGCAAGTTGTTTTATTTTTAAGAATGCACTTAGTTGTGGGTGATAGTAACAGCAAGTGTGTATAAAATCTTGATCACTTGGTAGAAGGAGCCCATCCTGGTACTTTGAGATTTTTCAAGCAGGAAACAGAAAAAGATGTATTTCATGGCAAGTATGGCCTGGCAAAGAACTTGATCTTTCCCAATTCACAGCTTTAGAATAAAAGTAGAACCGGACACAGGGGTATGTACTTACACTTGTGCATACACACACCCACCCCAGCAGACCTGGAGGAAGATATTCTCTGTGTCCCTGGCACAACAGTAGCGTAATTACGAGAAGGTTTTTAGAGGAGCTGAAATTTCAGTTCCTTGCTTTTAAGGGATACTGAGAAGACCCTTGAGCCCTGTGGTGCTGCTGCAGGCTATGGGTGAGCAGGTAGACATGAAGGATGGAGAATCTTAAGTCTTGTCTCTGTGTCCAAGGCACTGGGCAATGAAGACGAGCGGGCTAAGGACCAGTTTATTTTATGACAAATTAAGTAAGCAGAGGTCAACAGTAAACTGGCACTGTTATGACTTAACTTAAAGCTTAGTAATATCTATGTTACTGATGCCAATCATAAGGATGCACAAACGTCCATTTTCCAATCTATGTCCATTTTTCCAATCCAACAATTGCTCCAGAACTCAGCAACAGGGTCTTTTCTTTCTTCACGGATATTTTTTTTAGTGCTGCACAACTTTAGCTTGCTGCTTTGTCATCCATTGTGACATTATTCTCAAAAAATCAGCAAGAACTGTATCATGATTCTACCCAGAAAAAACATTATTTTGTATCTGTAAGTCGTGTTTGAAAAATGGTAAGCATTCCTGTCTCTCACAGCTCAGCAAATGGCTGACTTGTATAGTAGTTCTCGCAAGCAGTATAAAAACAGACCCTGCCACCACAGAGCAATGCTGTATGCATTCTGTGGAGCTCTTAAGTATATTTACATTGATATGGTCTGAGTCCATATATAAGGAAATATGGGTCATATTTCTAAACATATTATTCTTAAAGATTGTTTTGTTTCTGTAAATTTGTCTGCTATAGACAAGATAAACCTTGGACCTTTCATTTTTTAATTTTGTTCCTGTAGATGGTAAGTCAGAATCATGTTTCCGCAAGCACTGCTGGTCATGAAACAGCTACCACAAGAATACTGTCTATTTTTGTACAATATTTTAACCACAAATTGGTAGATAGAACTACCTAATTGAGGGATGCCAGTATGAGCAATAACTAGAAGTACCTACTGTACCAGAGTAGCTCATCTGTAGTTAAAATACCATCGAATATGGGACACAATACTCAAATAAAGGAAAAATGTGTTCCTCCTAAATGTAATTTAATGATATGTCATTGTTTTAGGGAAGCACAAGACATAAATTTGGTCTTCTTCAGCTGGGAAGATGACTGAGGGGATACCAGAGTAATGTTCAAAATATGATGCAAGTTCAGAATGAAAAAACACCAAGTATTCTTTAAAGAAAGCAGTTTCTGCTGGTTTTCTGATGATGCTGATGAGAGCTAATACAAGAGAACTGATTGTGAATTATTCAAAAGAACTGGAAGTTGTAAAGAATGTTGCATAGATGATTAAAATAAAAACCAGCAAGTTATGGTTGCAAATACATGGAAAAACTGAACTGCTGGTTCAACCTACATGTGAGAATACCCAGTGCAGTGGCTGATCTCTAGTGAAAATGTTGCAAATCATACACAAATTAGTATGAATATTTATCAAATGTTTTAATTAAAACTATCAAGCTGTTAGATTATGTTCCAAAAAAAATCAAAAGCGACAACAACCATGAAGCAGAAACGGTGTAGCAGAACAAAAACTCAGCTGGAACACCCATCAGCAGCCAAGGAAAAAATACATCGTGTGAGCATCCCACGGCCTTAATTCAATAATACACAGAAAGCCTGCACATCCCAAAGGGCGCGTATTGCTTGAAAATGGAATTCATTAATGCTCAAGCTCAAAAAGCAACACAGAAAACCCACTGAATCAAAAATCATATGCCATGAGTCAAAATATCATCGTTACAGATTAACTGCTTTCATATTTTTGCTTTCTTTTGTCAAATCCAAATACGCCATCTTAGGGCAAAGAGCTTTTGTTCTTGGGGCGCTCAACATTAAATTAGATATAATAAGACATAAAGGAGATCAAAAAACACCTTGCACCCTGATGCTGCAATGTGCTAAACTTTCTGCTAGTCAGCTGGAATAGAGAAAAGCCACCTTCTTGTACAGCGTGACCCTCCTTGCTCTAAATTTGGCACCATACCTCCCTTCCAGAGGAAGGACATTAGCAAGCCACATTTGCTTGCAGTATTAATGCAACCCCACGTAGTTATCAAACAAAGCCAAAAAGAAAACCGAACATTGGTTACAAATTTTGCGGCACAGAAAAATCTCATAAAATAAATGATTGAACAGAAGCCATTTAGGGTAAATGAATTATTTTCTTGCATGTTCCCATGTATTTTGGCAGTGGAAAAACCTCCAGAACTGGGGCTATGTGTTTAGTGCCAATCTTTTCACTTAAGAAACTATATTTACCCTCCAATTTAGATGAAAATGGAATCTAAATACAGTATTTGCTCATAAGATTATGAAAGCTCCCTCTTGTCAAGCATGCTACAAACACATGATTGCTACAGAGGACACATTAGACTGCAAAACAGACCTTAATTCAGAGATTTCATATGTAAAGTTTTCACTGTAGACAGATACGAATTATAATCCATAACTTGAAAAACATTTAAAATTTTATATCAGGTAATACAAATAGAAAATCTTATATGGTGATAAATAACAAATTAACAAATCAGCCTATAGTATAATTTATTAGGTAAAACAGCATTATTCCATTCTGCTAACACTGGCCAGAAGAAACGTTCACTTAATAGTGAATACAGGGTACTCAGCACCAGCCCATGGGTTTTAACGGAAGTTGCAAATTCTCAGCACTTGCGAGACAGCCTCAGCTCTGTGTTATAATCTTGGTACTGGGAGGAATGCTTAAACGTTCTCGTCTATTACTGTAAACAGAAGGATTTCCTGATGAGTTCGGGTTGATGGGCAGTCTGTTTGCAAATGTGTCCTGCCTAAATTATAAATGTAGAAGCCACAATTAATCAGCTTCTATAGTTCTCACTAAAAGGTAACTATACTGCAAGGTAAAAATAAGTTCGCAGACAGCTATCTACTGCATTTGCCTTACATTTTATTTCAGGCAAAAAAACAGCTCCATTGTTAGAGTCTCTGTGTGGAAAAGATCCTTAGAATGAGAAACTGCATCAGAAATGAAAATGTAGGAAGCTCCCCACTTGCAGTTTCCTTTCATTTCCTCTCCGACTGCTACGGATAACCTACTATTGTGTTTTGTTTGTTTTCTTTAGATCTTAGAATAAATACAGTTCCAGCTTCATAAACAGAATTCACGGATCATTTAAGGCTGAATCTGTAATAAGCCTGACTCTGTAATAAGTCCCAACATCTTTAATTTGTTTCCTTCTTCCTCCAGGTTCTGTAAAGCTTTTCATTTTGCCACTAGTGTCCTTTAGATTGTATCCCAGCCTAAGCATTTTATTTGCCATTTGATTATTTTGCTGCTTTTGTCATGACCACAAATACTGAAACCCTGGCTCATAAACCCCAAGGCTTTCAAGAGACTGGACAGCTAACATCTGATAACAAAGTTCACTTTCCTCCATAGCAGCTAGTATGTTCTAGCCCTAAACCCTAAGGGGCTGCAGCTACAGACTATCAATTTATAACATGCATCCTATGTGAATTTTCAACCACAGGAGAGTAAGAGTCAGCTGTCTCTTTCCTCTTAAAAAAAATAAATATCTAAAGTCATGTCTCAAAATCTGCACAGACCTGTGTAATACAAGAGCAAAGTGAGCATTAGTGACACCAAAGCATTTTTTTCTTCTTGTTGCCAGTAATACTTGGCATAAATATATGAATTTTAAGCAAATCATCTTGATAATAACCTATTAAAATTGCTTGCAACACCCCTCAGTTGTTTGGAAAGGAGTCTTTTTGTCTGTTGTTTCTTTACTCCTTGCATTACCCCAAAAAGTACCTATATAGGCTTTTAGAGCATTCAAAGATTGGTACCATTAAACTTATACATTATTATAAAACTTTTTGCCAATATCAAGTTTATTAATGAAACCACCTCTGATTCACTGTTAGTTTCCTGGGCTTTAACAAACAATACCTCCCATCTCCCTCCATGCGTTTTAAAAGAAACCCATCATCACCGTATCTAATTTGCATGTAAAAACCCAGAGGAAGTAGCTTGTGTCAGCTCACCCAAAGGCCAGCAATAAAGACAGGAATAGCGCTCAGGCTCCTGAGCTTTGGGACAGCCTTTTAGCCCGTGGGCCATACCTACAGAGTTACCATCACACAGCTTTGCAGTAAAATTCACATTTGCCAGAGAAGTCCCATCACAGTTCAGGGGACAACGCATCTAATTTAAATGTAAATGGGTACCCGTAAGACCTCATAGAGTTAATATCTCTTCTACACAGAAGCAAAGATGGAACAGCGTGTTAATAAAACAGCATTTTTTGATATTTTAAGTCCAGAACAAAATAGCATTTTGCTAAGAGCTAACACCACTGCCATTTAGTAAAATGCTAACTATGTATTAGAACATTTGCTTCATTATCATTGATTTTATTTCCTTTCATTCCTAACTTAATTTTGATGACTGCCTCATAATAGCTAGATAAGGAAAGAAACGTCTCTGTTTATCAGGCAAACCCTTAAGTGGCTTTTTGCTCCATCATTATGAAATTAAAGCCAGGGGAGTGAATGCTATGGGCAAACTGGTAAAATGTGTTTATTTCCCCTGGGAAAATATGTCAGCAGAAAAGTGAACAACTATATGCACACATATTATAAAGCATTAACGTGGCTTGCAATTCTAGAGCTGTTTAAAAACTGCCTTTGGTGTTCATGGACTACTTGCATCTGAACATATATCTATCTGGATAGACACGTATTTTTCTCTTTCCTAATGATAACAATAAAACTATTATGTATGGAGGAAATCTATTTTTATAAACAGATTACAAGGCTTTCCACTGCATTTCTGTACAATTTAAAAGAAAATTGCAGTATGAAAAAAAGATGATGCAATCATTGTCCAAATTTGAAAATCCTACATAGATCATGACAAGGGATTTTTCTCTGGCATAGCTGCCATCCATTGGTCCTGTCACTGCAGGAGGAGGAACAAGGTGACTGAGACTGCGGTTTAATCATGTCCTAAATCTACTCACTCAACAAATGCAGGAAACTCACCTGTTACTGGCTGCTCTTCATCTTCCAGTAGGCAAAAGGATCAGCCAAAAAGAAAAGCCCTCAAAGCCCCCCAAAAGGCAACGTACAATGCTGGCAGTGTGGAAGGCAGTCCTGCTCTCACTTCACTCAGGAGAGCAGCCCTTTCTTCCTTAGCACGGCCGCCTCCTGTTCCAAACAGGAGCACTTGGGCCTGGAGGGCACTGCAGACATGTCCCCTGCTCTCCCAGATGGCTTCCACCACACCAGTCCCGGGGGAAGTGGAAAATGGACACAAGAAAATTAAAAGGGCTTAAACTCCTATACTGTGAGGGCAATGTGGTGGTGGGGAGGGTGTTTTTATAACCTCTGACCACTGATGACAACCACCCAAGATGTGCCACTTCACACTAACAGCCTCTTTGAAGTCAAAGCAGTACTTGTTTTAACACTAATTGAAAAGCAAATGTAAGATAAAACAGCAGCATGATGGACTTAATATAAGCAACTGAAAGAGAGAAAGAATATCTGCTGTTTCACAGAAACGATCCACTGAGCAAGTCTGGGAGTCATAAGGGACAGTACAGAGACCCACATGCCAGAACAGGCTCCATGTTCCCTGGGTTTTGAGCAACGCAGTTACTCCAGATTTTAGCTAACTATGAGAGAATTACATCAGGCCCTATAACACGGCACAGTAAATCATCATGCAGGAGCCAAGCAGTAAGTTAATAAAAGTCAGGTGGCCATAAATCTATGGAGAATGACTTTCACAGATATCTTTCCATTCCTGATGGTTGCACATTCAGTCACAATCCCACCTCTGAGTCTGTTCCCAGGCATCCCACGTTCTGGGCTTGAATTGCTTCAGGCACCTATATATATAGGTAGCATCCCTGCTACGATTAACTGTACCGAAATTCCCAGAACTCACGGCAGTTAACTTTTTATTTAAGTCGGACCTTGATTTGGACTGTCAAACAGATATTGGCAGCTGATGTTTGGAAGGATTTCCTGTGGTAATTTCCAGGCAAGCAAAAAAGACGTTAATTTGACATTATCATCACATATGATGAATAACACAAGATGGCACAACCTTGCTCAGACAGAAAAAAAAACCAGTATACAAAAACATGCAGATTTTTTTCATTAGGCCCACTCATAACATTAGTGCTAATGCTATAAAAGATCTTTGGTGCAGCAGCTGTGTATTTCTACATGACACATTCACTCTAATACTCTACTCTAACACTCTACTAATACTGTGTCTCTTGCAACTTATTAAAAAAACCCCAAACGTCTAAACCACCTCAACGCATTTTGAATTAGCAACGCTCTAAAATGTGTTTGCAACTAAGTGTGCATTCATGAGTTATTTTTAAGGCAGTATTTATGGGAAAATGAAAATAATCCCAGTTGCTGTCAGCATCGGTTTCTTCCAAACTGTTGACTAAGATGTTTTGTGTGCTGAAGACATTTTGCAGCCAGTGTAGTTCAAAGACATAAGGCCTGCGCTGCCTTCCTTGCAGGCAGGCAGAACCTTCCCATTGATTTTAATGGGACTTGAATTTAGTCCACAGAGAGACACAAAGTGAGGCTTTTTTAGCACTATTAGTGATAGCATCTGCCACTATATTTCCCATTAAAAGAAAGGCTATGAAATACCTTTGAGATATCTGAAACAACCTGCTGATGTGTAAGCTTTCAATCTCTACTAGAATATTGCTTGCAATCTCAAGTCAAACCCGGTAGCATACGCAAACTCGAATTTAATGCTATGGTACATAGTGAAGACATTTAACACTAGATGTCAAAATAAGTATGTACCCGTTAAAACTCCTATTACAAATACATCAACTCAAAGTCAGATGCTGCAATATAAAAGGACAAACTAAAATGCAAGAATGCTGTTTCTTTTCCCAGACTCAAGCTATGTTTATCAGATCACTGGATTGGGGTTAGAAGTGAGGTAATATTAAATTAAAACAAAAAAATACCATTGATATAGCACTGATAGTCTAATCCCAACCCACAAAGGCAAAGGCTGAGCTCAGACTAAGCACCTACCATTTATTTGTCACAGCTTTACCCCACTATTAACAGAATTTGTTCTAACCCACAGCCATGACATGTCTCTGAATATCACATTTACCCCAATATCTGCTTAAAAAGCCTATCAAAATACAAGTCTCTCTAATGTCTGGCTTTTCACAAATTGCATTTGTTTTAGGATTAAAGTAGGGAATTATTCTGTCTTTGGATAAAAGGGTTTATTTGACACTTGTCTTCACTCACCATAACACTCCATAACATTTAGGCAGTAATGACTTGTATTTATACAGTCTGTTCAAGTCCTGTTAAGCTGCAGTCGAGTCAATTTTAACTCAAGTTGTGGAATACACAATAATGTTTAACTGTACAGCACATCAGTATACACTATCTAAATTGCAAAATGCACAACATATCATTGTCTGTGACAGATATGAGTGCACATAACAAAAACCTGATGGATGTGAATTTTGCCCCATTGCTCTACATTTTGGTGGTCTTGGCTTCTCTTAGACTGTAGAGCTTGAGCTGTAACAAAATAAAGGGAAACCATGGAAGCACAGAGATACCTCTTGCCCAGAAAGGTACAAATTGACAATGTATCAGTCTGCTTCATAGAATCACAGAATGGTTTGGGTTGGAAGGGACCTCTGAATATCATATAGTCCACCCTCCCTAAAATGCTTCCCTAGCTTCCAGAATTAAGATAAAGACACAGTGGTTGTTTTGTTTTGTTTTTTTTTCCCCATTAAATAGTAACTATTACATGAGGATACAGGGGAAGTCTAAGAAACTCCTGCAGCTATGGGTAATTTACCATGGGGTGAAGCTGCAGCTTGCCTAGCTGCATCTGCCTTCCCCTGTAGCTTCTTATCTCCTCTCTCTACTGCCAGCAACGTCCAGACTTAGCCATAATTTATATTAATCCAAAAGGGAAGTACAGTAAATAGACTTTGCCAAGGGAAGAGAAGGATATCAAGCTGCCTCATAAGGGATCAGTATCTCAGGAAGATGAGAGCATTCACCTTACCGTTGCATTATTGACCAAGTTTCATTTGAAAGCAAGTGCACTGTGGGCACTCTGCTTTGGCATTGCCATTGCTGTAGCCAATCCCTTCGTCATTTCCCACACACTCTAACTGCATATTCCTGCCTTTGACTTTTGCTCTGAATTGAGGCAAACATTTATATCACCTTTCATTTTAATCTGATCTTGTCTATGTCATATGCAATTCTCTTTTTGTTGCACGTGCATGGATTGCACGTGCTCTTACCATTTCCAAAGGGCTTTTCTACCATAACTAGGGCTGCAAGACACATAGCCAGAAAAAAAAGCCAACAGGGAGATTTTGAATGTGTAAGTTCATTTGTCTCCAGTTGGCTTTCAGTAGGAACCAGATGCCATTACACTGATGTTAGGCCTCTCTCAACTTTAAAATGAAGCCACTTTGGGCTTCACCACCAGGAGCTGTTGCTACCTGCAAAGGGCAGTATTTCTGAAATAAGGATCTTTGTATTGTTTGGCAGGAAGGTCTCCAAAGAACACAGCAGAAAGACAAACTTTTGGATGCCATGATCTCAGCAGATAGTGAAAAGGATGCATTACATTGTCAGCAACGGCCTTTGGAGTGTTTTATACTTCAAGCTATGCACAGAAACGTGGAACTGTGATGAGAAACTGAAAACATGATTAATCTTAAGAAAAATAAAAATTATGACAGCAATGCAGTAATCTGCTCATTGATTTCCATAGTTGCTACCCTAAATAAGTACTTATATTAAGACATTTCTGTGTATTCCTACACAATCTTCTCTACGAATGGTTTTTAGATTTCAAAGGATAGAACTATTTAGGAAAAAAACTGGCTGGATGGCCGGGCCCAAAGAGTTGTGGTGAACGGAGTTAAATCCAGTTGGCGGCCGGTCACAAGTGGTGTTCCCCAGGGCTCAGTACTGGGGCCAGTTCTGTTTAATATCTTTATCAATGATCCAGACAAGGGGATCCAGTGCACCCTCAGTAAGTTTGGAGACAACACCAAGTTGGATGGGAGTGTTGATCTGCTTGAGGGTAGAAAGACTCTACAGAGGGATCTGGACAGGCTGGATCAATGGGACAAGATTCAACAAGGCTCAGTGCCGGGTCCTGCACTTGGGTCACAACAACTTCATGCAATGTTACAGACTTGGGGAGAAGTGGCTGGAAATCTGCCTGATGGAAACGACCTGGGGGTGTTGGTTGGCAGCTCCCTGAATATGAGCCAGCAGTGTGCCCAGGTGGCCAAGAAGGCCAATGGTATCCTGGCCTGTATCAGAAACAGTGTGGCCAGCAGGACTAGGGAGGTGATCGTCCCCCTGTACTCAGCACTGGTGAGGCTGTACCTCGAATACTGTGTTCAGTTTTGGGCCCCTCACTACAAGAAAGACATTGAGGTGCTGGAGCATGTCCAGAGAAGGGCAATGAAGCTGGTGAAGGGTCTAGAGCACACGTCTTATGAGAAGCAGCTGAGGGAACGGGGATTGTTTAGTCTGGAGAAAAGGAGGCTCAGGGGAGACCTTATCACTCTCTACAACTACGTGAAAAGAGGCTGTAGTGAGGTGGGTCTCAGTCTCTTCTCCCAAGCAACAAGTGATAAGACAAGAGGAAATGGCCCCAAGTTGTGCCAGGGAAAGTTTAGATTGGATATTAGGAAAAATGTCTTCACTGAAAGGGTTATTAAGCATTAGAACAGGCTGCCCAGGGAAGTGGTTAAGTCACCATCCCTGAAGGTCTTTAAAAGACACGTAGATGTAGCACCACTTAGGGACAAGGTTTAGTGGTGGACTTGACAGTGTTAGGTTAACGGTTGCACTCGATGATCTTAAAGGTCTCTTCCAACCTAAATGATTCTATGATTTCTATGATTTCTGTTTTTAGGATATTTTTATTTATAATTTCTTCTCACTGGATGTTTAAATACATAGGTGCAGAACTGCTCACTCTCAGGACATTTTCTGTGCAACTACAGAAGAGCTACTGGCTAGAAGCCTGTCGACTCAATATTCCTCTGTCTCTTACTTTTCGTGGTTGCCAAAACCAGATCCAGTGCCCAGCAAAAGCAATAGAAAGAATCCCACTGTTTTCAATGTTTTCCAATGCCTACTGTTTTTTGGTTTGGGCTGAAATCCCTCCTTTAGAGAATATAAATCTTATTCAAATCAGACTGGCAGTACGTAAACTGGAGAATAAAATCGCCCAGCCTTTAAAATCAGCTCTTATACACATGATACAGCTTTGGAAATATGTTTCCTCTGCTAACATTTACTGCCTGTGAGCCATTCTGACAAACTGACAGAGATAGGAATGCTTATTGGGGTGCAACAGGGAAGCAAGACCAGTTACCCCATGCTCAAGGCAGCTGGCAATCATGTCCTTCCCCCTGCACAAATGAACACCAAGGTAGATGGAAAAGAGATGCCTGTAAGATGCACAAGTAAATGGTTAATACACCAAATAATAGAAAAAAGACGAAAGGC
This sequence comes from Strix occidentalis, assembly GCA_030819815.1. Taxonomy (NCBI): domain Eukaryota; kingdom Metazoa; phylum Chordata; class Aves; order Strigiformes; family Strigidae; genus Strix; species Strix occidentalis. The sequence goes on from JASWHU010000635.1 coordinate 14,456, forward strand.
AGAAGATGGAGAGGCAGTAAAAACAAAGGAATCAACAAGGGATTGCCAAGATGAATGCAAAAGACCATATGGGAACGCTCCAGAACAAACAGCATGTTAAAAATCACATACATCATCAGCATAATTTCCCAATAATATAGTATCAGCTCCAATTCTTGAACATCAGATTTCCCTAAAAGACATCTTAACACACTGTGAGGTGCTCGTTTTCTTTTAACAATAGCTACACACTGAAATTAGCTTCAGGAAAAATTCAAAGTATCACATCATTCATCATAATTTCTTCTACTTCCCCATGCCTCTCTTGCCACTCCCACCTCATTTTAGAAATGAAGGACAAGTCTCTAAAATCGGGCATCTAAGTCTGTGTACAGGTCGTCTTTTCAGCAGTTGAGAGCATATGGACACCCTGCACAATTTCAAAAGATCTTCCCGACATCTAATTTATGTGATCTTCAGAGAACCATTCTTTAAGTCTTTTTTGTCCTTAGAGCACAATCTGGCAAAATCTTGGGCACCCATCCTTATCACTGAGTAAGCTGTGCAAGTCAGTTAAACAACTGTAAATAATAAAATACTCTCAGTGAAAAAAACAGCTCAATATTTAACAGCTGCCAGAAGCACTGCTTTCATTTGCAAGGGTACTCCACACTAAGTTGGCACCTGGTAAACTCATTTTTGAGAAGAATTTGGTAGAAAGGGTTTGGTAAATCATAAGTTTCAGGCATAACTACATAGAGATAATCTGAGTGCCATGACCAGTGTCCACAAGCTTTCCACTTTCAAAGAAAAGGAGGTAACCTGGTATTCTTCAGATCAGCCTGAAGCAGTTTTATTACAAGAGAGATTTAAAAATGAAGTACCAGGTTAGGAGATCAACTGGAGCATCAGCATCAAAGAAAAGAGAGGAAAATTACACCAGAGTGTGGGCCTCCCTCTTCCAGGCTCCCCACACAGACTCAAGCATGATGCAGCAGTGCTGCCCTGACAGCTGATGGCAGGACTCACAGCAGACCAGACCGCTCTGACTCACAAGCAGCAGGCAATGCGGGTAGGAGAACTGCTGCTTTAAATATATTTCTAGAGACTATCAGGTTTCCTTGCAAGACAAATGAAGTACCAAAGGGCCCTCTTGGGGATGATGTTTCTCTCGTTCTTAATTACAGAAAAAATACACATACATTAACATTTTTCCCCCTTTTTTTCCTACAAATTCAAATTATATCATTGCATAAGAGACTGTTGTCAGTGAAAATTCAAATCAAGCTGCATCAGGTTCACATTGCCATTTGGCCACTACATTTTCACTCCCCCAGCAATGTAACCAGGGCAAGAAAGCTCTCTCCCGTAAACCCAGTAGGTTGACTAAATCATCACACTTTTGTTGTCAGCATCTCTCAGCCACCTACTCCCTGTTTCTTCCCAGCTCCCTGCAGAAAATAACCATGACATACAGACATATCAGAAGATGGTTTTGAAAACAGGGAGCTGAAGTGCAGACCCTGCTGCCATCAGTTTACTAGGGGACTCTGTCACAGCAACCAACAGCTACTCAACTGCTGATTACTTTTTGAGACAGGCTAAAATTAGATTTTGGACATCGGGTCATAAAGTGTAATTTGAAAGTGTACATATCATCTCTAAAGCCACAGACAATGTATCTAGCTTTCACAGGTTCAACAGTATAATTATATACCATCCAAAATAGCAGTAAAGCTGAGAGAAGTTAAAAGCAAATGCTTTAAAAAGATATGGTTTTGATAGATCTCACATGTAAGTTACAATTTTGCAATAGTTAGTCCTTGGCTTCAATACCAATGTAAGCATAAATTAGTCACAAGAGTAATAAGCCCCCCAAAATTAACTCAATTACAGTGGCCTTGAAATCTTCATCACTATTAGCACTCAGGTACATTACTTTTCCTATCTTTAGAACAAAGTTCTTCCCCACTTTGGATGAGAGAACAGCTATTGTGACTTTTCTCAACCAGGCAAAGATTTGTATAAATTGCTCAGATACAATAATTCAGGCTTCTTGTAAGCCCTCAGATTGGCAAACACAAAATTTTACAACTGTATTTCTCCCATAGCTGTCCCTATGAATATATCTTTTTAAGAACTCGGTCTTTTAGAATTAGAGTTTAAATGTCCTCAGATGCCCTGTTTCTCTGGCGGCTCATTTCTTGTCTTAAGAGGCTTTCTGTGGAATTGAAAACATTTCCATTAAGTTTGATGCCATTACTCTGACCTCTATTTTGTCTCAGGTGACCTTAGACTCTGAGCAATAGCCTTTGCTCGAGGCTACCTCTTGTTTCAAAAGTTCCAGAGGATCTACATTTCAGCAAGAGTTGGGATGCAGTATGAATTTCCTCTTTTGTTCAAATTAGTCAATAAAATATTATCGTTTTGTTTATGAGACCTCACTTCTACTTTCTCTTGCTATGAAGGTTTCCAGAATGCAAGTCTTTAACTTCTAAATCTATGTTAAGAAAAGCCTTTCTTGGCTAAACTAATTACTGATGTATCAAAATGACCATTATTATTTAAGACCCTTGACTCAAAGCAGATCATGACTGGCCCAGGTAACAACCACCTGATAAAGGCCAGATGTGAGAGTAGCTCTTTCTGGAAATTTCACTAGGACAACTCCCAAAATTATTAAAGATGACATTTCTCAGACTGGATAACAAACATCTCTAATGCACCCCCAAGGTCTAAAAAGGTGTTAGCAGAGAGTGCCACAGGAGCAGCAGGCCAGAGGTGCTGTATTTTCGGCAGTGACACAACTGAGGACCCAGGTGCAGTCACAGGAGTGAGCTGCTATTCCTGGATTGTAAACAAATCCCCATTTCCAAAGCTTCAAGTCAACACAGCCCATGCTGACAAAGAAAAAAACCAGACAAATCCTACATTGCTCTATAGTGACAGTAATGCACCCTGAAAAACATCTCATGGGTGTTGGAGAGGTCTCCCCTGAAGTCCACTCTTTAAGAGAAGAAACAGGAAACAGGCCAGAAGAAGGAACCAAAAGCAACAAGCAGCTTTGAATTAAATGGTTTTTCATCATCTAGCCATGAATGAGCATTGAAGGACTTGGGTCTGATGGTCTACAAAAGAGACAGCTAGGGAGGGACACAATACTGATATCTCAGTTCACAAAAGGCGTTGAGGAGGTGATCCATTGCTTTCCAAGTGCACAGTGGGATGGGAGTGGAGGAGTGCAATTTAGACATATGAGTCCACAAAACTATGTGAGAAGCAGAGCAGGCTGCCAGCTGAGGTGATGAAGCCCTCTTCACTGGGATTATCAGGAAAAGGTTCAGCAAGCATCTGTCAGCCAGCATCTACGTGCCACCTCTCCATCCCCAGAGCACAGAAATGGCCTCTTCAAAGCCTCTTTCTGTGATAGAGACTTCCCATGCTTACCATGACCCTCCCTTACACTTTCAGAAGGTAAGCTCTTCATGTCCCAAATTTGAGATGTGCATTTGATTTTAAACAGTTGCATAGGTAATAGATATATTTAAATATATATATATTTTTAAAAATAACTTGCCCATGGCTGCACAGTTGTGGCTGAAGCTTTATGAAAAGATCCCTTATGTAATTGCAACTGTGTTTGTTAACTAAAGAAAAATGCTTTGCAGCAATATGGAATAAAAAACACACCCTGCAAATTCAAAATAATTACCTTGAAATAAGTCATTTACAGGTTGGAATTTAAAACAGCCTGTATATCACAGACTTTGCCTGGATTTTTCACATGTTGAAATCTAAATTTATCTGATTCCTTTTAATATCCTGAGATGCTATTTACTAGGACAGAAGAGACCATCAAGCCCTATTCTTGTTAATACTGTCAGATCTTATCTTGAATTCACTGTGCTGTTAGGATCAATATTTCTTTGCTCAGCACATCTCTAATAGAGCAGCTGAACTGATGCAGATTCTTTGAAGTGTGCCACCCCCCTCACCCTCTCCTAAAGCAAAGGCAAAAGCACAGTAAGCCATTTATATTTATTGCCACATTTTCTGTGAGTAGCATTTTATCCCTCTGAAGATGCATCTTAGTCTCTTTTAATTAAAATTTACTGTTATAATTTACATGATGTATTGTTGTCACATATGGTGCCACCGTTCTGTCACCACTTTTAAGGGCTCTTTGAAATCTAGCTGACCTATGGTACATCTAATTTTTCCATAGGTCAATGTGTAGGTGTTTGTAACAGGTATTAAACTCAGCAAATGGTTGAACATTGTAATTTCATCCCATTAAAAGAGTAAAAATGTAGTAGAATACCTGATGAAAATAAAGACTTCATATATTGTGACTGGAGTAAATTCTGCTCCCATGCGAGACAGCGAGAAACAACTCACCCACTATGCAGAATGGGAAAAGGATTTGGTTCAATAACAGTAACAGACATAACTGGAAATGTAGTACTTGCTCTTGCTCCCACAATTGAACTGATCACCCATCATCCTGGATGCTTTACAAACACATAATAAAATTATGGTCCCTGATCCAAAGACCTTTCACGGTAACCGTAGAAACAGAGACCACAAATGAATCTACTAAACAGACTGGCAGTGATGAGCGCATTGGATGACAGGTAAATCTAAACTCCTATGGAGTACTGTGGGGCGGTCAGTCTTTAAGTGGGAGCATGCAAACAGGCTTCTTATCTGCAACGCATGCTGTGAGGACAAATCATGGCACGTCCCTGCTGTACTTGACAGAAAGAGGCAGCACTTTTGCCATGTACGCAGCAAGCCACCACTGTACCCAAAATGAAGAGGCCTAAACGTGAAACAGTGGCCCAGGCAGATTTGCACAAGCAAAATGCTGCATGCACAAGAACAGAAGAAAGCAAGTACAAATAAATTTTATTCTGCCTGGCCATCACATCTGCAGGTGAATTACACACAGGGGCACCTCACTCTTGGGGGGGCATATTTTACATTCAGACCCAGCACTGTCTCCTTTCTGCCACTTTCCACACTTGTCTTCATCAATAATTCACAGTCCTCACCAGCAACCAAATAGAAGAAACACTGGCCTTTCAGTCAAAGCAAGCTACAGCCTAGAGAAGAGCTGAGCTCTAGTCACATACCCATTGAAGACCAGGACTACTGCTTACAGAAATCCCAGTGGATTCATTTCCTGGGAAAACAACTGTTTTCCTCTCTGTCTTGGGTCAGTGCTCTTTGACTTCTTTGTTTAATGTCTGTGCCATATACTTCCACAAGAAGTTGCAATGTTCTTAGTACCTGTTCTCTGGCACGCTTATGTGCCTGCACACTGGCATACATTAATACAAATGAATTTACATTGTATTTCAGTTAATAGGATTTAAATGCGACCATGCAAAAATCTGCACTGCAACTAATATACATTTGTTTAATTATACAGTTCTCAGAGCTTACTTTCTTTGTGTTTACAGTCCTGTATCCTGAGTGTCTTTGTGGTTTGATGTAGGAGGAGGGTATAATTAAACTTTATCAACTTTTCTTTATTAGTTTCACTTAACAGTCCCATAGAGAGGAGAGACAATCTTTTCTGGAATGGCTGTAATTTATTGCCTTCCCACTCTGATGTTGCCTGCTGCAAGGAGAAAAGCTATAAAATAATACTTGGGATCAGACTTCCACCTGGACCTCAGGGCAAACAAGAACATCCTTCCCTCTTCCTCGCCCTCCCCTCCCAAGCCCCCAGCAGCAACCTCTTGTCTTACAGGCAAGCAGCACACACCTCCTGTGCCTTATAGTCCAACTATTTTCCACTTTTTCCAGTCCAAAGAACATTTCTAACTGAGCACTTCTGTGGTCACCTAAAAGTTTTGCCATACGAGCGAATTAACTGCAGGTTTCAGAATGTCATCCCAAATACAGCATTAGTTTATTCATTCTGAACTTCCGTGCCTGAAGGCTACTTCAGATCAATGCAGAAATACAGCTGAGCTCTTAAACAACAGGTCTTCCCCCCAGTAAAAATTGCCACTGTAATTACTGTCACTCCTGCTGGCAGTTAAAAAATTAGAGCAATAAGAAGTGGAAAAGCCGAACACATCACCTAGTGTATCCCTCTGCAGGTCCATGATTGTTCTCTACATTTCTTCCACGCAGCTTGACAAGACTTGTTAAAAATGCCCAAAGCAATTAAGTTTCATCATCTTCCTTTGGGAGACAATTCCAGGCTGTAACAGATTTCACTGTCTCGACAAGTTGCCTGATATTCAATCTAAATTTCACTTAATAATTTCCTCTCATTGTTTCCTTCTTCAGAGCCTTTGTCAAACCCTTCCTCTTCATCCAGGGCTACATCCTTCAGGTATATAAAAACATTATCAACTATTCTTTCCTAATTTAACTGCCACATTTTCCACACCATTTTTGCCCCTCTTGGTGACAGAGGATGACAAAGAATGAATATAGCTTAATTTTAAATCCCCATGCCATCTTTCCTGAGGGCACATTAACACATTGTATCAGGACAACTTGCACTGACTGTTGTTGTGTACTTATGTCGTTAGTGTGGAAGCCAACGTGAACACCATAATTTAACTAGATAGTTAAAAAGAAATTCCTTTAAATGACAGATATGTTTACTCCAAAACACTTTTCTGAAATGGCATGAATTGGATCATTGTGGGACATACTGCAAATTTCATCGTTTTGCAAATACGGAAATTACATGGCAGAGGAAGGCAAAACCATACAGTTGCAGAGCAATAGCAAGGTGGAAGATAACTAACTTTCAGAACTCACCTGATTTGCCTTGTGTACATTATATATTTTCATTCAGTGTTTACTTAATGTGTATAAATACATAACACTACAGATAGTAGCTCTTAATCATTTTCTATATTCAGTATAACAAACATCTAGCCAAAAAGTCTTGCTAAAATTTTCTGTACTTGATAAAAGACCTCTAGGTACATAATGTTCATTTATTTCCTGCCCTAAAAAAAGACAAACAGAAACAGCAGATGAGGGCATTTGCATTCTAAACTCAACAGACAGCTGAAGTTCAGCTACATGCCTAGAAAATAAGCTCTTGAGCATGCCCTTGGTGACAGAAGAAAACCCATTAGTGTATCTTGAAAGTGCCTGTTAGAAGATTGGATCATTTCAGCTTGGTCAGCTATCATTCATCAACTGTTTGATAGCAGATGCAAATTCAAACTCCCCAGATCAGATAAAAATTGTGCTTGAGACTTTAGGACATAATCAACGTAAGTAGATAACAAACACACACATGATCTCAAGAACCATGTTTCTGTGACTACAGTGATGCAAGATCTTGTATACAACATCAAAAAATGTCAGAAAGAGCATGCAGGTGGCCTGCCTTAGTGTCAGATGGTGAAAAAACTGCACTTTGCCAATGCAAAGCAGACAGAAGTCAAGGGCAAAGAGCACTTTGGTGTCACGATACTGTCTGTCCCCACCAGCTTAAGATATACTTTTAGCCACCCAGGGTAGCTTTGGCCACAGTCAGAGTCACAGGTAAGCAAATACTTTGTCCAGGAGAGAGCAAAGGCCATAATACATTTGGCTGTTATGTAGCTGTACAAGTGATAAGACAATCTCTATATCCTTTCTTCCCACTCATAGCACAAATACAGAGTCAGGCACGATCCTGCTTTCAAAATGTAAAAAAAAAAAGCAGTGACAATACTAGGAAATTGAATTTGGTTGCATTGTGTGACATGGTATGAATAAAGTTTGATTCTTAGAAATGCCACAACAGTTTCAAGTTCAGAAAGTAACCTAATTAAGAATTTCAAGTCTACATAATAAAGATTCCTCCTTTTTAACTCTCGTTCCTCAGCCCCACTGAAGTTAGCACAAGGCATTTTCTGGCACTGAGAGTACTACATCTCAAGCGTCTATTGTGCTAAAGCAATGAAGCTTGTGCTATCACACTTACACATATGTGTAATGTTCTGCTCCTGGAGCAGCTGTATTTATGTCCTCCTTTCTCCCCATGAAGCAATAAATCAGTCTAACAGCATATGAACAACTGTAAAAGCACTGTCCCCTCCCTTATAACCCAGTAAATGTGATTTTTGCCATAGGTTAATAAATAATAAAAGGCCATAGGTTTTACACTGATTTGACAGTACATGGTCTCTGCAGTTGTCTGGGATTGCCTTGGCCTCAGATGGCTTTAGCATGTTTTAGCAGTTGTCTAGTGGGCCGAGCGATAAACCCCTAATCTGTTTTATTTTAAATTCTGCAAATAAAATAATAATACGTGGTAAACGTCTGACAAACCCAGGTAGCCCCTACATAAAAAACAATAGCCCTTTATGTTAATTGATGTTGAGAGTGCAACTTACAAACTTGAGTGGGAAACCAATGAAAAGGAAGCTATGATGAGAAACATAAAAATAGACCCAGAGTCGGGATTGAGAAGGCAGGAATTCTATTATGAACATCATACAGCTCCTGGTGAAGACCTCAAGGTGGCCCAAAACTTGTCACAGCCACCCTTCTGTTCTGCTGGAAGCAGGCTGAGGCTGACAAACACAGGACCCAGACACTGCACTAGAGAAAAGGGGTGGAGAGAAATAGGATCTTTCTGTAACAATTTCAACTGTGTTATTAATGAGGCTTTTCTATATTCATTTGATAATTTTGAGTATGTTAGAGAATTAATTGTACTATGAATAAATTCTTTGCTCAATATATATGGTGTATTCCCTTTTAAAGTTCTTCCTTTTGTATTTTATATGTATCATAGAATATCTCAAGCTGGAAGGGACCCATAAAGATCATCAAGTCTAACTCCCTGCTAAAGGCATCATCCAGATGCTCCTTGAACTGTGACAGGCTTGGTGCTGTGACAACTTCCCTGGGAAGCCTGTTCCAGTGGCTGACCACCCTCTCAGTGAGGAAACTTCTCCTAATGTCCAATCTGAACTTCCCCTCATGTGGTTTCATTCCATTTCCTTGTGTCCTATTGCTGGTCACCAGAGAGAGGCCCATATATAACCTGCTATTACTCTTCCTTTTACACTGTGAAAAATGTAACTGTCTCATAAAACCTTTGTATAACATTCTTTTCAAATAGTGCATAAAGTTTTCTTTATGATGAAAGCAAGAACTACATGGGAAACTGTTCATCAGATCTTCCCTAACTGGGTCGTTCTACTGCAAGACTTTTAGTGTATCATGTTTCTAGTAATGAAATAACTACATTGCATGGCTATACACATAACAAATACCATTTAGTTAGTAAGGAAAGAGTTGGAATTAAACTTGCAGGTTTTTCTAAATAAACACTTTAGGAACGATTAAACTTGACTACAGTGAGGTATGGCCCCTTGCTAGAGCCGTAATACCTCAGGAAAGCTTCTTGGCAAGCAAAGTCACTCCTCATGAATGTAGTATGATCTTAATCACAGCTAATGGATAAATTAAAAATGTCAAAATTAGGACAGCAGGGTAAGTGAATACACTGGAAAAACTGTAATAAGAAAGAACAGCAGGATCTGAAAAATATGTTTCCTTATTATATTAGAGATTTTCCTGCTCTCAGTTTTCGTCCTTTAATTCTCCTGAATCAACCTGCATGTGGCTTGTTCAGCAGATAGATGATAGGCACTGAAAGAAGAAAATTGCTCTGGCTTTCAGCTGCATAATGGTGCACAGGCAAGGATAAGCACTGAGAAGCTCGGAGTTCCTCATAACTATACTATCCACTGAGCGGTCTGCCTTTGTGAAATATTACTAACTTAACCTGAAGAAAATTTGAGCCTAGTAGATAGGACATAGAAAGAGGTCAGGATATGTTATTCTCTCCCTGTGGAAATGAGGAAGGTCATAATTGGTTACGTACCTTGCTTTTCTTATGGTATTTCAGAAATTGAGATAAAGTAACTTAAATCAGAGATGCCCTAGACCCTTAGAATCATTCGTAAACAAATCCTGAATTCATCTGCATGTCAGGACTAGACTTGCCCCTGGACCAAACTGCAGAGAAGATTTGTTGAAGAGGGCTGGTCACTGTAGGGAACGCCAGAGTCATTCAGCATGGCCACGACTAGGTCACATAGAGCAACCGCATGTCCAAAACAGGATTAACTTTCCAGTTAGAGCAGATTGCTCAGGGCCTTTTCCAGTTGAGTTTGGAAATTCTCCAAGGATGGAGATCCCACAACCTCTCTGGGTAATCTGTTCCAGTGCTGAACCACTCTCATGGTAAAATTTATTTTTCCTTTATGTAAAATCCAAATTTCCCTTGTTTCAACTTGTGAGGTCTCGGTTTTTGTACTGTATTTCTCAGAGGTGTCTGGCTGCCTCCCTAAACCTCCCCTTAGCACTTCCTCATTTGTAATGCCATCCCCTGACCATCTTCTGCTTTCCCTTACATGCTCCTCTGGTTCATCAACATCTCTCTCACACTGAAGGCACTGCTTCAGAGGCATTATCACCAGTGCCAAGCAGTGTTAGTCATTGTTCTCAGTCTATAGACCCCGGTGCAACCATCTCCTAAGCAAGCCTGGACAATAATATCAGGTTTATCAGTTATTCTGAATACACTAGAACAAGCCCTAGAACAGAACAAATGCTCAGGCATCTCAGCTGTAACGATCACTATTGCTCAAAGGGATGCTTGCTTTTGTGTTTGTCCATTATCTCAAAATCATTTTTAACTTAAACAAGATCAAAATATAACTTAGAACTAATAACCATTTGTAAAATGTAAAGCAGACAAATGCTTATAGAGATATAGGTATGCAAATAAACCCTGGAAACTACCTGAAGACAATGTGCAAATGGAGCCAGGTCTACGTCACCTCATATGGATCTAGATACCTCATAGTGCCAGACCAAAAATGTAGTCCTATGTTTGTGCAGTGTTTCCATGGGAAAGCATGTGCGATGAAGGGGATACGTTCTCCTCTAGAACCCAGATCTAGCTGTGTGCATTATTCAGTGTCAAACGTCTTCCCTCTTTCCTCTCCTTGGTTTTCACCACATTTACATAAAGCCATACAGGAATACTGACCCTGGCACACATCATCACCTCTTCCTCTACCTTTGGTTGCACTTACACAATCATTAAGCTGCCTTAATAGACATGGGGCTCACTACTAGCTCGGGTGACCTGCTAGGGTATTTGCAAACTGCCAACCTGTGAAATGCACTTCTCTAAACCAGATTTATTTACATGGTTCCATCCCTCTCATCCAATGTAACGAGAATTGCATGGTGAGGTAGGGAGGGAATTAATTTTAATATATAAAGGACCATGGCAACATAAGCTGGATAAGAATCTGTCCCAAGCACACAGGTCTTGGCCTGTTACTCAGAAGCTGTTGAAAGTAAAGAACTGAATCCTTAAATACCATTGATACTCCTTCAGCTCAGAAGAAAGCATCTACCAACCAATGGAACAAGATTCATAAACAACTGTGTATGCATTTTAAAAAAAAAAAAAAAGGGGGTGGGGGGAAGTTGCGTAGTTTTGAAACAGTCTCTTTAAATAACATGCAGAGGTACTTAAGCAGTCAAAACAATTGCTACCCTTTCCTAAAATGATTTATACTGCGGACTTTTCAATATCCACACACTAAGGTACCTACAATTTTGCTTCCCCAACCTCATAAACATTGACTAGCCAGCCATGAGGCTCCAAACAGTTTGGAGAACAGCAGAGAGGAGAAAATAGCACTCAGTGACAAGAGCAATGCCAGCTGAGCTGATGTCAGACCTGACAGTCTTAAAATGACCATCTCATAAAGGAGATGTTTCAAACAGTGGCAGAAAAATGGACTTTACTGGATTATTCACATTTTGAAGACATTCAGTGTCAGGAAAGACAATGTGCTCTGTGTGGCGAAATTGTAAACAGGCATAGAAATAACGCATTCAACTTCCCTTATCCTATTTTCTACTTGGCACAGTGTTTCTGCCTCTAAGACTGCAGTACAAACAACTGTGCGCCATCCCATGCACACAGACACTGTATTAAATGCTAAGACAATTGGAATTAATTGGTACTGGACTTGTCTTTAAGCTCCTTGAGTAGCTCAACTGTGATGTTATTCACAGGAGACTTGAAAGAGTATGGCTTGTTCCACCTTCCCTGTTATTACTGGTGTGGAAGGCTCAAAAGAAAAGAGGGAGAGAGGAGGGATAAGTAGAAGAAAAAATCCCATCCTTTAAAAAACAAATCACAGCAATTTGCATGCAATCAGTAAGTTACACCACTGGATACTTTATGAATACTCCCACATAACAAAGGCAAAAAGAAACCCCATAAAGCCTGGGAAGAAAGCAGCATTAAAGGGAACTAGATTGCTTCTAGTACCAAGGTTGCATCATTCAAAATTAACTTAGTATTTTTATGCAATGACAGCTTGCAAAATGAAGAAATACCAGAACGGTCTATGCAGACCACTATAAGAATTCACAGAAACTATAGACCAGGTACATCTGAAGGTCCACCCAAATTTCGAATCACTAAAACATCCCCAAACGATCATTTTGAAGACTTCCCTTGGATCTGACAGGCTTTAGTATTTATAAGAATTGTAAACCCTAGTTTCTTAATAATGAAGAAAAGACATCATTAGAAGAGAGGTGCAGAAATTACATCACAGTATAAACTTGCCACCTGCACTGAATTAAGCACAATCCTGGAGCAGCGTGACACACTTGTAATAGCAAATTGTATCCAGAGACATTATCTTGTCTTAATGCTCCTCTACATTCTCAAAATTCAGCCCATAAAATATTTGAAACTTTCTAGCAAACCTAGGGTCAGTTTTAATAAACATGGGGTTTTTTGTCAAAACCATGCAATGCTCAGAGTCAAGATGCAAGTGAATGAAACATGGAAATACTGAATAAACATTGCTTTGATTTTTAAGAAAACAACTCTTGTTCCTAATATTTTTCATAGTATGTCAGTGAATTTGAACTAAAAATGTCATGCAATTCCTACAACTGAATACCTCCTAATCTTGAGAGGGAACTACATATCCCTAAATACTTACTGTGTTTTTTCTAAATACGAGATTATTATTTATAATGGCTACTAAGGCATCACATAGGAAAGGCCAATATTTCAGTTTCATGGTCCCAGATTGGGTTCCAAAGAAGTCTGCAGAATTGTTTGTAATGAGAAGGGGTTTTAGCCTTTTTTTAGGCTAGATTTTCAGCACTCAGCATCTCTAGCCTGGGTGCCTGACTGAAACAGCTGGATTATCAGACTTCTGCAGTGCTACTCAGAGAATCAAGGGGAACTCTGGAGAACTTTTGAAAACCAAGGAAAAGAAAAGCATATCTAGCAAGAATGTCTGTGAATAACAAGATTGGGAAAAAAATACTATGCTCTACAGCAGGAAGCTCATTTTAAGAAGAGATAGGGGAAAATCTTTAGCCTTCTAGCATGCTTTTTAGAAATCTAAAGCTTTTAATAGCCCACATTTAATTAAACAGCCTCCCATTCCAAACTCCTGTTTTCAAAACAATATTACACAGCTGATAGCCATTGGATTTTCAACTTGGTACTTTCAGAAAAAAAAATGACGGTATTTTCACACATAAACTAAAAGTCCATTATCTAATTACAGGTGTGCACCATGCATGAACTCTCAAGATTAAGGCAGGTGTGCAGTGAATACTTAATCAATTGAGTCATTCACCCTCTGAGGTTCATCATTTGACATATGTTATCAACAGATGAAGTTTGAATTTTCTGTTAGTATTTTTGTTCTAAGGATTGGACATTCATAATAACACCCTGAGAAATTCTTAAAAAAATAGATTATCTCTACAAATGACAGAAATGTAAGAAACGTTCTGAACAATCTAATACTTTCCTGACAAGAATCTTTCCACATCCTGGACTCGTATGAATTCCTGGGGATCACTTTCCCTGTTATTCAAGCTTCCTGAAGGAACACATTTAAAAAAAAAAAAAAAAAAAATTGTATTTCCAGTAGACCATAATAAAATGTGAAACTTGTTTTCTTGTTATGGAACATTAGGGCAGGTAAAGGTTTATTGTCTCCTGATGTATGTTCATCTCATGCAAACAATTTTTAAAATTTCAGAAAATACATTAATATTTTCATTGACATAATATCTGCGAGAAAAAAGCTTCGCAGTCGTTAAATCAAAGTACTACAAATATTAATTCCTAGCAGCACAATTAAATTCATAGACCACAAGAATCTGTATTTTGGGTAGTAGGGATGTCATTTTGCTCATAAAGATGTTATTTGCACTGGTAAGAAACGTGTTATTGTCATATAGATGACAAAAGAATAGGGACTTCTTAGCACCCATGCTTAACATAACATAAGACCTATCAGACTCAGAAAGGAGTGTTTCTGGAGAATTATACATATGCAAACCCGCTCGTGCTAAGCAACTACATTGCGAGGCATATGTTAACACAATATTGCATGGCTTGTTTTTGAGTATGAGCTATTTTTATATGTCATCAAACGAGTCAAAAACAGCATACAGAGCAAACTGTTGATGGCAACCTTGGCCAACATCATGGTACCACTTCAGATGGAGAAGTGCCCGTCGGAGTGCGTCATTGTTCAGTGACTGTTACAATGTGCGTGGCATTTCGTAGGAGAGGTCTGACATTGCAATGAGACCTTCAGTAATGTGTTTGCCAGTAGTCAAACTCAAAAGAGAAAGCCTTAAACAGCTCATGAGTCACATGCTGTTCACAGGCTTGAACGATGTTCTTCCAACCAAGAGATCAAGGTCATTTACTTATTAAACATATGGTCTACCAAAAAAGGCACACTCTTCCCAACTTCAAGTATGTGAACAGAAGGAACTGCTAACATCAGACTGTACCATTCAAACCATTTAGGAATGCCTTTATATCAACCCTTTCTAAAGCACAAACTACACATCAAAGCAGTACTTCTCTACTATACTGTTCAGCAGGTAAAATTACTTCTCCATTAGAAAAAAAGAAAAACAAATGCAAAAGCAATACCATGCTCTGACATAGTCTGGAAAAAGGAAAGAGGAAGCCGACCATGAACTCTCTGAAATGCTGCTGAATATCAAGCTCTTGGTAGAAGATTAATTGGAGGAAGACTGGATTTAGAAATATATTCACATATTTAAAGGAGAAAATATTCATAGCAAATGATTCCTTTTTGATGGGCTATCTATATATTACAACCTGATTTCAGTACAACTTTCAGTCCAAGATTCCTCTCTTTGCTTTGACATACACATTTTGACTACATTAACTGGGAAATGGTATAGGAATATTTATGGACTGGAGCATGTGTCTAAGAAATTGACTCACATTTTTTAAGTCAACATACCCTTTCATTCAGATCTGGACAACCCTGCCTGGAATCTACTTAATAAAGATTAATTCAGTTCACAGTGGCAGTCAATGTATTATGGTTTTTCTCTTGAACTTCCCACTGAAGAAGAGCAAGCTAGAAAGACTTTATTAAATAGATCAGTTAGAGAGATCCCACATGGCATAAAAAATAATGATTACGCAGCAGGAGCACCCACAGGTACCTCAGGTGCCAGCTTCAGCTCAAGTACACACTTTTCCATTGCTGATTTCTCTAGGTTCCTTACCGCATTCCCAAGTTATCTTTTTAGGACATATGGGAGTTTGTCAAGCTGTCAACAGATCCTTCCTGATCTCCACTCTGCCTCACTGAACTCCTGCAGGCAGCAACCTCTAAACACACATACCGTTTGTTATTCTTTCCCATTCAGGCTATTTTTAAATCTCTATATATCAAAGGCATCAGCAGATATTTGTGAATTCTGATTCTCATTCATCAAATTGTTTCAGGAAGAAAATTTTAAAAAGACAAATGACTGAAAGAGGGAAGGAGAAAGAGGACTTGGGGGCATGGGAGGAC
Source organism: Strix occidentalis (assembly GCA_030819815.1). Taxonomy (NCBI): domain Eukaryota; kingdom Metazoa; phylum Chordata; class Aves; order Strigiformes; family Strigidae; genus Strix; species Strix occidentalis. Next base: position 30,346 of record JASWHU010000635.1, read on the forward strand.
TCAAAAATTATGACATTTGGCCAGAATGAAGCAGGTTCAGATTCAACCAAGGAAAGTGTGGGCTTGTGCGGGTGTGGAACCCAAACAAATAATAAAAACCCCACAACTCAAAAAAGTCCCAACAACCAAACAAATGTTGCCTGTTCAGGTGGGTACTTTTGCATATCCCTGCTTTTGATGGGTTCCAGAATCCACTTTCTAAAACTTTCTCTTCTTTATTTTCTTAAAAAAGAACAGGTAAATAACATTAATTATCCCTAGTATCAGTAAATTTGAATTACAGAGGCTTTCTCCACACTCCTTTTTTTTTTTTTTCTTTTTTTAGTAAATGCAGCTTTGTAAGTTATCTCAGTGGATTCCTTGAGTACTGTTGTCAGAAATGAAAGCAGTGACCTGCTGTGAATTTAGCTGCTCTCAGACCTTCCAGTCCTCCTCCGCTGTTGGTTGATGCTGTGTGTTTTCAGTGGAGCAGGCCTGAATGCCAAGCGTGGGGACTCACTGGCATTCATTTACAAAAAGGCAAACATGGAGGTTTTCACATCCAGAAAATGCTGCAGCTGCCCCAGTGCCAGGGTAACTTCTAATACCAGCAGCGATGACCAGCAGGGTGGAACATCCTGAGATGGTGAGAAGAGACAACACTGAAAAGAAGTCCTCTGACTACAAATCCCACTGTACTCCTGGAAGCCCTGCCCTGCCCTTGCAGCAATGAGCATACCAAGCAGCCCAGCCACGATACCCATCCACTGCAGCACCAGCATATGGCAAGTTAAAAGTCCCCTCTCCTTCTGCGAAACATGGCCTGAACTATTTTGACCCCAGTACTCTGTCAAGAGCATTTATAACCTCACCTTTCCTTTGGCAGCTGTCACTGCTGACTCCAAATTTGTATCATCTGTGCTCTATCAACCCTGCAGAAATCTGACATTTCATTCAATGATTTTTTTTTTTCAGTGAACTTTTTTTTTTTTTTCTTTCAGTAATGCACTTGGTTTCAAGGCACCAAGAGGTATTTGTAAATTTTGATTTGTGTTTGCCAAATGAATTTGCATTGGGGAGGGGGATGTACAAATGAAAGAAGGAGGGAAGGAGAAGAGGGTGGAGGATAGAGAATTGTTATATTTGGCCAGAATTAGGTGAATTCAGATTCAAGTCCTCTTTTCACCTGATGGGACCTGAATCCCAACATCAGCTCCTACAAGACTACCAGAACCATCACGATGTGTGGTCACAGGTACCTGTATCTACTGCAGCAGGGAATGGAAAAAGAGTTATGCTTCCCAAACAAATGCCTTTCACCAGGCTTTATGATATTTATTCACTGGTCTCAGCTTTTGAATTTGAAAAACATAACTTTCAAAATTTATTTTTTTTAAACAGAAAAATTAAGTTGGTAAAAATAAAACTAGTGTGACTCTCAGCCCTGGATGAACCCTTACCCTTTTGATTCTTTCGCTGCCCAAGTCCATTTCTATCAAACTCAGTCATCAGAAAAGATGATGGACCAAGAGCCATCAAAAAAGCCCTGCAAACAGTTTGCATTTCCTACTGTAGACCTCATCACTTCACAAAGTAGTTTTGTGAGCTCACTGTGAACAATTTACACCAAGTTTCATGTAACTGGTATTTTCTTTAACTTTACTGTATATCTAGCAAAGCACGATGACTTCAAGGGCTTTCTAGTTTTTCTAATTTACAGAAAAAGCTCCAGAGATCCTTAAAGTGGAGAGTGCTAGAAAGAGGGAGTGCTTCTTCCAGACACAATCAGCACCACCACGGATTATTGCACACGTCTGAGACATCCGACTGTATGGGGTCACCACCTTTGTCTCTTGTTTTATCAGCAAGTCAGTCCCAAGGTGATAAGTGCAACAACTCATTTTAAAAGGAGACGTAGTTGGGGAAGAAGAAAAAAGGGTTGAAAATTAGAATCCAGTAAGAGTTTTTAGAAGCCACAGGAGCAAATATACCATGTAGATGCTGCTTAACACATTTCCTGCTTTACAGAGCAGGATTTTATGTGTTGTCCTCATCTGTTTCAAAACACATTTAGCAGCATCACAGAGTTCAGCTTTGCAAAAGTGGTTTTACTGGTGGGGAAGATGGGGCGTGGACACATAGAATGGCTTGCCCGTTTATCAGGTATAGCTGGTGACAGAGCTAAGAGCGTATGCGATGCACTCTCCATTCCCATCCAGCGTCCTCACTGCCATATGTAAATCAATGTCAGTAAAAGCGATATGAAACAACTGAAAAGGTGAGTCTTATGACCTTTGCAATAATCTCTAGTCTATGGGAAGGGGAAGCCTTGCTGAACCTAAAAGCTGAGCCCTTCCAGGTTCATTGCCTTAGTGTCAGTAACAGTTTTAGCACCTCTGTAACACAGTGGGGCTGCTAACGGGTGTCAACACTGCTAGCAGAACTAACACATTATGGTCAAGTGAAAATTTAGCAATTCTACAAACTATTCCCAAGGAAAATGGTAGCAAGAACCATTTTTTGGTTTTGTATCTATAGAGAGAGATGATTTATGAGCTGTAAGGGTTATGCTGATATAGTAATTTAGCATTATAATACTTAACTAGAGTTATAATACTCTAAATACACCTACAGACGCAGCCAGGAAATATTTCTTTAAATGTTTATATATCTGTGGGTGCCCCACAAATCTGGACATCCTTGGATTTAATCCCCCCCACATATCTGCAAAAAGTACTGACTGCAGTCTCATCATCACAGCATTAACAGAAGCTGCTAAACCCTACTCAGCAGTCCAGTAAATATGTGGAAGGTCGGGACACTCAGCCCTGTGCTCTGAGGGGCAGGCTAGAACCGGGAGACTCGATTAAAGCCCATTTAGCAATACCCACACCACACTGCAGTCACAAACCAGGTACCTAGCTTATGCAAAGACCCAAAGGATTAAAATACTTGCATAGTGAACAAATTTACACTATTTCCACGTGTTGCAAAGGAAAAGATATATGGTACAATAAACAATCCCTTTCCCAGGATGTGTTGTTGCAGTTAAATTTCTTAAGTGCTGTGCTCTGAAGGGCACTAAATACTCTCTCTTTTCTGACAGTGGCGCATGTTAACAAGGAAAATAACAGAGGAATGGCACCGAAAAGCTGAGTGATTTAGATAGTGATTCAGTCTGACGAGAACTGTAATGAAATAATTTTTGCTCCTGGTTGCCTTCTGTGACTATTTGAGACTGAAATTTCAAAAGGTTAAAAGCTTGCACTTTGCGCCAGATCCTCATATCAGACCAAGTCCCCAGCTTCTGCGCTCACTAGGTGGTAAGGGCACAAAGGGTTGGTCTCCCTCACAGACCAAACTGCAGAGGAGCTCCACAGCTGGTGGGTGACTATGGCTACACTGTTCTGCTGCGAGAGCTCATGGTGCTCTTCACCCCATGTGCTCTTCACCACAGGACCATGGGTTGGTCATCAGCGATCTTCCCAACTCACGCAGAGCCTCTGCTATTCTATCATTACTCCATGAAGTCTTTGAGTAAGAGCACTGTATTAAAACCCTCCTCTACTCTTTTAATGTTTTGTCAATGCAGGGCAGGTTGTTTTGGGGTTTTTTTTCTTGTAGAGTTTCCTCTAAGGCCTCTGAAACTAACGCACCTGAAAGTAAGTTTTGCATTCTTTTTCTAATGGCTTTTTATATAGAAGATTTGTGAACTGGAAAATTATGCATTTGTGTTTGGTTATCATCATATCAATAGGAGGCTAATTTTGTTGTATTCTCTATAAGGTAATTTGATGAATACCTAACTAGCTTTGACTTGTCTTCCTTATTAGTATTTTTTGTATTAAACTTTATGAATCAAAGAGCAATAAGTTCATATTTGCTTATCTCATTAATGTACATACTGAATTCTGAAGGCATTTTGCCCACCTACACTAAATTATCGAGGCTGGGTTTTGGCAATATAACTAACTGATCATGCAGCTTTACTTTAGTCCTAGCTTACATTAAAATTCTTATGGTGAACATTAACTTCCTGACTGTTAGCACACACTTTGTGTTTCAGAAACACTTGGTAACTCCTATTTAGGAGGCCTTCTGTTTGTGCACTGGCAATTTAGAGAATGTTCCACTTGTTTCAAGGTGATTTCTTGATGACAGTTTTCAAAATACTGAAAAAAATATTACAAAAGCTATTTCTTTGTGTGTATTCCAAGTTAAAGCCCCTGTAGAAAGAAGGAAGAAAAGCTTTTTCAGGCAATCTTTACACACCTCCCCAGTTCTGTGACACAGATTCAGGCAGGCTGATACCACTGTTCGGGGAAGTATTTAACTGTGTCCATAGATTTTACAGTTTCCAATGGGAATTCAACACATTTAATCTCTGTCCTATATCCTGATTTTCATTTCAAAATCTTTTTCTGGCACCTCTGTTAAAATTTTATAAATCTAAGGCTAATTTTTCCCAAATATTATTTCTTTCTGTTAACGGGCAAACTTATCTATGCTCTCTAGTCATATACCCCAGCCTCATGCTGTGTAAGTTTTCTTCATTTTACCTTGCTCTCTGACGGGGAGAAGTGGCTCTACCAATGAAAAAGTCATTATAGGAGAGCCAGATTTATAAAGCTCTTACAAACAAACCTTTGACAGGTAACTAATTACAAATGAAGTGTGATGGCTTTTACTGCACCGAGTAGCGCCTATTAAAGCTCATTTTCAATAGTGAAATTGTAACACACATAAACAAACACTCAAAGTTCAATAGGTAGGAGGCAACTTGAATGTGAGTGGCAGAATGTAATTAATCATTATCGATACGGTCTCCAAGAATGTTTTGGCTCTGTGTTTGACCCTGAGCAAGCACAACAGACATACTTGGTCCTTTCTTCTGTAGGGAACAACTCAAAGACCCAAACACCCCAAAGAGGTGTTTTAATTTTTCCTCGTTTCTCACCCTCCAAATTTATTTTAACTGGTAATAAATTAATTTTCCCCAAGTAGAGTCTGTGAGGCTGTCTTGCCCATGACGATAATTGGTAAGTGATGTCCCTGTCTTTATCTCAACCCACAAGCTTTCTCATCTTATTTTCTCCCCCTGTCCTGTTGAGGAGGTGAAGTGAGAGAGTGCTTGGGTGAGCATCTGGTAGCTGGTCAACCCAACACTCACCTTCAGTGCCAAAGAGCTCCCCAAGTGCAGGCTGGCTCTTCCCTTCCCTCCAGAGGATGCCACCTTGCTCCACCCTTCACAAAAGAACACAGCACAGGTATGAACACTGCAGTAAAACCAAGTCCTCTGCGTCAGTCCCAAATAATCTGGGAACAGCAGCAATTGTTGTATTTAAGACTCAGGAACAGGGACCAATGACACAATTATCCAGCTCACGCAGCTGCAGCTAATCTCAGGCAAAAGGGCAGTTGTACACACTGCAAACTTAGAAACTCCCTATCTAATCCATAGGCAAATAGATTGAATACTCAAAGGTAAGCGATAGTAGCCAAAATCTGTGGCCTTTCAATACTTAAAGGGGGCTTATAAGAAAGATAGGGACAAACTTTTTAGCAGGGCCTGTTGCAATAGGACAAGGGGTAGTGGTTTTAAACTAAAAGAGGGTAGATTCAGACTAGATATAAAGAGAAACTTTTTTACAATGAGGGTGGGTGAAACACTGGAACAGGTTGCCAAGAGAGATGGTAGATGCCTCATCCCTGGAAACATTCAAGGTCACGCTGGACGGGGCTCTGACCAACCCAGTCTAGTTGAAGATGTCCCTGCTCACTGCATAGGGATTGGACTAGATGACCTTTAACGGTCCCTTCCAACCCAAACTAATCTATGATTCTACAAAATGTAGGGTTGCTGCGAAGAATCTCACTCGTGGAAATTTTGCCACAAAAGACTTAAGTGGAAAGCACATATTACAAATTTTAAATGTGGGTTTGCTGTGCCAATGTGACTATATAGCATAAAGACATAAACCAGTCATTTAGCTTAAGTAAGTAAGTTTTAAATAGAACAAATCACTCAAGAGTCAATCATTTAGCATTAGGATGCAGTGCTTACTGATGTTGTGCGATTTGGTATACTGTAGCATGACTTCCTTAGCATGAGTAGCCAGATTTGCTGAAGTCTTAGCCCACAAGCTGCCAACTTCCATCTACATATGATGAACTTTTACCTAGTTAAGCAAAAGAGAGCCTCCAGAGCCAGCGCGAACCAGAAGATAAGGAGGCTACACCTGTCAGCAGAAGCTGCAACTTGACAAGAACAGTTAACAGCCTGCCTGGAGACAGAGAAGGGATCCAATAAGGTTAGAAGATCCCAGACCAGAAATCACCATTGGACCAAAAGGCACGTGAAGGCATGTGAAGACCGCATGAGGAGCAGGTGCATAGATTTTAAGGGTATAATTGCCCAGGGATTTCTTTGTTCAGAGTGCTTCTTTGGAGGCACCCAGTTTGAGATGTTCCTACTGCTGTATATAATCTGGCACCTTAGACTCTGCTGCAGGAAACCTAGGTACCGAACTGTGGGGATAATATGGTCCAAATGAATGTATGAGACTGTCTCAAGGAGTCAGTCGGGGCACCGGACAGTTCACTGGAACCATCCTTTGCAGAGGTGGTGTGAAGTGCCTCCCTGAGTCTGAATGGGACACCCAGACAGTGTGAATTATCTTAACACAAAGGAAAATAGTAGTCTTGCAAATTAGGTTAAGCTGCTAAGGTAAATTCTGCTTCACAGCTGGGAGTGAGGGACTTTTCATGGGAGACTTTTCAAAGATCATGTTTTCCAAACCTAAGGACGGCCCTTGCAGTAAGTCAAGCAAATGAGGTTGCAGAAGGTCTGCATGGATGCACAAGGAGGTTCCAACAAAAACATAAAAAGGAAGCATACAATAGAAGGAAGCAGGCTTCAGGCTTCCCAGTACAAGAGAGCCATGGACATACTGGAGAGAGTCCAGCACAGGACCACAGTGATGATGAAGGGACTGGAGCATCTCTCACAGAGGCTGAGAGCGCTGGATCTGTTCAGCCTGGAGAAGAGAAAGCTCGGGGGGGTCCTATCAATGTGTACAAATACCTCATGGAGGAGTAAAGCAGATGAAGCCAGATTCTTCTCAATGATATCCAGTGACAGTAAAAGAGATAACAGACACAAACTGAAATACAGGAAAGAACATTTAAACATAAGAAAAAACTATTTTACCGGGAGTATGGTCAAACACTGGCACAGGCTGCCCAGAGAGGCTGTGGAGTCTCCATCCTTGGAGACACTCAAAGCCTACCTGAACAACATCCTAAGCAATTGGCTCTAGCTGACTCTGCTTTGAGCATGAGGGTTGGACTAGATGATCTCCAGAGGTGCCTTCCTACCTCAGCCATCCCATGATTCTGTGATCCCATTACCAGATCACTGTATTCATTTACTTCAGGCATATACAGAATGTAGAGAGTTCTACTCATTATGGGCCATGTTATCACTTTCACAAGGGCAGTAACTATTGAAAACAAAGGATGCCAACTAAGAAGAGCCCAAGGGCACTGTACTAGCCTTCACCATTTTAAGATGGAGACATCAAGCCTGCTCAGATTTCAGTTTAAATTGCTCCAAAAGAGCATTATTAAAAAAAAAAACAAAAAAAAAAACTCCTCAATGGACAATTCTTTAGACTTGTCTTGTTCTCATGATCTTTCCAGAAATTAATAGCCTTCATTTTAACCTTGACTGCACAAGAGAATTGCTCTCTTTGAAGCTGAACTGTTGGAAGTACAAACAGTCCAGAGCATCCACTCTGGCATTGCCAAATTGGTTGCAGTTTTATTCCATGCCCACACTAGCTCCACTCCAAGCCACAGTGACCAATGTGGACATGGGAGACTGTGTATGCACCTGGGAAGAACACATTCTCTGAGGCTTGGAAAGATCAATAGTCCCCTGAAAGACAGCTGAATGAATAACAGCAGCTTATTGGTAATCATATTACATCAATTCATACTGACTGCATTACTCAACCTACTGAAACACTGTCCATTCTAACTAGCTGTACTGGGTCTGGCTGAGCCGGAATTGGTTTTCCCCTGTAGCAGCCCTCATGGTGCTGTGTTTTATGTTGGGAGCTGGCAGGGTGTTGATAGCACACTGGTGTTGTGGCTACTGCTGAGTAGTGCTTACACAGCACCAAGGCTCTTTCCGACATTTTCCCCCACAGTGGGATGGGGTGGGCAAGATCTTGGGAGGGGACACAACCAGGACAGCTGACCAGAACTGACCAAAGGGATATTCCATACCATCTGACGTCTGCTCAGTATAAAGCTGGGAGAAAGGAGGAAGGGGGTGGGGTCACCCTTGGTCCTCTGAGGCAACCACTACGCGTATCGGAGCCCTGCTTCCTGAGAAGGCCCGACATCGCCTGTTCATGGGAAGTAGAGAATAAATCTGTTTTCTTTTTGCTTCCGTGTGCGGACCTTTGCTTCGCTTTGCTTATATTAAAACTGCTTTTGCTTTACCCACAAGGGTTGGGTTTTTTCCTATCTTATTTTCTCTCCCCACTTTGTCCTGTTGAGAAAAAAAATGAAAGGGGGCGGAAGTGATAGAGCGACTTGGTGGGTACCTGGCTTTTAGCCAAGGTCAAACCACCACACTAGCTATTACACATTTCTTAACTCTTAAAGTGTAAAAGTTAGACAAAAAGTTAGACGAAAGCTTTGAACTGGATTAATACATCAAATAATGGCCAAAACATTTAACCCATCAACTTTCAGATTTCCAGATGTGAATCCTAAAACAACACTACACAAAGGAAGTTTGTTGCTTCAGTGATTTCTTTCTGTCAGGTAGGAGCCCTTCCCTAGATCCTGCTAACAGAGGATGTTGAAACTAACAGTGAGGAATCTGCGATGGTAGCAAAACCTCTTGGGTACACAGTAAATGTAAGCTGTGTCTCATCAAGAAATGTGAAGTTGACAGAAGCCAAGACTGAGAGATCACAGTGAAGAGAGCAGACTTGTGGGAAAGGTACAAACGGCTCCCAGAGCTCTGCACTGAGCAACTAAACCTTAATTGCATGCATTGATGACTGCACATCTCACTGTAAACAAAACCCAGTCTTCACTAATGTTGAAATTAACAAGCCAGTTCACAGGAATAAGAAAGGCCCAAAGCTGTGTGTGTGCATGCTGTGTGTGTGAGCTCCTGATGCTATAGTAACAAAGTGATAGATGAGGTTTACAGCCACTCTTTTAGGCAGAACAGTGAAGCTAGTGCACCTGGCTTCCAACTCCTAAGGATCTTTTTTAATCTATTTAAAATAACCAAATATTGTAGAAAAATACATAAAACATCTTCACACATACACAAGCAACTTTCAATCATCTCTAATTAACTAGAGTTCACTAATCACCGCAGTTTCAGTCCTGCTTTTATTGTTGAAGGTCCATAATGAGAAAGGGGTCTATAAGGCTCCAAAAGCTATGTAAAGATAACAGTTCTTCTGTTCATTTAAGTGGCAAGGTTTTATTCTTTTCAGCTGTATGTCAGTGTGTCAGTATGCCATTTCTTCAGTATCGGGTCAGTGGGAATCAACATACATTTTCACATTGTCTTATTAATCTGGCTACTTTCTCCTGGCTTGGAATGATCAACTCCGTAAATCTAGTCCTGCAAATTATTAAATACCT
>JASWHU010000636.1:0-39995 GCA_030819815.1 Strix occidentalis
TGCCTGCTTTTCCCCAGTGCTCTGCAAGCTCTCCAGGGCAACATAAAATGTGGGGCTCTGTGCTTTCTTTCCTTCTGAACAAGTGTTAGTGTTTTCTGCACAAACGCGATTCTGCGAAGCAATGTGAAACACTTCTCCTTCCCAGGCACAGAGAAGGTGCTAGCAGGGAATTCTCTGCCTGCCTTTCCCCAGTGCTCTGCAAGCTCTCCAGGGCAACATAAAATGTGGGGCTCTGTGCTTTCTTTCCTTCTGGACAAGTGTTAGTGTTTTCTGCACAAACGCGATTCTGCGAAGCAATGTGAACACTTGTGCTTCCAGGCACAGAGAAGGTGCTAGCAGGGAATTCTCTGCCTGCCTTTCCCCAGTGCTCTGCAAGCTCTCCAGGGCAACATAAAATGTGGGGCTCTGTGCTTTCTTTCCTTCTGAACAAGTGTTAGTGTTTTCTGCACAAACGCGATTCTGCGAAGCAATGTGAACACTTGTGCTTCCCAGGCACAGAGAAGGTGCTAGCAGGGAATTCTCTGCCTGCCTTTCCCCAGTGCTCTGCAAGCTCTCCAGGGCAACATAAAATGTGGGGCTCTGTGCTTTCTTTCCTTCTGAACAAGTGTTAGTGTTTTCTGCACAAACGCGATTCTGCGAAGCAATGTGAACACTTGTGCTTCCCAGGCACAGAGAAGGTGCTAGCAGGGAATTCTCTGCCTGCCTTTCCCCAGTGCTCTGCAAGCTCTCCAGGGCAACATAAAATGTGGGGCTCTGTGCTTTCTTTCCTTCTGAACAAGTGTTAGTGTTTTCTGCACAAACGCGATTCTGCGAAGCAATGTGAACACTTGTGCTTCCCAGGCACAGAGAAGGTGCTAGCAGGGAATTCTCTGCCTGCCTTTCCCCAGTGCTCTGCAAGCTCTCCAGGGCAACATAAAATGTGGGGCTCTGTGCTTTCTTTCCTTCTGAACAAGTGTTAGTGTTTTCTGCACAAACGCGATTCTGCGAAGCAATGGAACACTTCTCCTTCCCAGGCACAGAGAAGGTGCTAGCAGGGAATTCTCTGCCTGCCTTTCCCCAGTGCTCTGCAAGCTCTCCAGGGCAACATAAAATGTGGGGCTCTGTGCTTTCTTTCCTTCTGAACAAGTGTTAGTGTTTTCTGCACAAACGCGATTCTGCGAAGCAATGTGAACACTTGTGCTTCCCAGGCACAGAGAAGGTGCTAGCAGGGAATTCTCTGCCTGCCTTTCCCCAGTGCTCTGCAAGCTCTCCAGGGCAACATAAAATGTGGGGCTCTGTGCTTTCTTTCCTTCTGAACAAGTGTTAGTGTTTTCTGCACAAACGTGATTCTGCGAAGCAATGTGAACACTTCTCCTTCCCAGGCACAGAGAAGGTGCTAGCAGGGAATTCTCTGCCTGCCTTTCCCCAGTGCTCTGCAAGCTCTCCAGGGCAACATAAAATGTGGGGCTCTGTGCTTTCTTTCCTTCTGAACAAGTGTTAGTGTTTTCTGCACAAACGCGATTCTGCGAAGCAATGGGAACACTTGTGCTTCCCAGGCACAGAGAAGGTGCTAGCAGGGAATTCTCTGCCTGCTTTTCCCCAGTGCTCTGCAAGCTCTCCAGGGCAACATAAAATCTGGGGCTCTGTGCTTTCTTTCCTTCTGAACAAGTGTTAGTGTTTTCTGCACAAACGCGATTCTGCGAAGCAATGTGAACACTTCTCCTTCCCAGGCACAGAGAAGGTGCTAGCAGGGAATTCTCTGCCTGCCTTTCCCAGTGCTCTGCAAGCTCTCCAGGGCAACATAAAATGTGGGGCTCTGTGCTTTCTTTCCTTCTGAACAAGTGTTAGTGTTTTCTGCACAAACGCGATTCTGCGAAGCAATGTGAACACTTCTCCTTCCCAGGCACAGAGAAGGTGCTAGCAGGGAATTCTCTGCCTGCCTTTCCCCAGTGCTCTGCAAGCTCTCCAGGGCAACATAAAATGTGGGGCTCTGTGCTTTCTTTCCTTCTGAACAAGTGTTAGTGTTTTCTGCACAAACGCGATTCTGCGAAGCAATGGGAACACTTGTGCTTCCAGGCACAGAGAAGGTGCTAGCAGGGAATTCTCTGCCTGCTTTTCCCCAGTGCTCTGCAAGCTCTCCAGGGCAACATAAAATGTGGGGCTCTGTGCTTTCTTTCCTTCTGAACAAGTGTTAGTGTTTTCTGCACAAACGCGATTCTGCGAAGCAATGTGAACACTTCTCCTTCCCAGGCACAGAGAAGGTGCTAGCAGGGAATTCTCTGCCTGCCTTTCCCCAGTGCTCTGCAAGCTCTCCAGGGCAACATAAAATGTGGGGCTCTGTGCTTTCTTTCCTTCTGAACAAGTGTTAGTGTTTTCTGCACAAACGCGATTCTGCGAAGCAATGTGAACACTTGTGCTTCCCAGGCACAGAGAAGGTGCTAGCAGGGAATTCTCTGCCTGCTTTTCCCCAGTGCTCTGCAAGCTCTCCAGGGCAACATAAAATGTGGGGCTCTGTGCTTTCTTTCCTTCTGAACAAGTGTTAGTGTTTTCTGCACAAACGCGATTCTGCGAAGCAATGTGAACACTTCTCCTTCCCAGGCACAGAGAAGGTGCTAGCAGGGAATTCTCTTCCTGCTTTTCCCCAGTGCTCTGCAAGCTCTCCAGGGCAACATAAAATCTGGGGCTCTGTGCTTTCTTTCCTTCTGAACAAGTGTTAGTGTTTTCTGCACAAACGCGATTCTGCGAAGCAATGTGAACACTTGTGCTTCCCAGGCACAGAGAAGGTGCTAGCAGGGAATTCTCTGCCTGCTTTTCCCCAGTGCTCTGCAAGCTCTCCAGGGCAACATAAAATGTGGGGCTCTGTGCTTTCTTTCCTTCTGGACAAGTGTTAGTGTTTTCTGCACAAACGCGATTCTGCGAAGCAATGTGAACACTTCTCCTTCCCAGGCACAGAGAAGGTGCTAGCAGGGAATTCTCTGCCTGCCTTTCCCCAGTGCTCTGCAAGCTCTCCAGGGCAACATAAAATCTGGGGCTCTGTGCTTTCTTTCCTTCTGAACAAGTGTTAGTGTTTTCTGCACAAACGCGATTCTGCGAAGCAATGTGAACACTTGTGCTTCCCAGGCACAGAGAAGGTGCTAGCAGGGAATTCTCTGCCTGCTTTTCCCCAGTGCTCTGCAAGCTCTCCAGGGCAACATAAAATGTGGGGCTCTGTGCTTTCTTTCCTTCTGAACAAGTGTTAGTGTTTTCTGCACAAACGCGATTCTGCGAAGCAATGTGAACACTTCTCCTTCCCAGGCACAGAGAAGGTGCTAGCAGGGAATTCTCTGCCTGCCTTTCCCCAGTGCTCTGCAAGCTCTCCAGGGCAACATAAAATGTGGGGCTCTGTGCTTTCTTTCCTTCTGGACAAGTGTTAGTGTTTTCTGCACAAACGCGATTCTGCGAAGCAATGTGAACACTTGTGCTTCCCAGGCACAGAGAAGGTGCTAGCAGGGAATTCTCTGCCTGCCTTTCCCCAGTGCTCTGCAAGCTCTCCAGGGCAACATAAAATGTGGGGCTCTGTGCTTTCTTTCCTTCTGAACAAGTGTTAGTGTTTTCTGCACAAACGCGATTCTGCGAAGCAATGTGAACACTTGTGCTTCCCAGGCACAGAGAAGGTGCTAGCAGGGAATTCTCTGCCTGCCTTTCCCCAGTGCTCTGCAAGCTCTCCAGGGCAACATAAAATGTGGGGCTCTGTGCTTTCTTTCCTTCTGAACAAGTGTTAGTGTTTTCTGCACAAACGCGATTCTGCGAAGCAATGGGAACACTTGTGCTTCCCAGGCACAGAGAAGGTGCTAGCAGGGAATTCTCTGCCTGCTTTTCCCCAGTGCTCTGCAAGCTCTCCAGGGCAACATAAAATGTGGGGCTCTGTGCTTTCTTTCCTTCTGAACAAGTGTTAGTGTTTTCTGCACAAACGCGATTCTGCGAAGCAATGTGAACACTTCTCCTTCCCAGGCACAGAGAAGGTGCTAGCAGGGAATTCTCTGCCTGCTTTTCCCCAGTGCTCTGCAAGCTCTCCAGGGCAACATAAAATCTGGGGCTCTGTGCTTTCTTTCCTTCTGGACAAGTGTTAGTGTTTTCTGCACAAACGCGATTCTGCGAAGCAATGTGAGCACTTGTGCTTCCCAGGCACAGAGAAGGTGCTAGCAGGGAATTCTCTGCCTGCCTTTCCCCAGTGCTCTGCAAGCTCTCCAGGGCAACATAAAATGTGGGGCTCTGTGCTTTCTTTCCTTCTGAACAACTGTTAGTGTTTTCTGCACAAACGCGATTCTGCGAAGCAATGTGAACACTTGTGCTTCCCAGGCACAGAGAAGGTGCTAGCAGGGAATTCTCTGCCTGCCTTTCCCCAGTGCTCTGCAAGCTCTCCAGGGCAACATAAAATGTGGGGCTCTGTGCTTTCTTTCCTTCTGAACAAGTGTTAGTGTTTTCTGCACAAACGCGATTCTGCGAAGCAATGGGAACACTTGTGCTTCCCAGGCACAGAGAAGGTGCTAGCAGGGAATTCTCTGCCTGCTTTTCCCCAGTGCTCTGCAAGCTCTCCAGGGCAACATAAAATCTGGGGCTCTGTGCTTTCTTTCCTTCTGAACAAGTGTTAGTGTTTTCTGCACAAACGCGATTCTGCGAAGCAATGTGAACACTTCTCCTTCCCAGGCACAGAGAAGGTGCTAGCAGGGAATTCTCTGCCTGCCTTTCCCCAGTGCTCTGCAAGCTCTCCAGGGCAACATAAAATGTGGGGCTCTGTGCTTTCTTTCCTTCTGAACAAGTGTTAGTGTTTTCTGCACAAACGCGATTCTGCGAAGCAATGTGAACACTTCTCCTTCCCAGGCACAGAGAAGGTGCTAGCAGGGAATTCTCTTCCTGCTTTTCCCCAGTGCTCTGCAAGCTCTCCAGGGCAACATAAAATGTGGGGCTCTGTGCTTTCTTTCCTTCTGAACAAGTGTTAGTGTTTTCTGCACAAACGCGATTCTGCGAAGCAATGTGAACACTTCTCCTTCCCAGGCACAGAGAAGGTGCTAGCAGGGAATTCTCTTCCTGCTTTTCCCCAGTGCTCTGCAAGCTCTCCAGGGCAACATAAAATCTGGGGCTCTGTGCTTTCTTTCCTTCTGAACAAGTGTTAGTGTTTTCTGCACAAACGCGATTCTGCGAAGCAATGTGAACACTTGTGCTTCCCAGGCACAGAGAAGGTGCTAGCAGGGAATTCTCTGCCTGCCTTTCCCCAGTGCTCTGCAAGCTCTCCAGGGCAACATAAAATCTGGGGCTCTGTGCTTTCTTTCCTTCTGGACAAGTGTTAGTGTTTTCTGCACAAACGCGATTCTGCGAAGCAATGTGAACACTTGTGCTTCCCAGGCACAGAGAAGGTGCTAGCAGGGAATTCTCTGCCTGCCTTTCCCCAGTGCTCTGCAAGCTCTCCAGGGCAACATAAAATGTGGGGCTCTGTGCTTTCTTTCCTTCTGAACAAGTGTTAGTGTTTTCTGCACAAACGCGATTCTGCGAAGCAATGTGAACACTTGTGCTTCCCAGGCACAGAGAAGGTGCTAGCAGGGAATTCTCTGCCTGCCTTTCCCCAGTGCTCTGCAAGCTCTCCAGGGCAACATAAAATGTGGGGCTCTGTGCTTTCTTTCCTTCTGAACAAGTGTTAGTGTTTTCTGCACAAACGCGATTCTGCGAAGCAATGTGAACACTTGTGCTTCCCAGGCACAGAGAAGGTGCTAGCAGGGAATTCTCTGCCTGCCTTTCCCCAGTGCTCTGCAAGCTCTCCAGGGCAACATAAAATGTGGGGCTCTGTGCTTTCTTTCCTTCTGAACAAGTGTTAGTGTTTTCTGCACAAACGCGATTCTGCGAAGCAATGGGAACACTTCTCCTTCCCAGGCACAGAGAAGGTGCTAGCAGGGAATTCTCTGCCTGCCTTTCCCCAGTGCTCTGCAAGCTCTCCAGGGCAACATAAAATGTGGGGCTCTGTGCTTTCTTTCCTTCTGAACAAGTGTTAGTGTTTTCTGCACAAACGCGATTCTGCGAAGCAATGTGAACACTTGTGCTTCCCAGGCACAGAGAAGGTGCTAGCAGGGAATTCTCTGCCTGCTTTTCCCCAGTGCTCTGCAAGCTCTCCAGGGCAACATAAAATGTGGGGCTCTGTGCTTTCTTTCCTTCTGAACAAGTGTTAGTGTTTTCTGCACAAACGCGATTCTGCGAAGCAATGTGAACACTTCTCCTTCCCAGGCACAGAGAAGGTGCTAGCAGGGAATTCTCTGCCTGCCTTTCCCCAGTGCTCTGCAAGCTCTCCAGGGCAACATAAAATGTGGGGCTCTGTGCTTTCTTTCCTTCTGAACAAGTGTTAGTGTTTTCTGCACAAACGCGATTCTGCGAAGCAATGTGAACACTTGTGCTTCCCAGGCACAGAGAAGGTGCTAGCAGGGAATTCTCTGCCTGCCTTTCCCCAGTGCTCTGCAAGCTCTCCAGGGCAACATAAAATGTGGGGCTCTGTGCTTTCTTTCCTTCTGAACAAGTGTTAGTGTTTTCTGCACAAACGTGATTCTGCGAAGCAATGTGAACACTTCTCCTTCCCAGGCACAGAGAAGGTGCTAGCAGGGAATTCTCTGCCTGCCTTTCCCCAGTGCTCTGCAAGCTCTCCAGGGCAACATAAAATGTGGGGCTCTGTGCTTTCTTTCCTTCTGAACAAGTGTTAGTGTTTTCTGCACAAACGCGATTCTGCGAAGCAATGGGAACACTTGTGCTTCCCAGGCACAGAGAAGGTGCTAGCAGGGAATTCTCTGCCTGCTTTTCCCCAGTGCTCTGCAAGCTCTCCAGGGCAACATAAAATCTGGGGCTCTGTGCTTTCTTTCCTTCTGAACAAGTGTTAGTGTTTTCTGCACAAACGCGATTCTGCGAAGCAATGTGAACACTTCTCCTTCCCAGGCACAGAGAAGGTGCTAGCAGGGAATTCTCTGCCTGCCTTTCCCCAGTGCTCTGCAAGCTCTCCAGGGCAACATAAAATGTGGGGCTCTGTGCTTTCTTTCCTTCTGAACAAGTGTTAGTGTTTTCTGCACAAACGCGATTCTGCGAAGCAATGTGAACACTTCTCCTTCCCAGGCACAGAGAAGGTGCTAGCAGGGAATTCTCTGCCTGCTTTTCCCCAGTGCTCTGCAAGCTCTCCAGGGCAACATAAAATCTGGGGCTCTGTGCTTTCTTTCCTTCTGAACAAGTGTTAGTGTTTTCTGCACAAACGCGATTCTGCGAAGCAATGTGAACACTTCTCCTTCCCAGGCACAGAGAAGGTGCTAGCAGGGAATTCTCTTCCTGCTTTTCCCCAGTGCTCTGCAAGCTCTCCAGGGCAACATAAAATCTGGGGCTCTGTGCTTTCTTTCCTTCTGAACAAGTGTTAGTGTTTTCTGCACAAACGCGATTCTGCGAAGCAATGTGAACACTTGTGCTTCCCAGGCACAGAGAAGGTGCTAGCAGGGAATTCTCTGCCTGCTTTTCCCCAGTGCTCTGCAAGCTCTCCAGGGCAACATAAAATCTGGGGCTCTGTGCTTTCTTTCCTTCTGGACAAGTGTTAGTGTTTTCTGCACAAACGCGATTCTGCGAAGCAATGTGAACACTTTTGCTTCCCAGGCACAGAGAAGGTGCTAGCAGGGAATTCTCTGCCTGCCTTTCCCCAGTGCTCTGCAAGCTCTCCAGGGCAACATAAAATGTGGGGCTCTGTGCTTTCTTTCCTTCTGAACAAGTGTTAGTGTTTTCTGCACAAACGCGATTCTGCGAAGCAATGGGAACACTTGTGCTTCCCAGGCACAGAGAAGGTGCTAGCAGGGAATTCTCTGCCTGCTTTTCCCCAGTGCTCTGCAAGCTCTCCAGGGCAACATAAAATGTGGGGCTCTGTGCTTTCTTTCCTTCTGAACAAGTGTTAGTGTTTTCTGCACAAACGCGATTCTGCGAAGCAATGTGAACACTTGTGCTTCCCAGGCACAGAGAAGGTGCTAGCAGGGAATTCTCTGCCTGCCTTTCCCCAGTGCTCTGCAAGCTCTCCAGGGCAACATAAAATGTGGGGCTCTGTGCTTTCTTTCCTTCTGAACAAGTGTTAGTGTTTTCTGCACAAACGCGATTCTGCGAAGCAATGGGAACACTTGTGCTTCCCAGGCACAGAGAAGGTGCTAGCAGGGAATTCTCTGCCTGCTTTTCCCCAGTGCTCTGCAAGCTCTCCAGGGCAACATAAAATCTGGGGCTCTGTGCTTTCTTTCCTTCTGAACAAGTGTTAGTGTTTTCTGCACAAACGCGATTCTGCGAAGCAATGTGAACACTTCTCCTTCCCAGGCACAGAGAAGGTGCTAGCAGGGAATTCTCTGCCTGCCTTTCCCCAGTGCTCTGCAAGCTCTCCAGGGCAACATAAAATGTGGGGCTCTGTGCTTTCTTTCCTTCTGAACAAGTGTTAGTGTTTTCTGCACAAACGCGATTCTGCGAAGCAATGTGAACACTTCTCCTTCCCAGGCACAGAGAAGGTGCTAGCAGGGAATTCTCTTCCTGCTTTTCCCCAGTGCTCTGCAAGCTCTCCAGGGCAACATAAAATCTGGGGCTCTGTGCTTTCTTTCCTTCTGAACAAGTGTTAGTGTTTTCTGCACAAACGCGATTCTGCGAAGCAATGGGAACACTTGTGCTTCCCAGGCACAGAGAAGGTGCTAGCAGGGAATTCTCTGCCTGCTTTTCCCCAGTGCTCTGCAAGCTCTCCAGGGCAACATAAAATCTGGGGCTCTGTGCTTTCTTTCCTTCTGAACAAGTGTTAGTGTTTTCTGCACAAACGCGATTCTGCGAAGCAATGTGAACACTTGTGCTTCCCAGGCACAGAGAAGGTGCTAGCAGGGAATTCTCTGCCTGCTTTTCCCCAGTGCTCTGCAAGCTCTCCAGGGCAACATAAAATGTGGGGCTCTGTGCTTTCTTTCCTTCTGGACAAGTGTTAGTGTTTTCTGCACAAACGCGATTCTGCGAAGCAATGTGAACACTTCTCCTTCCCAGGCACAGAGAAGGTGCTAGCAGGGAATTCTCTGCCTGCCTTTCCCCAGTGCTCTGCAAGCTCTCCAGGGCAACATAAAATGTGGGGCTCTGTGCTTTCTTTCCTTCTGAACAAGTGTTAGTGTTTTCTGCACAAACGCGATTCTGCGAAGCAATGTGAACACTTCTCCTTCCCAGGCACAGAGAAGGTGCTAGCAGGGAATTCTCTGCCTGCCTTTCCCCAGTGCTCTGCAAGCTCTCCAGGGCAACATAAAATGTGGGGCTCTGTGCTTTCTTTCCTTCTGGACAAGTGTTAGTGTTTTCTGCACAAACGCGATTCTGCGAAGCAATGTGAACACTTGTGCTTCCCAGGCACAGAGAAGGTGCTAGCAGGGAATTCTCTGCCTGCTTTTCCCCAGTGCTCTGCAAGCTCTCCAGGGCAACATAAAATGTGGGGCTCTGTGCTTTCTTTCCTTCTGAACAAGTGTTAGTGTTTTCTGCACAAACGCGATTCTGCGAAGCAATGGGAACACTTCTCCTTCCCAGGCACAGAGAAGGTGCTAGCAGGGAATTCTCTGCCTGCTTTTCCCCAGTGCTCTGCAAGCTCTCCAGGGCAACATAAAATCTGGGGCTCTGTGCTTTCTTTCCTTCTGAACAAGTGTTAGTGTTTTCTGCACAAACGCGATTCTGCGAAGCAATGTGAACACTTCTCCTTCCCAGGCACAGAGAAGGTGCTAGCAGGGAATTCTCTTCCTGCTTTTCCCCAGTGCTCTGCAAGCTCTCCAGGGCAACATAAAATGTGGGGCTCTGTGCTTTCTTTCCTTCTGAACAAGTGTTAGTGTTTTCTGCACAAACGCGATTCTGCGAAGCAATGGGAACACTTGTGCTTCCCAGGCACAGAGAAGGTGCTAGCAGGGAATTCTCTGCCTGCTTTTCCCCAGTGCTCTGCAAGCTCTCCAGGGCAACATAAAATCTGGGGCTCTGTGCTTTCTTTCCTTCTGAACAAGTGTTAGTGTTTTCTGCACAAACGCGATTCTGCGAAGCAATGTGAACACTTGTGCTTCCCAGGCACAGAGAAGGTGCTAGCAGGGAATTCTCTGCCTGCTTTTCCCCAGTGCTCTGCAAGCTCTCCAGGGCAACATAAAATGTGGGGCTCTGTGCTTTCTTTCCTTCTGGACAAGTGTTAGTGTTTTCTGCACAAACGCGATTCTGCGAAGCAATGTGAACACTTCTCCTTCCCAGGCACAGAGAAGGTGCTAGCAGGGAATTCTCTGCCTGCTTTTCCCCAGTGCTCTGCAAGCTCTCCAGGGCAACATAAAATCTGGGGCTCTGTGCTTTCTTTCCTTCTGAACAAGTGTTAGTGTTTTCTGCACAAACGCGATTCTGCGAAGCAATGGGAACACTTGTGCTTCCCAGGCACAGAGAAGGTGCTAGCAGGGAATTCTCTGCCTGCCTTTCCCCAGTGCTCTGCAAGCTCTCCAGGGCAACATAAAATGTGGGGCTCTGTGCTTTCTTTCCTTCTGAACAAGTGTTAGTGTTTTCTGCACAAACGCGATTCTGCGAAGCAATGTGAACACTTCTCCTTCCCAGGCACAGAGAAGGTGCTAGCAGGGAATTCTCTGCCTGCCTTTCCCCAGTGCTCTGCAAGCTCTCCAGGGCAACATAAAATGTGGGGCTCTGTGCTTTCTTTCCTTCTGAACAAGTGTTAGTGTTTTCTGCACAAACGCGATTCTGCGAAGCAATGTGAACACTTCTGCTTCCCAGGCACAGAGAAGGTGCTAGCAGGGAATTCTCTGCCTGCTTTTCCCCAGTGCTCTGCAAGCTCTCCAGGGCAACATAAAATCTGGGGCTCTGTGCTTTCTTTCCTTCTGAACAAGTGTTAGTGTTTTCTGCACAAACGCGATTCTGCGAAGCAATGG
This sequence comes from Strix occidentalis, assembly GCA_030819815.1. Lineage (NCBI taxonomy): Eukaryota > Metazoa > Chordata > Aves > Strigiformes > Strigidae > Strix > Strix occidentalis. The sequence continues at coordinate 10,911 of JASWHU010000636.1, forward strand.
GAACACTTCTGCTTCCCAGGCACAGAGAAGGTGCTAGCAGGGAATTCTCTGCCTGTCTTTCCCCAGTGCTCTGCAAGCTCTCCAGGGCAACATAAAATCTGGGGCTCTGGGCTTTCTTTCCTTCTGAACAAGTGTTAGTGTTTTCTGCACAAACGCGATTCTGCGAAGCAATGTGAACACTTGTGCTTCCCAGGCACAGAGAAGGTGCTAGCAGGGAATTCTCTGCCTGCCTTTCCCCAGTGCTCTGCAAGCTCTCCAGGGCAACATAAAATGTGGGGCTCTGTGCTTTCTTTCCTTCTGAACAAGTGTTAGTGTTTTCTGCACAAACGCGATTCTGCGAAGCAATGGGAACACTTGTGCTTCCCAGGCACAGAGAAGGTGCTAGCAGGGAATTCTCTGCCTGCTTTTCCCCAGTGCTCTGCAAGCTCTCCAGGGCAACATAAAATGTGGGGCTCTGTGCTTTCTTTCCTTCTGAACAAGTGTTAGTGTTTTCTGCACAAACGCGATTCTGCGAAGCAGTGTGAACACTTGTGTTTCCCAGGCACAGAGAAGGTGCTAGCAGGGAATTCTCTGCCTGCCTTTCCCCAGTGCTCTGCAAGCTCTCCAGGGCAACATAAAATCTGGGGCTCTGTGCTTTCTTTCCTTCTGAACAAGTGTTAGTGTTTTCTGCACAAACACGATTCTGCGAAGCAATGTGAACACTTGTGCTTCCCAGGCACACAGAAGGTGCTAGCAGGGAATTCTCTGCCTGCCTTTCCCCAGTGCTCTGCAAGCTCTCCAGGGCAACATAAAATCTGGGGCTCTGTGCTTTCTTTCCTTCTGGACAAGTGTTAGTGTTTTCTGCACAAACGCAATTCTGCGAAGCAATGTGAACACTTGTGCTTCCCAGGCACAGAGAAGGTGCTAGCAGGGAATTCTCTGCCTGCCTTTCCCCAGTGCTCTGCAAGCTCTCCAGGGCAACATAAAATGTGGGGCTCTGTGCTTTCTTTCCTTCTGAACAAGTGTTAGTGTTTTCTGCACAAACGCGATTCTGCGAAGCAATGTGAACACTTGTGCTTCCCAGGCACAGAGAAGGTGCTAGCAGGGAATTCTCTGCCTGCCTTTCCCCAGTGCTCTGCAAGCTCTCCAGGGCAACATAAAATCTGGGGCTCTGTGCTTTCTTTCCTTCTGGACAAGTGTTAGTGTTTTCTGCACAAACGCGATTCTGCGAAGCAATGTGAACACTTCTCCTTCCCAGGCACAGAGAAGGTGCTAGCAGGGAATTCTCTGCCTGCCTTTCCCCAGTGCTCTGCAAGCTCTCCAGGGCAACATAAAATGTGGGGCTCTGTGCTTTCTTTCCTTCTGAACAAGTGTTAGTGTTTTATGCACAAACGCGATTCTGCGAAGCAATGTGAACACTTCTACTTCCCAGGCACAGAGAAGGTGCTAGCAGGGAATTCTCTGCCTGCCTTTCCCCAGTGCTCTGCAAGCTCTCCAGGGCAACATAAAATGTGGGGCTCTGTGCTTTCTTTCCTTCTGAACAAGTGTTAGTGTTTTCTGCACAAACGCGATTCTGCGAAGCAATGGGAACACTTGTGCTTCCCAGGCACAGAGAAGGTGCTAGCAGGGAATTCTCTGCCTGCCTTTCCCCAGTGCTCTGCAAGCTCTCCAGGGCAACATAAAATGTGGGGCTCTGTGCTTTCTTTCCTTCTGAACAAGTGTTAGTGTTTTCTGCACAAACGCGATTCTGCGAAGCAATGGGAACACTTGTGCTTCCCAGGCACAGAGAAGGTGCTAGCAGGGAATTCTCTGCCTGCTTTTCCCCAGTGCTCTGCAAGCTCTCCAGGGCAACATAAAATGTGGGGCTCTGTGCTTTCTTTCCTTCTGAACAAGTGTTAGTGTTTTCTGCACAAACGCGATTCTGCGAAGCAATGTGAACACTTCTCCTTCCCAGGCACAGAGAAGGTGCTAGCAGGGAATTCTCTGCCTGCCTTTCCCCAGTGCTCTGCAAGCTCTCCAGGGCAACATAAAATGTGGGGCTCTGTGCTTTCTTTCCTTCTGAACAAGTGTTAGTGTTTTCTGCACAAACGCGATTCTGCGAAGCAATGTGAACACTTCTCCTTCCCAGGCACAGAGAAGGTGCTAATAGGGAATTCTCTTCCTGCTTTTCCCCAGTGCTCTGCAAGCTCTCCAGGGCAACATAAAATGTGGGGCTCTGTGCTTTCTTTCCTTCTGAACAAGTGTTAGTGTTTTCTGCACAAACGCGATTCTGCGAAGCAATGGGAACACTTGTGCTTCCCAGGCACAGAGAAGGTGCTAGCAGGGAATTCTCTGCCTGCTTTTCCCCAGTGCTCTGCAAGCTCTCCAGGGCAACATAAAATGTGGGGCTCTGTGCTTTCTTTCCTTCTGAACAAGTGTTAGTGTTTTCTGCACAAACGCGATTCTGCGAAGCAATGGGAACACTTGTGCTTCCCAGGCACAGAGAAGGTGCTAGCAGGGAATTCTCTGCCTGCTTTTCCCCAGTGCTCTGCAAGCTCTCCAGGGCAACATAAAATGTGGGGCTCTGTGCTTTCTTTCCTTCTGGACAAGTGTTAGTGTTTTCTGCACAAACGCGATTCTGCGAAGCAATGTGAACACTTCTCCTTCCCAGGCACAGAGAAGGTGCTAGCAGGGAATTCTCTGCCTGCCTTTCCCCAGTGCTCTGCAAGCTCTCCAGGGCAACATAAAATCTGGGGCTCTGTGCTTTCTTTCCTTCTGAACAAGTGTTAGTGTTTTCTGCACAAACGCGATTCTGCGAAGCAATGGGAACACTTGTGCTTCCCAGGCACAGAGAAGGTGCTAGCAGGGAATTCTCTGCCTGCCTTTCCCCAGTGCTCTGCAAGCTCTCCAGGGCAACATAAAATGTGGGGCTCTGTGCTTTCTTTCCTTCTGAACAAGTGTTAGTGTTTTCTGCACAAACGCGATTCTGCGAAGCAATGTGAACACTTCTCCTTCCCAGGCACAGAGAAGGTGCTAGCAGGGAATTCTCTGCCTGCCTTTCCCCAGTGCTCTGCAAGCTCTCCAGGGCAACATAAAATGTGGGGTTCTGTGCTTTCTTTCCTTCTGAACAAGTGTTAGTGTTTTCTGCACAAACGCGATTCTGCGAAGCAATGTGAACACTTCTGCTTCCCAGGCACAGAGAAGGTGCTAGCAGGGAATTCTCTGCCTGCTTTTCCCCAGTGCTCTGCAAGCTCTCCAGGGCAACATAAAATCTGGGGCTCTGTGCTTTCTTTCCTTCTGAACAAGTGTTAGTGTTTTCTGCACAAACGCGATTCTGCGAAGCAATGGGAACACTTGTGCTTCCCAGGCACAGAGAAGGTGCTAGCAGGGAATTCTCTGCCTGCCTTTCCCCAGTGCTCTGCAAGCTCTCCAGGGCAACATAAAATCTGGGGCTCTGTGCTTTCTTTCCTTCTGAACAAGTGTTAGTGTTTTCTGCACAAACGCGATTCTGCGAAGCAATGTGAACACTTGTGCTTCCCAGGCACAGAGAAGGTGCTAGCAGGGAATTCTCTGCCTGCCTTTCCCCAGTGCTCTGCAAGCTCTCCAGGGCAACATAAAATCTGGGGCTCTGTGCTTTCTTTCCTTCTGAACAAGTGTTAGTGTTTTCTGCACAAACGCGATTCTGCGAAGCAATGTGAACACTTCTCCTTCCCAGGCACAGAGAAGGTGCTAGCAGGGAATTCTCTGCCTGCCTTTCCCCAGTGCTCTGCAAGCTCTCCAGGGCAACATAAAATCTGGGGCTCTGTGCTTTCTTTCCTTCTGAACAAGTGTTAGTGTTTTCTGCACAAACGCGATTCTGCGAAGCAATGTGAACACTTCTCCTTCCCAGGCACAGAGAAGGTGCTAGCAGGGAATTCTCTGCCTGCTTTTCCCCAGTGCTCTGCAAGCTCTCCAGGGCAACATAAAATCTGGGGCTCTGTGCTTTCTTTCCTTCTGAACAAGTGTTAGTGTTTTCTGCACAAACACGATTCTGCGAAGCAATGTGAACACTTCTGCTTCCCAGGCACAGAGAAGGTGCTAGCAGGGAATTCTCTGCCTGCCTTTCCCCAGTGCTCTGCAAGCTCTCCAGGGCAACATAAAATGTGGGGCTCTGTGCTTTCTTTCCTTCTGAACAAGTGATAGTGTTTTCTGCACAAACGCGATTCTGCGAAGCAGTGTGAACACTTGTGTTTCCCAGGCACAGAGAAGGTGCTAGCAGGGAATTCTCTGCCTGCCTTTCCCCAGTGCTCTGCAAGCTCTCCAGGGCAACATAAAATGTGGGGCTCTGTGCTTTCTTTCCTTCTGAACAAGTGTTAGTGTTTTCTGCACAAACGCGATTCTGCGAAGCAATGTGAACACTTGTGCTTCCCAGGCACAGAGAAGGTGCTAGCAGGGAATTCTCTGCCTGCTTTTCCCCAGTGCTCTGCAAGCTCTCCAGGGCAACATAAAATGTGGGGCTCTGTGCTTTCTTTCCTTCTGAACAAGTGTTAGTGTTTTCTGCACAAACGCGATTCTGCGAAGCAATGTGAACACTTCTCCTTCCCAGGCACAGAGAAGGTGCTAGCAGGGAATTCTCTGCCTGCCTTTCCCCAGTGCTCTGCAAGCTCTCCAGGGCAACATAAAATGTGGGGCTCTGTGCTTTCTTTCCTTCTGAACAAGTGTTAGTGTTTTCTGCACAAACGCGATTCTGCGAAGCAATGGGAACACTTGTGCTTCCCAGGCACAGAGAAGGTGCTAGCAGGGAATTCTCTGCCTGCTTTTCCCCAGTGCTCTGCAAGCTCTCCAGGGCAACATAAAATCTGGGGCTCTGTGCTTTCTTTCCTTCTGAACAAGTGTTAGTGTTTTCTGCACAAACGCGATTCTGCGAAGCAATGTGAACACTTCTCCTTCCCAGGCACAGAGAAGGTGCTAGCAGGGAATTCTCTGCCTGCCTTTCCCCAGTGCTCTGCAAGCTCTCCAGGGCAACATAAAATGTGGGGCTCTGTGCTTTCTTTCCTTCTGAACAAGTGTTAGTGTTTTCTGCACAAACACGATTCTGCGAAGCAATGTGAACACTTGTGCTTCCCAGGCACAGAGAAGGTGCTAGCAGGGAATTCTCTGCCTGCCTTTCCCCAGTGCTCTGCAAGCTCTCCAGGGCAACATAAAATGTGGGGCTCTGTGCTTTCTTTCCTTCTGAACAAGTGTTAGTGTTTTATGCACAAACGCGATTCTGCGAAGCAATGTGAACACTTGTGCTTCCCAGGCACAGAGAAGGTGCTAGCAGGGAATTCTCTGCCTGCCTTTCCCCAGTGCTCTGCAAGCTCTCCAGGGCAACATAAAATGTGGGGCTCTGTGCTTTCTTTCCTTCTGAACAAGTGTTAGTGTTTTCTGCACAAACGCGATTCTGCGAAGCAATGGGAACACTTGTGCTTCCCAGGCACAGAGAAGGTGCTAGCAGGGAATTCTCTGCCTGCCTTTCCCCAGTGCTCTGCAAGCTCTCCAGGGCAACATAAAATGTGGGGCTCTGTGCTTTCTTTCCTTCTGAACAAGTGTTAGTGTTTTCTGCACAAACGCGATTCTGCGAAGCAATGTGAACACTTGTGCTTCCCAGGCACAGAGAAGGTGCTAGCAGGGAATTCTCTGCCTGCCTTTCCCCAGTGCTCTGCAAGCTCTCCAGGGCAACATAAAATGTGGGGCTCTGTGCTTTCTTTCCTTCTGAACAAGTGTTAGTGTTTTCTGCACAAACGCGATTCTGCGAAGCAATGGGAACACTTGTGCTTCCCAGGCACAGAGAAGGTGCTAGCAGGGAATTCTCTGCCTGCTTTTCCCCAGTGCTCTGCAAGCTCTCCAGGGCAACATAAAATGTGGGGCTCTGTGCTTTCTTTCCTTCTGAACAAGTGTTAGTGTTTTCTGCACAAACGCGATTCTGCGAAGCAATGTGAACACTTCTCCTTCCCAGGCACAGAGAAGGTGCTAGCAGGGAATTCTCTGCCTGCCTTTCCCCAGTGCTCTGCAAGCTCTCCAGGGCAACATAAAATCTGGGGCTCTGTGCTTTCTTTCCTTCTGAACAAGTGTTAGTGTTTTCTGCACAAACACGATTCTGCGAAGCAATGTGAACACTTGTGCTTCCCAGGCACAGAGAAGGTGCTAGCAGGGAATTCTCTGCCTGCTTTTCCCCAGTGCTCTGCAAGCTCTCCAGGGCAACATAAAATGTGGGGCTCTGTGCTTTCTTTCCTTCTGAACAAGTGTTAGTGTTTTCTGCACAAACGCGATTCTGCGAAGCAATGGGAACACTTGTGCTTCCCAGGCACAGAGAAGGTGCTAGCAGGGAATTCTCTGCCTGCCTTTCCCCAGTGCTCTGCAAGCTCTCCAGGGCAACATAAAATCTGGGGCTCTGGGCTTTCTTTCCTTCTGAACAAGTGTTAGTGTTTTCTGCACAAACGCGATTCTGCGAAGCAATGTGAACACTTCTCCTTCCCAGGCACAGAGAAGGTGCTAGCAGGGAATTCTCTGCCTGCTTTTCCCCAGTGCTCTGCAAGCTCTCCAGGGCAACATAAAATCTGGGGCTCTGTGCTTTCTTTCCTTCTGAACAAGTGTTAGTGTTTTCTGCACAAACGCGATTCTGCGAAGCAATGTGAACACTTGTGCTTCCCAGGCACAGAGAAGGTGCTAGCAGGGAATTCTCTGCCTGCCTTTCCCCAGTGCTCTGCAAGCTCTCCAGGGCAACATAAAATCTGGGGCTCTGTGCTTTCTTTCCTTCTGAACAAGTGTTAGTGTTTTCTGCACAAACACGATTCTGCGAAGCAATGTGAACACTTGTGCTTCCCAGGCACAGAGAAGGTGCTAGCAGGGAATTCTCTGCCTGCCTTTCCCCAGTGCTCTGCAAGCTCTCCAGGGCAACATAAAATCTGGGGCTCTGTGCTTTCTTTCCTTCTGAACAAGTGTTAGTGTTTTCTGCACAAACGCGATTCTGCGAAGCAATGGGAACACTTCTCCTTCCCAGGCACAGAGAAGGTGCTAGCAGGGAATTCTCTGCCTGCTTTTCCCCAGTGCTCTGCAAGCTCTCCAGGGCAACATAAAATGTGGGGCTCTGTGCTTTCTTTCCTTCTGAACAAGTGTTAGTGTTTTCTGCACAAACGCGATTCTGCGAAGCAATGTGAACACTTCTCCTTCCCAGGCACAGAGAAGGTGCTAGCAGGGAATTCTCTGCCTGCCTTTCCCCAGTGCTCTGCAAGCTCTCCAGGGCAACATAAAATCTGGGGCTCTGTGCTTTCTTTCCTTCTGAACAAGTGTTAGTGTTTTCTGCACAAACACGATTCTGCGAAGCAATGTGAACACTTCTGCTTCCCAGGCACAGAGAAGGTGCTAGCAGGGAATTCTCTGCCTGCCTTTCCCCAGTGCTCTGCAAGCTCTCCAGGGCAACATAAAATGTGGGGCTCTGTGCTTTCTTTCCTTCTGAACAAGTGATAGTGTTTTCTGCACAAACGCGATTCTGCGAAGCAGTGTGAACACTTGTGTTTCCCAGGCACAGAGAAGGTGCTAGCAGGGAATTCTCTGCCTGCCTTTCCCCAGTGCTCTGCAAGCTCTCCAGGGCAACATAAAATCTGGGGCTCTGTGCTTTCTTTCCTTCTGAACAAGTGTTAGTGTTTTCTGCACAAACACGATTCTGCGAAGCAATGTGAACACTTGTGCTTCCCAGGCACAGAGAAGGTGCTAGCAGGGAATTCTCTGCCTGCCTTTCCCCAGTGCTCTGCAAGCTCTCCAGGGCAACATAAAATCTGGGGCTCTGTGCTTTCTTTCCTTCTGGACAAGTGTTAGTGTTTTCTGCACAAACGCGATTCTGCGAAGCAATGTGAACACTTGTGCTTCCCAGGCACAGAGAAGGTGCTAGCAGGGAATTCTCTGCCTGCCTTTCCCCAGTGCTCTGCAAGCTCTCCAGGGCAACATAAAATCTGGGGCTCTGTGCTTTCTTTCCTTCTGAACAAGTGTTAGTGTTTTCTGCACAAACGCGATTCTGCGAAGCAATGTGAACACTTGTGCTTCCCAGGCACAGAGAAGGTGCTAGCAGGGAATTCTCTGCCTGCTTTTCCCCAGTGCTCTGCAAGCTCTCCAGGGCAACATAAAATCTGGGGCTCTGTGCTTTCTTTCCTTCTGAACAAGTGTTAGTGTTTTCTGCACAAACGCGATTCTGCGAAGCAATGTGAACACTTGTGCTTCCCAGGCACAGAGAAGGTGCTAGCAGGGAATTCTCTGCCTGCCTTTCCCCAGTGCTCTGCAAGCTCTCCAGGGCAACATAAAATGTGGGGCTCTGTGCTTTCTTTCCTTCTGAACAAGTGTTAGTGTTTTCTGCACAAACGCGATTCTGCGAAGCAATGGGAACACTTGTGCTTCCCAGGCACAGAGAAGGTGCTAGCAGGGAATTCTCTGCCTGCCTTTCCCCAGTGCTCTGCAAGCTCTCCAGGGCAACATAAAATCTGGGGCTCTGTGCTTTCTTTCCTTCTGAACAAGTGTTAGTGTTTTCTGCACAAACGCGATTCTGCGAAGCAATGTGAACACTTCTCCTTCCCAGGCACAGAGAAGGTGCTAGCAGGGTATTCTCTGCCTACTTTTCCCCAGTGCTCTGCAAGCTCTCCAGGGCAACATAAAATCTGGGGCTCTGTGCTTTCTTTCCTTCTGAACAAGTGTTAGTGTTTTCTGCACAAACGCGATTCTGCGAAGCAATGGGAACACTTGTGCTTCCCAGGCACAGAGAAGGTGCTAGCAGGGAATTCTCTGCCTGCCTTTCCCCAGTGCTCTGCAAGCTCTCCAGGGCAACATAAAATCTGGGGCTCTGTGCTTTCTTTCCTTCTGAACAAGTGTTAGTGTTTTCTGCACAAACACGATTCTGCGAAGCAATGTGAACACTTGTGCTTCCCAGGCACAGAGAAGGTGCTAGCAGGGAATTCTCTGCCTGCCTTTCCCCAGTGCTCTGCAAGCTCTCCAGGGCAACATAAAATGTGGGGCTCTGTGCTTTCTTTCCTTCTGAACAAGTGTTAGTGTTTTCTGCACAAACGCGATTCTGCGAAGCAATGGGAACACTTCTCCTTCCCAGGCACAGAGAAGGTGCTAGCAGGGAATTCTCTGCCTGCTTTTCCCCAGTGCTCTGCAAGCTCTCCAGGGCAACATAAAATCTGGGGCTCTGTGCTTTCTTTCCTTCTGAACAAGTGTTAGTGTTTTCTGCACAAACGCGATTCTGCGAAGCAATGTGAACACTTGTGCTTCCCAGGCACAGAGAAGGTGCTAGCAGGGAATTCTCTGCCTGCTTTTCCCCAGTGCTCTGCAAGCTCTCCAGGGCAACATAAAATCTGGGGCTCTGTGCTTTCTTTCCTTCTGAACAAGTGTTAGTGTTTTCTGCACAAACGCGATTCTGCGAAGCAATGTGAACACTTCTCCTTCCCAGGCACAGAGAAGGTGCTAGCAGGGAATTCTCTGCCTGCCTTTCCCCAGTGCTCTGCAAGCTCTCCAGGGCAACATAAAATGTGGGGCTCTGTGCTTTCTTTCCTTCTGAACAAGTGTTAGTGTTTTCTGCACAAACGCGATTCTGCGAAGCAATGTGAACACTTCTCCTTCCCAGGCACAGAGAAGGTGCTAGCAGGGAATTCTCTGCCTGCTTTTCCCCAGTGCTCTGCAAGCTCTCCAGGGCAACATAAAATGTGGGGCTCTGTGCTTTCTTTCCTTCTGAACAAGTGTTAGTGTTTTCTGCACAAACGCGATTCTGCGAAGCAATGTGAACACTTGTGCTTCCCAGGCACAGAGAAGGTGCTAGCAGGGAATTCTCTGCCTGCCTTTCCCCAGTGCTCTGCAAGCTCTCCAGGGCAACATAAAATCTGGGGCTCTGTGCTTTCTTTCCTTCTGAACAAGTGTTAGTGTTTTCTGCACAAACACGATTCTGCGAAGCAATGTGAACACTTGTGCTTCCCAGGCACAGAGAAGGTGCTAGCAGGGAATTCTCTGCCTGCCTTTCCCCAGTGCTCTGCAAGCTCTCCAGGGCAACATAAAATCTGGGGCTCTGTGCTTTCTTTCCTTCTGAACAAGTGTTAGTGTTTTCTGCACAAACGCGATTCTGCGAAGCAATGGGAACACTTGTGCTTCCCAGGCACAGAGAAGGTGCTAGCAGGGAATTCTCTGCCTGCTTTTCCCCAGTGCTCTGCAAGCTCTCCAGGGCAACATAAAATGTGGGGCTCTGTGCTTTCTTTCCTTCTGAACAAGTGTTAGTGTTTTCTGCACAAACGCGATTCTGCGAAGCAATGTGAACACTTCTGCTTCCCAGGCACAGAGAAGGTGCTAGCAGGGAATTCTCTGCCTGCCTTTCCCCAGTGCTCTGCAAGCTCTCCAGGGCAACATAAAATCTGGGGCTCTGTGCTTTCTTTCCTTCTGAACAAGTGTTAGTGTTTTCTGCACAAACACGATTCTGCGAAGCAATGTGAACACTTCTGCTTCCCAGGCACAGAGAAGGTGCTAGCAGGGAATTCTCTGCCTGCCTTTCCCCAGTGCTCTGCAAGCTCTCCAGGGCAACATAAAATGTGGGGCTCTGTGCTTTCTTTCCTTCTGAACAAGTGATAGTGTTTTCTGCACAAACGCGATTCTGCGAAGCAATGTGAACACTTCTCCTTCCCAGGCACAGAGAAGGTGCTAGCAGGGAATTCTCTGCCTGCCTTTCCCCAGTGCTCTGCAAGCTCTCCAGGGCAACATAAAATCTGGGGCTCTGTGCTTTCTTTCCTTCTGAACAAGTGTTAGTGTTTTCTGCACAAACACGATTCTGCGAAGCAATGTGAACACTTCTGCTTCCCAGGCACAGAGAAGGTGCTAGCAGGGAATTCTCTGCCTGCCTTTCCCCAGTGCTCTGCAAGCTCTCCAGGGCAACATAAAATGTGGGGCTCTGTGCTTTCTTTCCTTCTGAACAAGTGTTAGTGTTTTCTGCACAAACACGATTCTGCGAAGCAATGTGAACACTTGTGCTTCCCAGGCACAGAGAAGGTGCTAGCAGGGAATTCTCTGCCTGCCTTTCCCCAGTGCTCTGCAAGCTCTCCAGGGCAACATAAAATGTGGGGCTCTGTGCTTTCTTTCCTTCTGAACAAGTGTTAGTGTTTTATGCACAAACGCGATTCTGCGAAGCAATGTGAACACTTCTACTTCCCAGGCACAGAGAAGGTGCTAGCAGGGAATTCTCTGCCTGCCTTTCCCCAGTGCTCTGCAAGCTCTCCAGGGCAACATAAAATGTGGGGCTCTGTGCTTTCTTTCCTTCTGAACAAGTGTTAGTGTTTTCTGCACAAACGCGATTCTGCGAAGCAATGGGAACACTTGTGCTTCCCAGGCACAGAGAAGGTGCTAGCAGGGAATTCTCTGCCTGCCTTTCCCCAGTGCTCTGCAAGCTCTCCAGGGCAACATAAAATGTGGGGCTCTGTGCTTTCTTTCCTTCTGAACAAGTGTTAGTGTTTTCTGCACAAACGCGATTCTGCGAAGCAATGTGAACACTTCTCCTTCCCAGGCACAGAGAAGGTGCTAGCAGGGAATTCTCTGCCTGCCTTTCCCCAGTGCTCTGCAAGCTCTCCAGGGCAACATAAAATCTGGGGCTCTGTGCTTTCTTTCCTTCTGAACAAGTGTTAGTGTTTTCTGCACAAACGCGATTCTGCGAAGCAATGTGAACACTTCTCCTTCCCAGGCACAGAGAAGGTGCTAGCAGGGAATTCTCTGCCTGCTTTTCCCCAGTGCTCTGCAAGCTCTCCAGGGCAACATAAAATCTGGGGCTCTGTGCTTTCTTTCCTTCTGAACAAGTGTTAGTGTTTTCTGCACAAACACGATTCTGCGAAGCAATGTGAACACTTCTGCTTCCCAGGCACAGAGAAGGTGCTAGCAGGGAATTCTCTGCCTGCCTTTCCCCAGTGCTCTGCAAGCTCTCCAGGGCAACATAAAATGTGGGGCTCTGTGCTTTCTTTCCTTCTGAACAAGTGATAGTGTTTTCTGCACAAACGCGATTCTGCGAAGCAGTGTGAACACTTGTGTTTCCCAGGCACAGAGAAGGTGCTAGCAGGGAATTCTCTGCCTGCCTTTCCCCAGTGCTCTGCAAGCTCTCCAGGGCAACATAAAATGTGGGGCTCTGTGCTTTCTTTCCTTCTGAACAAGTGTTAGTGTTTTCTGCACAAACGCGATTCTGCGAAGCAATGTGAACACTTGTGCTTCCCAGGCACAGAGAAGGTGCTAGCAGGGAATTCTCTGCCTGCTTTTCCCCAGTGCTCTGCAAGCTCTCCAGGGCAACATAAAATCTGGGGCTCTGTGCTTTCTTTCCTTCTGAACAAGTGTTAGTGTTTTCTGCACAAACGCGATTCTGCGAAGCAATGTGAACACTTCTCCTTCCCAGGCACAGAGAAGGTGCTAGCAGGGAATTCTCTGCCTGCCTTTCCCCAGTGCTCTGCAAGCTCTCCAGGGCAACATAAAATGTGGGGCTCTGTGCTTTCTTTCCTTCTGAACAAGTGTTAGTGTTTTCTGCACAAACGCGATTCTGCGAAGCAATGTGAACACTTGTGCTTCCCAGGCACAGAGAAGGTGCTAGCAGGGAATTCTCTGCCTGCTTTTCCCCAGTGTTCTGCAAGCTCTCCAGGGCAACATAAAATCTGGGGCTCTGTGCTTTCTTTCCTTCTGAACAAGTGTTAGTGTTTTCTGCACAAACGCGATTCTGCGAAGCAATGTGAACACTTCTCCTTCCCAGGCACAGAGAAGGTGCTAGCAGGGAATTCTCTGCCTGCCTTTCCCCAGTGCTCTGCAAGCTCTCCAGGGCAACATAAAATGTGGGGCTCTGTGCTTTCTTTCCTTCTGAACAAGTGTTAGTGTTTTCTGCACAAACACGATTCTGCGAAGCAATGTGAACACTTGTGCTTCCCAGGCACAGAGAAGGTGCTAGCAGGGAATTCTCTGCCTGCCTTTCCCCAGTGCTCTGCAAGCTCTCCAGGGCAACATAAAATGTGGGGCTCTGTGCTTTCTTTCCTTCTGAACAAGTGTTAGTGTTTTATGCACAAACGCGATTCTGCGAAGCAATGTGAACACTTCTACTTCCCAGGCACAGAGAAGGTGCTAGCAGGGAATTCTCTGCCTGCCTTTCCCCAGTGCTCTGCAAGCTCTCCAGGGCAACATAAAATGTGGGGCTCTGTGCTTTCTTTCCTTCTGAACAAGTGTTAGTGTTTTCTGCACAAACGCGATTCTGCGAAGCAATGGGAACACTTGTGCTTCCCAGGCACAGAGAAGGTGCTAGCAGGGAATTCTCTGCCTGCCTTTCCCCAGTGCTCTGCAAGCTCTCCAGGGCAACATAAAATGTGGGGCTCTGTGCTTTCTTTCCTTCTGAACAAGTGTTAGTGTTTTCTGCACAAACGCGATTCTGCGAAGCAATGTGAACACTTGTGCTTCCCAGGCACAGAGAAGGTGCTAGCAGGGAATTCTCTGCCTGCCTTTCCCCAGTGCTCTGCAAGCTCTCCAGGGCAACATAAAATGTGGGGCTCTGTGCTTTCTTTCCTTCTGAACAAGTGTTAGTGTTTTCTGCACAAACGCGATTCTGCGAAGCAATGGGAACACTTGTGCTTCCCAGGCACAGAGAAGGTGCTAGCAGGGAATTCTCTGCCTGCTTTTCCCCAGTGCTCTGCAAGCTCTCCAGGGCAACATAAAATGTGGGGCTCTGTGCTTTCTTTCCTTCTGAACAAGTGTTAGTGTTTTCTGCACAAACGCGATTCTGCGAAGCAATGTGAACACTTCTCCTTCCCAGGCACAGAGAAGGTGCTAGCAGGGAATTCTCTGCCTGCCTTTCCCCAGTGCTCTGCAAGCTCTCCAGGGCAACATAAAATCTGGGGCTCTGTGCTTTCTTTCCTTCTGAACAAGTGTTAGTGTTTTCTGCACAAACACGATTCTGCGAAGCAATGTGAACACTTGTGCTTCCCAGGCACAGAGAAGGTGCTAGCAGGGAATTCTCTGCCTGCTTTTCCCCAGTGCTCTGCAAGCTCTCCAGGGCAACATAAAATGTGGGGCTCTGTGCTTTCTTTCCTTCTGAACAAGTGTTAGTGTTTTCTGCACAAACGCGATTCTGCGAAGCAATGGGAACACTTGTGCTTCCCAGGCACAGAGAAGGTGCTAGCAGGGAATTCTCTGCCTGCCTTTCCCCAGTGCTCTGCAAGCTCTCCAGGGCAACATAAAATCTGGGGCTCTGGGCTTTCTTTCCTTCTGAACAAGTGTTAGTGTTTTCTGCACAAACGCGATTCTGCGAAGCAATGTGAACACTTCTCCTTCCCAGGCACAGAGAAGGTGCTAGCAGGGAATTCTCTGCCTGCTTTTCCCCAGTGCTCTGCAAGCTCTCCAGGGCAACATAAAATCTGGGGCTCTGTGCTTTCTTTCCTTCTGAACAAGTGTTAGTGTTTTCTGCACAAACGCGATTCTGCGAAGCAATGTGAACACTTGTGCTTCCCAGGCACAGAGAAGGTGCTAGCAGGGAATTCTCTGCCTGCCTTTCCCCAGTGCTCTGCAAGCTCTCCAGGGCAACATAAAATCTGGGGCTCTGTGCTTTCTTTCCTTCTGAACAAGTGTTAGTGTTTTCTGCACAAACACGATTCTGCGAAGCAATGTGAACACTTGTGCTTCCCAGGCACAGAGAAGGTGCTAGCAGGGAATTCTCTGCCTGCCTTTCCCCAGTGCTCTGCAAGCTCTCCAGGGCAACATAAAATCTGGGGCTCTGTGCTTTCTTTCCTTCTGAACAAGTGTTAGTGTTTTCTGCACAAACGCGATTCTGCGAAGCAATGGGAACACTTGTGCTTCCCAGGCACAGAGAAGGTGCTAGCAGGGAATTCTCTGCCTGCTTTTCCCCAGTGCTCTGCAAGCTCTCCAGGGCAACATAAAATGTGGGGCTCTGTGCTTTCTTTCCTTCTGAACAAGTGTTAGTGTTTTCTGCACAAACGCGATTCTGCGAAGCAATGTGAACACTTCTCCTTCCCAGGCACAGAGAAGGTGCTAGCAGGGAATTCTCTGCCTGCCTTTCCCCAGTGCTCTGCAAGCTCTCCAGGGCAACATAAAATCTGGGGCTCTGTGCTTTCTTTCCTTCTGAACAAGTGTTAGTGTTTTCTGCACAAACACGATTCTGCGAAGCAATGTGAACACTTCTGCTTCCCAGGCACAGAGAAGGTGCTAGCAGGGAATTCTCTGCCTGCCTTTCCCCAGTGCTCTGCAAGCTCTCCAGGGCAACATAAAATGTGGGGCTCTGTGCTTTCTTTCCTTCTGAACAAGTGATAGTGTTTTCTGCACAAACGCGATTCTGCGAAGCAGTGTGAACACTTGTGTTTCCCAGGCACAGAGAAGGTGCTAGCAGGGAATTCTCTGCCTGCCTTTCCCCAGTGCTCTGCAAGCTCTCCAGGGCAACATAAAATCTGGGGCTCTGTGCTTTCTTTCCTTCTGAACAAGTGTTAGTGTTTTCTGCACAAACACGATTCTGCGAAGCAATGTGAACACTTGTGCTTCCCAGGCACAGAGAAGGTGCTAGCAGGGAATTCTCTGCCTGCCTTTCCCCAGTGCTCTGCAAGCTCTCCAGGGCAACATAAAATCTGGGGCTCTGTGCTTTCTTTCCTTCTGGACAAGTGTTAGTGTTTTCTGCACAAACGCGATTCTGCGAAGCAATGTGAACACTTGTGCTTCCCAGGCACAGAGAAGGTGCTAGCAGGGAATTCTCTGCCTGCCTTTCCCCAGTGCTCTGCAAGCTCTCCAGGGCAACATAAAATCTGGGGCTCTGTGCTTTCTTTCCTTCTGAACAAGTGTTAGTGTTTTCTGCACAAACGCGATTCTGCGAAGCAATGTGAACACTTGTGCTTCCCAGGCACAGAGAAGGTGCTAGCAGGGAATTCTCTGCCTGCTTTTCCCCAGTGCTCTGCAAGCTCTCCAGGGCAACATAAAATCTGGGGCTCTGTGCTTTCTTTCCTTCTGAACAAGTGTTAGTGTTTTCTGCACAAACGCGATTCTGCGAAGCAATGTGAACACTTCTCCTTCCCAGGCACAGAGAAGGTGCTAGCAGGGAATTCTCTGCCTGCCTTTCCCCAGTGCTCTGCAAGCTCTCCAGGGCAACATAAAATGTGGGGCTCTGTGCTTTCTTTCCTTCTGAACAAGTGTTAGTGTTTTCTGCACAAACGCGATTCTGCGAAGCAATGGGAACACTTGTGCTTCCCAGGCACAGAGAAGGTGCTAGCAGGGAATTCTCTGCCTGCCTTTCCCCAGTGCTCTGCAAGCTCTCCAGGGCAACATAAAATCTGGGGCTCTGTGCTTTCTTTCCTTCTGAACAAGTGTTAGTGTTTTCTGCACAAACGCGATTCTGCGAAGCAATGTGAACACTTCTCCTTCCCAGGCACAGAGAAGGTGCTAGCAGGGAATTCTCTGCCTACTTTTCCCCAGTGCTCTGCAAGCTCTCCAGGGCAACATAAAATCTGGGGCTCTGTGCTTTCTTTCCTTCTGAACAAGTGTTAGTGTTTTCTGCACAAACGCGATTCTGCGAAGCAATGGGAACACTTGTGCTTCCCAGGCACAGAGAAGGTGCTAGCAGGGAATTCTCTGCCTGCCTTTCCCCAGTGCTCTGCAAGCTCTCCAGGGCAACATAAAATCTGGGGCTCTGTGCTTTCTTTCCTTCTGAACAAGTGTTAGTGTTTTCTGCACAAACACGATTCTGCGAAGCAATGTGAACACTTGTGCTTCCCAGGCACAGAGAAGGTGCTAGCAGGGAATTCTCTGCCTGCCTTTCCCCAGTGCTCTGCAAGCTCTCCAGGGCAACATAAAATGTGGGGCTCTGTGCTTTCTTTCCTTCTGAACAAGTGTTAGTGTTTTCTGCACAAACGCGATTCTGCGAAGCAATGTGAACACTTGTGCTTCCCAGGCACAGAGAAGGTGCTAGCAGGGAATTCTCTGCCTGCTTTTCCCCAGTGCTCTGCAAGCTCTCCAGGGCAACATAAAATCTGGGGCTCTGTGCTTTCTTTCCTTCTGAACAAGTGTTAGTGTTTTCTGCACAAACGCGATTCTGCGAAGCAATGTGAACACTTGTGCTTCCCAGGCACAGAGAAGGTGCTAGCAGGGAATTCTCTGCCTGCTTTTCCCCAGTGCTCTGCAAGCTCTCCAGGGCAACATAAAATCTGGGGCTCTGTGCTTTCTTTCCTTCTGAACAAGTGTTAGTGTTTTCTGCACAAACGCGATTCTGCGAAGCAATGTGAACACTTCTCCTTCCCAGGCACAGAGAAGGTGCTAGCAGGGAATTCTCTGCCTGCCTTTCCCCAGTGCTCTGCAAGCTCTCCAGGGCAACATAAAATGTGGGGCTCTGTGCTTTCTTTCCTTCTGAACAAGTGTTAGTGTTTTCTGCACAAACGCGATTCTGCGAAGCAATGTGAACACTTCTCCTTCCCAGGCACAGAGAAGGTGCTAGCAGGGAATTCTCTGCCTGCTTTTCCCCAGTGCTCTGCAAGCTCTCCAGGGCAACATAAAATCTGGGGCTCTGTGCTTTCTTTCCTTCTGAACAAGTGTTAGTGTTTTCTGCACAAACGCGATTCTGCGAAGCAATGTGAACACTTGTGCTTCCCAGGCACAGAGAAGGTGCTAGCAGGGAATTCTCTGCCTGCCTTTCCCCAGTGCTCTGCAAGCTCTCCAGGGCAACATAAAATCTGGGGCTCTGTGCTTTCTTTCCTTCTGAACAAGTGTTAGTGTTTTCTGCACAAACGCGATTCTGCGAAGCAATGGGAACACTTGTGCTTCCCAGGCACAGAGAAGGTGCTAGCAGGGAATTCTCTGCCTGCTTTTCCCCAGTGCTCTGCAAGCTCTCCAGGGCAACATAAAATGTGGGGCTCTGTGCTTTCTTTCCTTCTGAACAAGTGTTAGTGTTTTCTGCACAAACGCGATTCTGCGAAGCAATGTGAACACTTCTGCTTCCCAGGCACAGAGAAGGTGCTAGCAGGGAATTCTCTGCCTGCCTTTCCCCAGTGCTCTGCAAGCTCTCCAGGGCAACATAAAATCTGGGGCTCTGTGCTTTCTTTCCTTCTGAACAAGTGTTAGTGTTTTCTGCACAAACACGATTCTGCGAAGCAATGTGAACACTTCTGCTTCCCAGGCACAGAGAAGGTGCTAGCAGGGAATTCTCTGCCTGCCTTTCCCCAGTGCTCTGCAAGCTCTCCAGGGCAACATAAAATGTGGGGCTCTGTGCTTTCTTTCCTTCTGAACAAGTGATAGTGTTTTCTGCACAAACGCGATTCTGCGAAGCAATGTGAACACTTCTCCTTCCCAGGCACAGAGAAGGTGCTAGCAGGGAATTCTCTGCCTGCCTTTCCCCAGTGCTCTGCAAGCTCTCCAGGGCAACATAAAATCTGGGGCTCTGTGCTTTCTTTCCTTCTGAACAAGTGTTAGTGTTTTCTGCACAAACACGATTCTGCGAAGCAATGTGAACACTTCTGCTTCCCAGGCACAGAGAAGGTGCTAGCAGGGAATTCTCTGCCTGCCTTTCCCCAGTGCTCTGCAAGCTCTCCAGGGCAACATAAAATGTGGGGCTCTGTGCTTTCTTTCCTTCTGAACAAGTGTTAGTGTTTTCTGCACAAACACGATTCTGCGAAGCAATGTGAACACTTGTGCTTCCCAGGCACAGAGAAGGTGCTAGCAGGGAATTCTCTGCCTGCCTTTCCCCAGTGCTCTGCAAGCTCTCCAGGGCAACATAAAATGTGGGGCTCTGTGCTTTCTTTCCTTCTGAACAAGTGTTAGTGTTTTATGCACAAACGCGATTCTGCGAAGCAATGTGAACACTTCTACTTCCCAGGCACAGAGAAGGTGCTAGCAGGGAATTCTCTGCCTGCCTTTCCCCAGTGCTCTGCAAGCTCTCCAGGGCAACATAAAATGTGGGGCTCTGTGCTTTCTTTCCTTCTGAACAAGTGTTAGTGTTTTCTGCACAAACGCGATTCTGCGAAGCAATGGGAACACTTGTGCTTCCCAGGCACAGAGAAGGTGCTAGCAGGGAATTCTCTGCCTGCCTTTCCCCAGTGCTCTGCAAGCTCTCCAGGGCAACATAAAATGTGGGGCTCTGTGCTTTCTTTCCTTCTGAACAAGTGTTAGTGTTTTCTGCACAAACGCGATTCTGCGAAGCAATGTGAACACTTGTGCTTCCCAGGCACAGAGAAGGTGCTAGCAGGGAATTCTCTGCCTGCCTTTCCCCAGTGCTCTGCAAGCTCTCCAGGGCAACATAAAATGTGGGGCTCTGTGCTTTCTTTCCTTCTGAACAAGTGTTAGTGTTTTCTGCACAAACGCGATTCTGCGAAGCAATGGGAACACTTGTGCTTCCCAGGCACAGAGAAGGTGCTAGCAGGGAATTCTCTGCCTGCTTTTCCCCAGTGCTCTGCAAGCTCTCCAGGGCAACATAAAATCTGGGGCTCTGTGCTTTCTTTCCTTCTGAACAAGTGTTAGTGTTTTCTGCACAAACGCGATTCTGCGAAGCAATGTGAACACTTCTCCTTCCCAGGCACAGAGAAGGTGCTAGCAGGGAATTCTCTGCCTGCCTTTCCCCAGTGCTCTGCAAGCTCTCCAGGGCAACATAAAATCTGGGGCTCTGTGCTTTCTTTCCTTCTGAACAAGTGTTAGTGTTTTCTGCACAAACACGATTCTGCGAAGCAATGTGAACACTTGTGCTTCCCAGGCACAGAGAAGGTGCTAGCAGGGAATTCTCTGCCTGCTTTTCCCCAGTGCTCTGCAAGCTCTCCAGGGCAACATAAAATGTGGGGCTCTGTGCTTTCTTTCCTTCTGAACAAGTGTTAGTGTTTTCTGCACAAACGCGATTCTGCGAAGCAATGGGAACACTTGTGCTTCCCAGGCACAGAGAAGGTGCTAGCAGGGAATTCTCTGCCTGCCTTTCCCCAGTGCTCTGCAAGCTCTCCAGGGCAACATAAAATCTGGGGCTCTGTGCTTTCTTTCCTTCTGAACAAGTGTTAGTGTTTTCTGCACAAACGCGATTCTGCGAAGCAATGTGAACACTTCTCCTTCCCAGGCACAGAGAAGGTGCTAGCAGGGAATTCTCTGCCTGCTTTTCCCCAGTGCTCTGCAAGCTCTCCAGGGCAACATAAAATCTGGGGCTCTGTGCTTTCTTTCCTTCTGAACAAGTGTTAGTGTTTTCTGCACAAACGCGATTCTGCGAAGCAATGTGAACACTTGTGCTTCCCAGGCACAGAGAAGGTGCTAGCAGGGAATTCTCTGCCTGCCTTTCCCCAGTGCTCTGCAAGCTCTCCAGGGCAACATAAAATCTGGGGCTCTGTGCTTTCTTTCCTTCTGAACAAGTGTTAGTGTTTTCTGCACAAACACGATTCTGCGAAGCAATGTGAACACTTGTGCTTCCCAGGCACAGAGAAGGTGCTAGCAGGGAATTCTCTGCCTGCTTTTCCCCAGTGCTCTGCAAGCTCTCCAGGGCAACATAAAATGTGGGGCTCTGTGCTTTCTTTCCTTCTGAACAAGTGATAGTGTTTTCTGCACAAACGCGATTCTGCGAAGCAATGTGAACACTTCTCCTTCCCAGGCACAGAGAAGGTGCTAGCAGGGAATTCTCTGCCTGCCTTTCCCCAGTGCTCTGCAAGCTCTCCAGGGCAACATAAAATCTGGGGCTCTGTGCTTTCTTTCCTTCTGAACAAGTGTTAGTGTTTTCTGCACAAACACGATTCTGCGAAGCAATGTGAACACTTCTGCTTCCCAGGCACAGAGAAGGTGCTAGCAGGGAATTCTCTGCCTGCCTTTCCCCAGTGCTCTGCAAGCTCTCCAGGGCAACATAAAATGTGGGGCTCTGTGCTTTCTTTCCTTCTGAACAAGTGATAGTGTTTTCTGCACAAACGCGATTCTGCGAAGCAGTGTGAACACTTGTGTTTCCCAGGCACAGAGAAGGTGCTAGCAGGGAATTCTCTGCCTGCCTTTCCCCAGTGCTCTGCAAGCTCTCCAGGGCAACATAAAATCTGGGGCTCTGTGCTTTCTTTCCTTCTGAACAAGTGTTAGTGTTTTCTGCACAAACACGATTCTGCGAAGCAATGTGAACACTTGTGCTTCCCAGGCACAGAGAAGGTGCTAGCAGGGAATTCTCTGCCTGCCTTTCCCCAGTGCTCTGCAAGCTCTCCAGGGCAACATAAAATCTGGGGCTCTGTGCTTTCTTTCCTTCTGGACAAGTGTTAGTGTTTTCTGCACAAACGCAATTCTGCGAAGCAATGTGAACACTTGTGCTTCCCAGGCACAGAGAAGGTGCTAGCAGGGAATTCTCTGCCTGCCTTTCCCCAGTGCTCTGCAAGCTCTCCAGGGCAACATAAAATGTGGGGCTCTGTGCTTTCTTTCCTTCTGAACAAGTGTTAGTGTTTTCTGCACAAACGCGATTCTGCGAAGCAATGTGAACACTTGTGCTTCCCAGGCACAGAGAAGGTGCTAGCAGGGAATTCTCTGCCTGCTTTTCCCCAGTGCTCTGCAAGCTCTCCAGGGCAACATAAAATCTGGGGCTCTGTGCTTTCTTTCCTTCTGAACAAGTGTTAGTGTTTTCTGCACAAACGCGATTCTGCGAAGCAATGTGAACACTTCTCCTTCCCAGGCACAGAGAAGGTGCTAGCAGGGAATTCTCTGCCTGCCTTTCCCCAGTGCTCTGCAAGCTCTCCAGGGCAACATAAAATCTGGGGCTCTGTGCTTTCTTTCCTTCTGAACAAGTGTTAGTGTTTTCTGCACAAACGCGATTCTGCGAAGCAATGTGAACACTTCTCCTTCCCAGGCACAGAGAAGGTGCTAGCAGGGAATTCTCTGCCTGCTTTTCCCCAGTGCTCTGCAAGCTCTCCAGGGCAACATAAAATCTGGGGCTCTGTGCTTTCTTTCCTTCTGAACAAGTGTTAGTGTTTTCTGCACAAACGCGATTCTGCGAAGCAATGGGAACACTTGTGCTTCCCAGGCACAGAGAAGGTGCTAGCAGGGAATTCTCTGCCTGCCTTTCCCCAGTGCTCTGCAAGCTCTCCAGGGCAACATAAAATGTGGGGCTCTGTGCTTTCTTTCCTTCTGAACAAGTGTTAGTGTTTTCTGCACAAACACGATTCTGCGAAGCAATGTGAACACTTGTGCTTCCCAGGCACAGAGAAGGTGCTAGCAGGGAATTCTCTGCCTGCCTTTCCCCAGTGCTCTGCAAGCTCTCCAGGGCAACATAAAATCTGGGGCTCTGTGCTTTCTTTCCTTCTGAACAAGTGTTAGTGTTTTCTGCACAAACGCGATTCTGCGAAGCAATGTGAACACTTGTGCTTCCCAGGCACAGAGAAGGTGCTAGCAGGGAATTCTCTGCCTGCTTTTCCCCAGTGCTCTGCAAGCTCTCCAGGGCAACATAAAATCTGGGGCTCTGTGCTTTCTTTCCTTCTGAACAAGTGTTAGTGTTTTCTGCACAAACGCGATTCTGCGAAGCAATGTGAACACTTGTGCTTCCCAGGCACAGAGAAGGTGCTAGCAGGGAATTCTCTGCCTGCTTTTCCCCAGTGCTCTGCAAGCTCTCCAGGGCAACATAAAATCTGGGGCTCTGTGCTTTCTTTCCTTCTGAACAAGTGTTAGTGTTTTCTGCACAAACGCGATTCTGCGAAGCAATGTGAACACTTCTCCTTCCCAGGCACAGAGAAGGTGCTAGCAGGGAATTCTCTGCCTGCCTTTCCCCAGTGCTCTGCAAGCTCTCCAGGGCAACATAAAATGTGGGGCTCTGTGCTTTCTTTCCTTCTGAACAAGTGTTAGTGTTTTCTGCACAAACGCGATTCTGCGAAGCAATGGGAACACTTGTGCTTCCCAGGCACAGAGAAGGTGCTAGCAGGGAATTCTCTGCCTGCCTTTCCCCAGTGCTCTGCAAGCTCTCCAGGGCAACATAAAATCTGGGGCTCTGTGCTTTCTTTCCTTCTGAACAAGTGTTAGTGTTTTCTGCACAAACGCGATTCTGCGAAGCAATGTGAACACTTCTCCTTCCCAGGCACAGAGAAGGTGCTAGCAGGGAATTCTCTGCCTGCTTTTCCCCAGTGCTCTGCAAGCTCTCCAGGGCAACATAAAATGTGGGGCTCTGTGCTTTCTTTCCTTCTGAACAAGTGTTAGTGTTTTCTGCACAAACGCGATTCTGCGAAGCAATGTGAACACTTGTGCTTCCCAGGCACAGAGAAGGTGCTAGCAGGGAATTCTCTGCCTGCCTTTCCCCAGTGCTCTGCAAGCTCTCCAGGGCAACATAAAATCTGGGGCTCTGTGCTTTCTTTCCTTCTGAACAAGTGTTAGTGTTTTCTGCACAAACACGATTCTGCGAAGCAATGTGAACACTTGTGCTTCCCAGGCACAGAGAAGGTGCTAGCAGGGAATTCTCTGCCTGCCTTTCCCCAGTGCTCTGCAAGCTCTCCAGGGCAACATAAAATCTGGGGCTCTGTGCTTTCTTTCCTTCTGAACAAGTGTTAGTGTTTTCTGCACAAACACGATTCTGCGAAGCAATGGGAACACTTGTGCTTCCCAGGCACAGAGAAGGTGCTAGCAGGGAATTCTCTGCCTGCTTTTCCCCAGTGCTCTGCAAGCTCTCCAGGGCAACATAAAATGTGGGGCTCTGTGCTTTCTTTCCTTCTGAACAAGTGTTAGTGTTTTCTGCACAAACGCGATTCTGCGAAGCAATGTGAACACTTCTGCTTCCCAGGCACAGAGAAGGTGCTAGCAGGGAATTCTCTGCCTGCCTTTCCCCAGTGCTCTGCAAGCTCTCCAGGGCAACATAAAATCTGGGGCTCTGTGCTTTCTTTCCTTCTGAACAAGTGTTAGTGTTTTCTGCACAAACACGATTCTGCGAAGCAATGTGAACACTTCTGCTTCCCAGGCACAGAGAAGGTGCTAGCAGGGAATTCTCTGCCTGCCTTTCCCCAGTGCTCTGCAAGCTCTCCAGGGCAACATAAAATGTGGGGCTCTGTGCTTTCTTTCCTTCTGAACAAGTGATAGTGTTTTCTGCACAAACGCGATTCTGCGAAGCAATGGGAACACTTGTGCTTCCCAGGCACAGAGAAGGTGCTAGCAGGGAATTCTCTGCCTGCCTTTCCCCAGTGCTCTGCAAGCTCTCCAGGGAAACATAAAATCTGGGGCTCTGTGCTTTCTTTCCTTCTGAACAAGTGTTAGTGTTTTCTGCACAAACGCGATTCTGCGAAGCAATGGGAACACTTGTGCTTCCCAGGCACAGAGAAGGTGCTAGCAGGGAATTCTCTGCCTGCCTTTCCCCAGTGCTCTGCAAGCTCTCCAGGGCAACATAAAATCTGGGGCTCTGTGCTTTCTTTCCTTCTGGACAAGTGTTAGTGTTTTCTGCACAAACGCAATTCTGCGAAGCAATGTGAACACTTGTGCTTCCCAGGCACAGAGAAGGTGCTAGCAGGGAATTCTCTGCCTGCCTTTCCCCAGTGCTCTGCAAGCTCTCCAGGGCAACATAAAATCTGGGGCTCTGTGCTTTCTTTCCTTCTGAACAAGTGTTAGTGTTTTCTGCACAAACGCGATTCTGCGAAGCAATGTGAACACTTGTGCTTCCCAGGCACAGAGAAGGTGCTAGCAGGGAATTCTCTGCCTGCTTTTCCCCAGTGCTCTGCAAGCTCTCCAGGGCAACATAAAATCTGGGGCTCTGTGCTTTCTTTCCTTCTGAACAAGTGTTAGTGTTTTCTGCACAAACGCGATTCTGCGAAGCAATGTGAACACTTCTCCTTCCCAGGCACAGAGAAGGTGCTAGCAGGGAATTCTCTGCCTGCCTTTCCCCAGTGCTCTGCAAGCTCTCCAGGGCAACATAAAATGTGGGGCTCTGTGCTTTCTTTCCTTCTGAACAAGTGTTAGTGTTTTCTGCACAAACACGATTCTGCGAAGCAATGTGAACACTTGTGCTTCCCAGGCACAGAGAAGGTGCTAGCAGGGAATTCTCTGCCTGCCTTTCCCCAGTGCTCTGCAAGCTCTCCAGGGCAACATAAAATGTGGGGCTCTGTGCTTTCTTTCCTTCTGAACAAGTGTTAGTGTTTTCTGCACAAACGCGATTCTGCGAAGCAATGGGAACACTTCTCCTTCCCAGGCACAGAGAAGGTGCTAGCAGGGAATTCTCTGCCTGCCTTTCCCCAGTGCTCTGCAAGCTCTCCAGGGCAACATAAAATGTGGGGCTCTGTGCTTTCTTTCCTTCTGAACAAGTGTTAGTGTTTTCTGCACAAACACGATTCTGCGAAGCAATGTGAACACTTGTGCTTCCCAGGCACAGAGAAGGTGCTAGCAGGGAATTCTCTGCCTGCCTTTCCCCAGTGCTCTGCAAGCTCTCCAGGGCAACATAAAATGTGGGGCTCTGTGCTTTCTTTCCTTCTGAACAAGTGTTAGTGTTTTCTGCACAAACGCGATTCTGCGAAGCAATGGGAACACTTCTCCTTCCCAGGCACAGAGAAGGTGCTAGCAGGGAATTCTCTGCCTGCCTTTCCCCAGTGCTCTGCAAGCTCTCCAGGGCAACATAAAATCTGGGGCTCTGTGCTTTCTTTCCTTCTGAACAAGTGTTAGTGTTTTCTGCACAAACGCGATTCTGCGAAGCAATGTGAACACTTCTCCTTCCCAGGCACAGAGAAGGTGCTAGCAGGGAATTCTCTGCCTGCCTTTCCCCAGTGCTCTGCAAGCTCTCCAGGGCAACATAAAATGTGGGGCTCTGTGCTTTCTTTCCTTCTGAACAAGTGTTAGTGTTTTCTGCACAAACGCGATTCTGCGAAGCAATGGGAACACTTGTGCTTCCCAGGCACAGAGAAGGTGCTAGCAGGGAATTCTCTGCCTGCCTTTCCCCAGTGCTCTGCAAGCTCTCCAGGGCAACATAAAATCTGGGGCTCTGTGCTTTCTTTCCTTCTGAACAAGTGTTAGTGTTTTCTGCACAAACGCGATTCTGCGAAGCAATGTGAACACTTCTCCTTCCCAGGCACAGAGAAGGTGCTAGCAGGGAATTCTCTGCCTGCTTTTCCCCAGTGCTCTGCAAGCTCTCCAGGGCAACATAAAATCTGGGGCTCTGTGCTTTCTTTCCTTCTGAACAAGTGTTAGTGTTTTCTGCACAAACGCGATTCTGCGAAGCAATGTGAACACTTGTGCTTCCCAGGCACAGAGAAGGTGCTAGCAGGGAATTCTCTGCCTGCCTTTCCCCAGTGCTCTGCAAGCTCTCCAGGGCAACATAAAATCTGGGGCTCTGTGCTTTCTTTCCTTCTGAACAAGTGTTAGTGTTTTCTGCACAAACACGATTCTGCGAAGCAATGTGAACACTTGTGCTTCCCAGGCACAGAGAAGGTGCTAGCAGGGAATTCTCTGCCTGCTTTTCCCCAGTGCTCTGCAAGCTCTCCAGGGCAACATAAAATGTGGGGCTCTGTGCTTTCTTTCCTTCTGAACAAGTGATAGTGTTTTCTGCACAAACGCGATTCTGCGAAGCAATGTGAACACTTCTCCTTCCCAGGCACAGAGAAGGTGCTAGCAGGGAATTCTCTGCCTGCCTTTCCCCAGTGCTCTGCAAGCTCTCCAGGGCAACATAAAATCTGGGGCTCTGTGCTTTCTTTCCTTCTGAACAAGTGTTAGTGTTTTCTGCACAAACACGATTCTGCGAAGCAATGTGAACACTTCTGCTTCCCAGGCACAGAGAAGGTGCTAGCAGGGAATTCTCTGCCTGCCTTTCCCCAGTGCTCTGCAAGCTCTCCAGGGCAACATAAAATGTGGGGCTCTGTGCTTTCTTTCCTTCTGAACAAGTGATAGTGTTTTCTGCACAAACGCGATTCTGCGAAGCAGTGTGAACACTTGTGTTTCCCAGGCACAGAGAAGGTGCTAGCAGGGAATTCTCTGCCTGCCTTTCCCCAGTGCTCTGCAAGCTCTCCAGGGCAACATAAAATCTGGGGCTCTGTGCTTTCTTTCCTTCTGAACAAGTGTTAGTGTTTTCTGCACAAACACGATTCTGCGAAGCAATGTGAACACTTGTGCTTCCCAGGCACAGAGAAGGTGCTAGCAGGGAATTCTCTGCCTGCCTTTCCCCAGTGCTCTGCAAGCTCTCCAGGGCAACATAAAATCTGGGGCTCTGTGCTTTCTTTCCTTCTGGACAAGTGTTAGTGTTTTCTGCACAAACGCAATTCTGCGAAGCAATGTGAACACTTGTGCTTCCCAGGCACAGAGAAGGTGCTAGCAGGGAATTCTCTGCCTGCCTTTCCCCAGTGCTCTGCAAGCTCTCCAGGGCAACATAAAATCTGGGGCTCTGTGCTTTCTTTCCTTCTGAACAAGTGTTAGTGTTTTCTGCACAAACGCGATTCTGCGAAGCAATGTGAACACTTGTGCTTCCCAGGCACAGAGAAGGTGCTAGCAGGGAATTCTCTGCCTGCTTTTCCCCAGTGCTCTGCAAGCTCTCCAGGGCAACATAAAATCTGGGGCTCTGTGCTTTCTTTCCTTCTGAACAAGTGTTAGTGTTTTCTGCACAAACGCGATTCTGCGAAGCAATGTGAACACTTCTCCTTCCCAGGCACAGAGAAGGTGCTAGCAGGGAATTCTCTGCCTGCCTTTCCCCAGTGCTCTGCAAGCTCTCCAGGGCAACA
Source organism: Strix occidentalis (assembly GCA_030819815.1). Lineage (NCBI taxonomy): Eukaryota > Metazoa > Chordata > Aves > Strigiformes > Strigidae > Strix > Strix occidentalis. Next base: position 38,495 of record JASWHU010000636.1, read on the forward strand.
TAAAATCTGGGGCTCTGTGCTTTCTTTCCTTCTGAACAAGTGTTAGTGTTTTCTGCACAAACGCGATTCTGCGAAGCAATGTGAACACTTCTCCTTCCCAGGCACAGAGAAGGTGCTAGCAGGGAATTCTCTGCCTGCTTTTCCCCAGTGCTCTGCAAGCTCTCCAGGGCAACATAAAATCTGGGGCTCTGTGCTTTCTTTCCTTCTGAACAAGTGTTAGTGTTTTCTGCACAAACGCGATTCTGCGAAGCAATGGGAACACTTGTGCTTCCCAGGCACAGAGAAGGTGCTAGCAGGGAATTCTCTGCCTGCCTTTCCCCAGTGCTCTGCAAGCTCTCCAGGGCAACATAAAATGTGGGGCTCTGTGCTTTCTTTCCTTCTGAACAAGTGTTAGTGTTTTCTGCACAAACACGATTCTGCGAAGCAATGTGAACACTTGTGCTTCCCAGGCACAGAGAAGGTGCTAGCAGGGAATTCTCTGCCTGCCTTTCCCCAGTGCTCTGCAAGCTCTCCAGGGCAACATAAAATCTGGGGCTCTGTGCTTTCTTTCCTTCTGAACAAGTGTTAGTGTTTTCTGCACAAACGCGATTCTGCGAAGCAATGTGAACACTTGTGCTTCCCAGGCACAGAGAAGGTGCTAGCAGGGAATTCTCTGCCTGCTTTTCCCCAGTGCTCTGCAAGCTCTCCAGGGCAACATAAAATCTGGGGCTCTGTGCTTTCTTTCCTTCTGAACAAGTGTTAGTGTTTTCTGCACAAACGCGATTCTGCGAAGCAATGTGAACACTTGTGCTTCCCAGGCACAGAGAAGGTGCTAGCAGGGAATTCTCTGCCTGCTTTTCCCCAGTGCTCTGCAAGCTCTCCAGGGCAACATAAAATCTGGGGCTCTGTGCTTTCTTTCCTTCTGAACAAGTGTTAGTGTTTTCTGCACAAACGCGATTCTGCGAAGCAATGTGAACACTTCTCCTTCCCAGGCACAGAGAAGGTGCTAGCAGGGAATTCTCTGCCTGCCTTTCCCCAGTGCTCTGCAAGCTCTCCAGGGCAACATAAAATGTGGGGCTCTGTGCTTTCTTTCCTTCTGAACAAGTGTTAGTGTTTTCTGCACAAACGCGATTCTGCGAAGCAATGGGAACACTTGTGCTTCCCAGGCACAGAGAAGGTGCTAGCAGGGAATTCTCTGCCTGCCTTTCCCCAGTGCTCTGCAAGCTCTCCAGGGCAACATAAAATCTGGGGCTCTGTGCTTTCTTTCCTTCTGAACAAGTGTTAGTGTTTTCTGCACAAACGCGATTCTGCGAAGCAATGTGAACACTTCTCCTTCCCAGGCACAGAGAAGGTGCTAGCAGGGAATTCTCTGCCTGCTTTTCCCCAGTGCTCTGCAAGCTCTCCAGGGCAACATAAAATGTGGGGCTCTGTGCTTTCTTTCCTTCTGAACAAGTGTTAGTGTTTTCTGCACAAACGCGATTCTGCGAAGCAATGTGAACACTTGTGCTTCCCAGGCACAGAG
>JASWHU010000637.1:0-39780 GCA_030819815.1 Strix occidentalis
ACACTTTTGCTTCCCAGGCACAGAGAAGGTGCTAGCAGGGAATTCTCTGCCTGCCTTTCCCCAGTGCTCTGCAAGCTCTCCAGGGCAACATAAAATGTGGGGCTCTCTGCTTTCTTTCCTTCTGAACAAGTGTTAGTGTTTTCTGCACAAACGCGATTCTGCGAAGCAATGTGAACACTTTTGCTTCCCAGGCACAGAGAAGGTGCTAGCAGGGAATTCTCTGCCTGCCTTTCCCCAGTGCTCTGCAAGCTCTCCAGGGCAACATAAAATCTGGGGCTCTGTGCTTTCTTTCCTTCTGAACAAGTGTTAGTGTTTTCTGCACAAACGCGATTCTGCGAAGCAATGTGAACACTTTTGCTTCCCAGGCACAGAGAAGGTGCTAGCAGGGAATTCTCTGCCTGCCTTTCCCCAGTGCTCTGCAAGCTCTCCAGGGCAACATAAAATCTGGGGCTCTGTGCTTTCTTTCCTTCTGAACAAGTGTCAGTGTTTTCTGCACAAACGCGATTCTGCGAAACAATGTGAACACTTTTGCTTCCCAGGCACAGAGAAGGTGCTAGCAGGGAATTCTCTGCCTGCTTTTCCCCAGTGCTCTGCAAGCTCTCCAGGGCAACATAAAATCTGGGGCTCTGTGCTTTCTTTCCTTCTGAACAAGTGTTAGTGTTTTCTGCACAAACGCGATTCTGCGAAGCAATGTGAACACTTTTGCTTCCCAGGCACAGAGAAGGTGCTAGCAGGGAATTCTCTGCCTGCCTTTCCCCAGTGCTCTGCAAGCTCTCCAGGGCAACATAAAATGTGGGGCTCTGTGCTTTCTTTCCTTCTGAACAAGTGTTAGTGTTTTCTGCACAAACGCGATTCTGCGAAGCAATGTGAACACTTTTGCTTCCCAGGCACAGAGAAGGTGCTAGCAGGGAATTCTCTGCCTGCCTTTCCCCAGTGCTCTGCAAGCTCTCCAGGGCAACATAAAATCTGGGGCTCTGTGCTTTCTTTCCTTCTGAACAAGTGTTAGTGTTTTCTGCACAAACGCGATTCTGCGAAGCAATGTGAACACTTCTCCTTCCCAGGCACAGAGAAGGTGCTAGCAGGGAATTCTCTGCCTGCCTTTCCCCAGTGCTCTGCAAGCTCTCCAGGGCAACATAAAATCTGGGGCTCTGTGCTTTCTTTCCTTCTGAACAAGTGTTAGTGTTTTCTGCACAAACGCGATTCTGCGAAACAATGTGAACACTTTTGCTTCCCAGGCACAGAGAAGGTGCTAGCAGGGAATTCTCTGCCTGCTTTTCCCCAGTGCTCTGCAAGCTCTCCAGGGCAACATAAAATCTGGGGCTCTGTGCTTTCTTTCCTTCTGAACAAGTGTTAGTGTTTTCTGCACAAACGCGATTCTGCGAAGCAATGTGAACACTTTTGCTTCCCAGGCACAGAGAAGGTGCTAGCAGGGAATTCTCTGCCTGCCTTTCCCCAGTGCTCTGCAAGCTCTCCAGGGCAACATAAAATCTGGGGCTCTGTGCTTTCTTTCCTTCTGAACAAGTGTTAGTGTTTTCTGCACAAACGCGATTCTGCGAAGCAATGTGAACACTTTTGCTTCCCAGGCACAGAGAAGGTGCTAGCAGGGAATTCTCTGCCTGCTTTTTCCCAGTGCTCTGCAAGCTCTCCAGGGCAACATAAAATCTGGGGCTCTGTGCTTTCTTTCCTTCTGAACAAGTGTTAGTGTTTTCTGCACAAACGCGATTCTGCGAAGCAATGTGAACACTTTTGCTTCCCAGGCACAGAGAAGGTGCTAGCAGGGAATTCTCTGCCTGCTTTTCCCCAGTGCTCTGCAAGCTCTCCAGGGCAACATAAAATCTGGGGCTCTGTGCTTTCTTTCCTTCTGAACAAGTGTTAGTGTTTTCTGCACAAACGCGATTCTGCGAAGCAATGTGAACACTTTTGCTTCCCAGGCACAGAGAAGGTGCTAGCAGGGAATTCTCTGCCTGCTTTTCCCCAGTGCTCTGCAAGCTCTCCAGGGCAACATAAAATCTGGGGCTCTGTGCTTTCTTTCCTTCTGAACAAGTGTTAGTGTTTTCTGCACAAACGCGATTCTGCGAAGCAATGTGAACACTTTTGCTTCCCAGGCACAGAGAAGGTGCTAGCAGGGAATTCTCTGCCTGCCTTTCCCCAGTGCTCTGCAAGCTCTCCAGGGCAACATAAAATCTGGGGCTCTGTGCTTTCTTTCCTTCTGAACAAGTGTTAGTGTTTTCTGCACAAACGCGATTCTGCGAAGCAATGTGAACACTTTTGCTTCCCAGGCACAGAGAAGGTGCTAGCAGGGAATTCTCTGCCTTCTTTTCCCCAGTGCTCTGCAAGCTCTCCAGGGCAACATAAAATCTGGGGCTCTGTGCTTTCTTTCGTTCTGAACAAGTGTTAGTGTTTTTCTGCACAAACGCGATTCTGCGAAGCAATGTGAACACTTTTGCTTCCCAGGCACAGAGAAGGTGCTAGTAGGGAATTCTCTGCCTGCTTTTCCCCAGTGCTCTGCAAGCTCTCCAGGGCAACATAAAATCTGGGGCTCTGTGCTTTCTTTCCTTCTGAACAAGTGTTAGTGTTTTCTGCACAAACGCGATTCTGCGAAGCAATGTGAACACTTTTGCTTCCCAGGCACAGAGAAGGTGCTAGCAGGGAATTCTCTGCCTGCCTTTCCCCAGTGCTCTGCAAGCTCTCCAGGGCAACATAAATTGTGGGGCTCTGTGCTTTCTTTCCTTCTGAACAAGTGTCAGTGTTTTCTGCACAAACGCGATTCTGCGAAACAATGTGAACACTTGTGCTTCCCAGGCACAGAGAAGGTGCTAGCAGGGAATTCTCTGCCTGCTTTTCCCCAGTGCTCTGCAAGCTCTCCAGGGCAACATAAAATCTGGGGCTCTGTGCTTTCTTTCCTTCTGAACAAGTGTTAGTGTTTTCTGCACAAACGCGATTCTGCGAAGCAATGTGAACACTTTTGCTTCCCAGGCACAGAGAAGGTGCTAGCAGGGAATTCTCTGCCTGCCTTTCCCCAGTGCTCTGCAAGCTCTCCAGGGCAACATAAAATCTGGGGCTCTGTGCTTTCTTTCCTTCTGAACAAGTGTTAGTGTTTTCTGCACAAACGCGATTCTGCGAAGCAATGGGAACACTTGTGCTTCCCAGGCACAGAGAAGGTGCTAGCAGGGAATTCTCTGCCTGCCTTTCCCCAGTGCTCTGCAAGCTCTCCAGGGCAACATAAAATCTGGGGCTCTGTGCTTTCTTTCCTTCTGAACAAGTGTTAGTGTTTTCTGCACAAACGCGATTCTGCGAAGCAATGTGAACACTTCTCCTTCCCAGGCACAGAGAAGGTGCTAGCAGGGAATTCTCTGCCTGCCTTTCCCCAGTGCTCTGCAAGCTCTCCAGGGCAACATAAAATCTGGGGCTCTGTGCTTTCTTTCCTTCTGAACAAGTGTTAGTGTTTTCTGCACAAACGCGATTCTGCGAAGCAATGTGAACACTTTTGCTTCCCAGGCACAGAGAAGGTGCTAGCAGGGAATTCTCTGCCTGCCTTTCCCCAGTGCTCTGCAAGCTCTCCAGGGCAACATAAAATCTGGGGCTCTGTGCTTTCTTTCCTTCTGAACAAGTGTTAGTGTTTTCTGCACAAACGCGATTCTGCGAAGCAATGTGAACACTTGTGCTTCCCAGGCACAGAGAAGGTGCTAGCAGGGAATTCTCTGCCTGCTTTTCCCCAGTGCTCTGCAAGCTCTCCAGGGCAACATAAAATCTGGGGCTCTGGGCTTTCTTTCCTTCTGAACAAGTGTTAGTGTTTTCTGCACAAACGCGATTCTGCGAAGCAATGTGAACACTTCTCCTTCCCAGGCACAGAGAAGGTGCTAGCAGGGAATTCTCTGCCTGCTTTTCCCCAGTGCTCTGCAAGCTCTCCAGGGCAACATAAAATCTGGGGCTCTGTGCTTTCTTTCGTTCTGAACAAGTGTTAGTGTTTTTCTGCACAAACGCGATTCTGCGAAACAATGTGAACACTTTTGCTTCCCAGGCACAGAGAAGGTGCTAGCAGGGAATTCTCTGCCTGCCTTTCCCCAGTGCTCTGCAAGCTCTCCAGGGCAACATAAATTGTGGGGCTCTGTGCTTTCTTTCCTTCTGAACAAGTGTTAGTGTTTTCTGCACAAACGCGATTCTGCGAAGCAATGTGAACACTTTTGCTTCCCAGGCACAGAGAAGGTGCTAGCAGGGAATTCTCTGCCTGCCTTTCCCCAGTGCTCTGCAAGCTCTCCAGGGCAACATAAAATCTGGGGCTCTGTGCTTTCTTTCCTTCTGAACAAGTGTTAGTGTTTTCTGCACAAACGCGATTCTGCGAAGCAATGTGAACACTTTTGCTTCCCAGGCACAGAGAAGGTGCTAGCAGGGAATTCTCTGCCTGTCTTTCCCCAGTGCTCTGCAAGCTCTCCAGGGCAACATAAAATCTGGGGCTCTGTGCTTTCTTTCCTTCTGAACAAGTGTTAGTGTTTTCTGCACAAACGCGATTCTGCGAAGCAATGTGAACACTTTTGCTTCCCAGGCACAGAGAAGGTGCTAGCAGGGAATTCTCTGCCTGCCTTTCCCCAGTGCTCTGCAAGCTCTCCAGGGCAACATAAAATCTGGGGCTCTGTGCTTTCTTTCCTTCTGAACAAGTGTTAGTGTTTTCTGCACAAACGCGATTCTGCGAAGCAATGTGAACACTTGTGCTTCCCAGGCACAGAGAAGGTGCTAGCAGGGAATTCTCTGCCTCCTTTTCCCCAGTGCTCTCCAAGCTCTCCAGGGCAACATAAAATCTGGGGCTCTGTGCTTTCTTTCCTTCTGAACAAGTGTTAGTGTTTTCTGCACAAACGCGATTCTGCGAAGCAATGTGAACACTTGTGCTTCCCAGGCACAGAGAAGGTGCTAGCAGGGAATTCTCTGCCTGCCTTTCCCCAGTGCTCTGCAAGCTCTCCAGGGCAACATAAAATCTGGGGCTCTGTGCTTTCTTTCCTTCTGAACAAGTGTCAGTGTTTTCTGCACAAACGCGATTCTGCGAAGCAATGTGAACACTTTTGCTTCCCAGGCACAGAGAAGGTGCTAGCAGGGAATTCTCTGCCTGCCTTTCCCCAGTGCTCTGCAAGCTCTCCAGGGCAACATAAAATGTGGGGCTCTCTGCTTTCTTTCCTTCTGAACAAGTGTTAGTGTTTTCTGCACAAACGCGATTCTGCGAAGCAATGTGAACACTTTTGCTTCCCAGGCACAGAGAAGGTGCTAGCAGGGAATTCTCTGCCTGCCTTTCCCCAGTGCTCTGCAAGCTCTCCAGGGCAACATAAAATCTGGGGCTCTGTGCTTTCTTTCCTTCTGAACAAGTGTTAGTGTTTTCTGCACAAACGCGATTCTGCGAAGCAATGTGAACACTTTTGCTTCCCAGGCACAGAGAAGGTGCTAGCAGGGAATTCTCTGCCTGCCTTTCCCCAGTGCTCTGCAAGCTCTCCAGGGCAACATAAAATCTGGGGCTCTGTGCTTTCTTTCCTTCTGAACAAGTGTTAGTGTTTTCTGCACAAACGCGATTCTGCGAAGCAATGTGAACACTTGTGCTTCCCAGGCACAGAGAAGGTGCTAGCAGGGAATTCTCTGCCTCCTTTTCCCCAGTGCTCTCCAAGCTCTCCAGGGCAACATAAAATCTGGGGCTCTGTGCTTTCTTTCCTTCTGAACAAGTGTTAGTGTTTTCTGCACAAACGCGATTCTGCGAAGCAATGTGAACACTTGTGCTTCCCAGGCACAGAGAAGGTGCTAGCAGGGAATTCTCTGCCTGCCTTTCCCCAGTGCTCTGCAAGCTCTCCAGGGCAACATAAAATCTGGGGCTCTGTGCTTTCTTTCCTTCTGAACAAGTGTTAGTGTTTTCTGCACAAACGCGATTCTGCGAAGCAATGTGAACACTTTTGCTTCCCAGGCACAGAGAAGGTGCTAGCAGGGAATTCTCTGCCTGCCTTTCCCCAGTGCTCTGCAAGCTCTCCAGGGCAACATAAAATCTGGGGCTCTGTGCTTTCTTTCCTTCTGAACAAGTGTTAGTGTTTTCTGCACAAACGCGATTCTGCGAAGCAATGTGAACACTTGTGCTTTCCAGGCACAGAGAAGGTGCTAGCAGGGAATTCTCTGCCTCCTTTTCCCCAGTGCTCTCCAAGCTCTCCAGGGCAACATAAAATCTGGGGCTCTGTGCTTTCTTTCCTTCTGAACAAGTGTTAGTGTTTTCTGCACAAACGCGATTCTGCGAAGCAATGTGAACACTTGTGCTTCCCAGGCACAGAGAAGGTGCTAGCAGGGAATTCTCTGCCTGCCTTTCCCCAGTGCTCTGCAAGCTCTCCAGGGCAACATAAAATCTGGGGCTCTGTGCTTTCTTTCCTTCTGAACAAGTGTTAGTGTTTTCTGCACAAACGCGATTCTGCGAAGCAATGTGAACACTTTTGCTTCCCAGGCACAGAGAAGGTGCTAGCAGGGAATTCTCTGCCTGCCTTTCCCCAGTGCTCTGCAAGCTCTCCAGGGCAACATAAAATGTGGGGCTCTCTGCTTTCTTTCCTTCTGAACAAGTGTTAGTGTTTTCTGCACAAACGCGATTCTGCGAAGCAATGTGAACACTTTTGCTTCCCAGGCACAGAGAAGGTGCTAGCAGGGAATTCTCTGCCTGCCTTTCCCCAGTGCTCTGCAAGCTCTCCAGGGCAACATAAAATCTGGGGCTCTCTGCTTTCTTTCCTTCTGAACAAGTGTTAGTGTTTTCTGCACAAACGCGATTCTGCGAAGCAATGTGAACACTTTTGCTTCCCAGGCACAGAGAAGGTGCTAGCAGGGAATTCTCTGCCTGCCTTTCCCCAGTGCTCTGCAAGCTCTCCAGGGCAACATAAAATCTGGGGCTCTGTGCATTCTTTCCTTCTGAACAAGTGTCAGTGTTTTCTGCACAAACGCGATTCTGCGAAGCAATGTGAACACTTTTGCTTCCCAGGCACAGAGAAGGTGCTAGCAGGGAATTCTCTGCCTGCTTTTCCCCAGTGCTCTGCAAGCTCTCCAGGGCAACATAAAATCTGGGGCTCTGTGCTTTCTTTCCTTCTGAACAAGTGTTAGTGTTTTCTGCACAAACGCGATTCTGCGAAGCAATGTGAACACTTTTGCTTCCCAGGCACAGAGAAGGTGCTAGCAGGGAATTCTCTGCCTGCCTTTCCCCAGTGCTCTGCAAGCTCTCCAGGGCAACATAAAATCTGGGGCTCTGTGCTTTCTTTCCTTCTGAACAAGTGTTAGTGTTTTCTGCACAAACGCGATTCTGCGAAGCAATGTGAACACTTGTGCTTCCCAGGCACAGAGAAGGTGCTAGCAGGGAATTCTCTGCCTTCTTTTCCCCAGTGCTCTGCAAGCTCTCCAGGGCAACATAAAATCTGGGGCTCTGTGCTTTCTTTCGTTCTGAACAAGTGTTAGTGTTTTTCTGCACAAACGCGATTCTGCGAAGCAATGTGAACACTTTTGCTTCCCAGGCACAGAGAAGGTGCTAGTAGGGAATTCTCTGCCTGCTTTTCCCCAGTGCTCTGCAAGCTCTCCAGGGCAACATAAAATCTGGGGCTCTGTGCTTTCTTTCCTTCTGAACAAGTGTTAGTGTTTTCTGCACAAACGCGATTCTGCGAAGCAATGGGAACACTTGTGCTTCCCAGGCACAGAGAAGGTGCTAGCAGGGAATTCTCTGCCTGCCTTTCCCCAGTGCTCTGCAAGCTCTCCAGGGCAACATAAAATCTGGGGCTCTGTGCTTTCTTTCCTTCTGAACAAGTGTTAGTGTTTTCTGCACAAACGCGATTCTGCGAAGCAATGTGAACACTTTTGCTTCCCAGGCACAGAGAAGGTGCTAGCAGGGAATTCTCTGCCTGCCTTTCCCCAGTGCTCTGCAAGCTCTCCAGGGCAACATAAATTGTGGGGCTCTGTGCTTTCTTTCCTTCTGAACAAGTGTTAGTGTTTTCTGCACAAACGCGATTCTGCGAAGCAATGGGAACACTTGTGCTTCCCAGGCACAGAGAAGGTGCTAGCAGGGAATTCTCTGCCTGCCTTTCCCCAGTGCTCTGCAAGCTCTCCAGGGCAACATAAAATCTGGGGCTCTGTGCTTTCTTTCCTTCTGAACAAGTGTTAGTGTTTTCTGCACAAACGCGATTCTGCGAAGCAATGTGAACACTTTTGCTTCCCAGGCACAGAGAAGGTGCTAGCAGGGAATTCTCTGCCTGCTTTTCCCCAGTGCTCTGCAAGCTCTCCAGGGCAACATAAAATCTGGGGCTCTGTGCTTTCTTTCGTTCTGAACAAGTGTTAGTGTTTTTCTGCACAAACGCGATTCTGCGAAACAATGTGAACACTTTTGCTTCCCAGGCACAGAGAAGGTGCTAGCAGGGAATTCTCTGCCTGCTTTTCCCCAGTGCTCTGCAAGCTCTCCAGGGCAACATAAAATCTGGGGCTCTGTGCTTTCTTTCCTTCTGAACAAGTGTTAGTGTTTTCTGCACAAACGCGATTCTGCGAAGCAATGTGAACACTTTTGCTTCCCAGGCACAGAGAAGGTGCTAGCAGGGAATTCTCTGCCTGCCTTTCCCCAGTGCTCTGCAAGCTCTCCAGGGCAACATAAAATCTGGGGCTCTGTGCTTTCTTTCCTTCTGAACAAGTGTTAGTGTTTTCTGCACAAACGCGATTCTGCGAAGCAATGTGAACACTTTTGCTTCCCAGGCACAGAGAAGGTGCTAGTAGGGAATTCTCTGCCTGCCTTTCCCCAGTGCTCTGCAAGCTCTCCAGGGCAACATAAAATGTGGGGCTCTGTGCTTTCTTTCCTTCTGAACAAGTGTTAGTGTTTTCTGCACAAACGCGATTCTGCGAAGCAATGTGAACACTTTTGCTTCCCAGGCACAGAGAAGGTGCTAGCAGGGAATTCTCTGCCTGCCTTTCCCCAGTGCTCTGCAAGCTCTCCAGGGCAACATAAATTGTGGGGCTCTGTGCTTTCTTTCCTTCTGAACAAGTGTTAGTGTTTTCTGCACAAACGCGATTCTGCGAAGCAATGTGAACACTTTTGCTTCCCAGGCACAGAGAAGGTGCTAGCAGGGAATTCTCTGCCTGCCTTTCCCCAGTGCTCTGCAAGCTCTCCAGGGCAACATAAAATCTGGGGCTCTGTGCTTTCTTTCCTTCTGAACAAGTGTTAGTGTTTTCTGCACAAACGCGATTCTGCGAAGCAATGTGAACACTTTTGCTTCCCAGGCACAGAGAAGGTGCTAGCAGGGAATTCTCTGCCTGTCTTTCCCCAGTGCTCTGCAAGCTCTCCAGGGCAACATAAAATCTGGGGCTCTGTGCTTTCTTTCCTTCTGAACAAGTGTTAGTGTTTTCTGCACAAACGCGATTCTGCGAAGCAATGTGAACACTTTTGCTTCCCAGGCACAGAGAAGGTGCTAGCAGGGAATTCTCTGCCTGCCTTTCCCCAGTGCTCTGCAAGCTCTCCAGGGCAACATAAAATCTGGGGCTCTGTGCTTTCTTTCCTTCTGAACAAGTGTTAGTGTTTTCTGCACAAACGCGATTCTGCGAAGCAATGTGAACACTTGTGCTTCCCAGGCACAGAGAAGGTGCTAGCAGGGAATTCTCTGCCTCCTTTTCCCCAGTGCTCTCCAAGCTCTCCAGGGCAACATAAAATCTGGGGCTCTGTGCTTTCTTTCCTTCTGAACAAGTGTTAGTGTTTTCTGCACAAACGCGATTCTGCGAAGCAATGTGAACACTTGTGCTTCCCAGGCACAGAGAAGGTGCTAGCAGGGAATTCTCTGCCTGCCTTTCCCCAGTGCTCTGCAAGCTCTCCAGGGCAACATAAAATCTGGGGCTCTGTGCTTTCTTTCCTTCTGAACAAGTGTCAGTGTTTTCTGCACAAACGCGATTCTGCGAAGCAATGTGAACACTTTTGCTTCCCAGGCACAGAGAAGGTGCTAGCAGGGAATTCTCTGCCTGCCTTTCCCCAGTGCTCTGCAAGCTCTCCAGGGCAACATAAAATGTGGGGCTCTCTGCTTTCTTTCCTTCTGAACAAGTGTTAGTGTTTTCTGCACAAACGCGATTCTGCGAAGCAATGTGAACACTTTTGCTTCCCAGGCACAGAGAAGGTGCTAGCAGGGAATTCTCTGCCTGCCTTTCCCCAGTGCTCTGCAAGCTCTCCAGGGCAACATAAAATCTGGGGCTCTGTGCTTTCTTTCCTTCTGAACAAGTGTTAGTGTTTTCTGCACAAACGCGATTCTGCGAAGCAATGTGAACACTTTTGCTTCCCAGGCACAGAGAAGGTGCTAGCAGGGAATTCTCTGCCTGCCTTTCCCCAGTGCTCTGCAAGCTCTCCAGGGCAACATAAAATCTGGGGCTCTGTGCTTTCTTTCCTTCTGAACAAGTGTTAGTGTTTTCTGCACAAACGCGATTCTGCGAAGCAATGTGAACACTTGTGCTTCCCAGGCACAGAGAAGGTGCTAGCAGGGAATTCTCTGCCTCCTTTTCCCCAGTGCTCTCCAAGCTCTCCAGGGCAACATAAAATCTGGGGCTCTGTGCTTTCTTTCCTTCTGAACAAGTGTTAGTGTTTTCTGCACAAACGCGATTCTGCGAAGCAATGTGAACACTTGTGCTTCCCAGGCACAGAGAAGGTGCTAGCAGGGAATTCTCTGCCTGCCTTTCCCCAGTGCTCTGCAAGCTCTCCAGGGCAACATAAAATCTGGGGCTCTGTGCTTTCTTTCCTTCTGAACAAGTGTTAGTGTTTTCTGCACAAACGCGATTCTGCGAAGCAATGTGAACACTTTTGCTTCCCAGGCACAGAGAAGGTGCTAGCAGGGAATTCTCTGCCTGCCTTTCCCCAGTGCTCTGCAAGCTCTCCAGGGCAACATAAAATCTGGGGCTCTCTGCTTTCTTTCCTTCTGAACAAGTGTTAGTGTTTTCTGCACAAACGCGATTCTGCGAAGCAATGTGAACACTTTTGCTTCCCAGGCACAGAGAAGGTGCTAGCAGGGAATTCTCTGCCTGCCTTTCCCCAGTGCTCTGCAAGCTCTCCAGGGCAACATAAAATCTGGGGCTCTCTGCTTTCTTTCCTTCTGAACAAGTGTTAGTGTTTTCTGCACAAACGCGATTCTGCGAAGCAATGTGAACACTTTTGCTTCCCAGGCACAGAGAAGGTGCTAGCAGGGAATTCTCTGCCTGCCTTTCCCCAGTGCTCTGCAAGCTCTCCAGGGCAACATAAAATCTGGGGCTCTGTGCATTCTTTCCTTCTGAACAAGTGTCAGTGTTTTCTGCACAAACGCGATTCTGCGAAGCAATGTGAACACTTTTGCTTCCCAGGCACAGAGAAGGTGCTAGCAGGGAATTCTCTGCCTGCTTTTCCCCAGTGCTCTGCAAGCTCTCCAGGGCAACATAAAATCTGGGGCTCTGTGCTTTCTTTCCTTCTGAACAAGTGTTAGTGTTTTCTGCACAAACGCGATTCTGCGAAGCAATGTGAACACTTTTGCTTCCCAGGCACAGAGAAGGTGCTAGCAGGGAATTCTCTGCCTGCCTTTCCCCAGTGCTCTGCAAGCTCTCCAGGGCAACATAAAATCTGGGGCTCTGTGCTTTCTTTCCTTCTGAACAAGTGTTAGTGTTTTCTGCACAAACGCGATTCTGCGAAGCAATGTGAACACTTGTGCTTCCCAGGCACAGAGAAGGTGCTAGCAGGGAATTCTCTGCCTGCTTTTCCCCAGTGCTCTGCAAGCTCTCCAGGGCAACATAAAATCTGGGGCTCTGTGCTTTCTTTCGTTCTGAACAAGTGTTAGTGTTTTTCTGCACAAACGCGATTCTGCGAAGCAATGTGAACACTTTTGCTTCCCAGGCACAGAGAAGGTGCTAGTAGGGAATTCTCTGCCTGCTTTTCCCCAGTGCTCTGCAAGCTCTCCAGGGCAACATAAAATCTGGGGCTCTGTGCTTTCTTTCCTTCTGAACAAGTGTTAGTGTTTTCTGCACAAACGCGATTCTGCGAAGCAATGGGAACACTTGTGCTTCCCAGGCACAGAGAAGGTGCTAGCAGGGAATTCTCTGCCTGCCTTTCCCCAGTGCTCTGCAAGCTCTCCAGGGCAACATAAAATGTGGGGCTCTGTGCTTTCTTTCCTTCTGAACAAGTGTTAGTGTTTTCTGCACAAACGCGATTCTGCGAAGCAATGTGAACACTTTTGCTTCCCAGGCACAGAGAAGGTGCTAGCAGGGAATTCTCTGCCTGCCTTTCCCCAGTGCTCTGCAAGCTCTCCAGGGCAACATAAATTGTGGGGCTCTGTGCTTTCTTTCCTTCTGAACAAGTGTTAGTGTTTTCTGCACAAACGCGATTCTGCGAAGCAATGGGAACACTTGTGCTTCCCAGGCACAGAGAAGGTGCTAGCAGGGAATTCTCTGCCTGCCTTTCCCCAGTGCTCTGCAAGCTCTCCAGGGCAACATAAAATCTGGGGCTCTGTGCTTTCTTTCCTTCTGAACAAGTGTTAGTGTTTTCTGCACAAACGCGATTCTGCGAAGCAATGTGAACACTTTTGCTTCCCAGGCACAGAGAAGGTGCTAGCAGGGAATTCTCTGCCTGCCTTTCCCCAGTGCTCTGCAAGCTCTCCAGGGCAACATAAAATCTGGGGCTCTGTGCTTTCTTTCCTTCTGAACAAGTGTTAGTGTTTTCTGCACAAACGCGATTCTGCGAAGCAATGTGAACACTTTTGCTTCCCAGGCACAGAGAAGGTGCTAGCAGGGAATTCTCTGCCTGTCTTTCCCCAGTGCTCTGCAAGCTCTCCAGGGCAACATAAAATCTGGGGCTCTGTGCTTTCTTTCCTTCTGAACAAGTGTTAGAGTTTTCTGCACAAAAGCGATTCTGCGAAGCAATGTGAACACTTTTGCTTCCCAGGCACAGAGAAGGTGCTAGCAGGGAATTCTCTGCCTGTCTTTCCCCAGTGCTCTGCAAGCTCTCCAGGGCAACATAAAATCTGGGGCTCTGTGCTTTCTTTCCTTCTGAACAAGTGTTAGTGTTTTCTGCACAAACGCGATTCTGCGAAGCAATGTGAACACTTGTGCTTCCCAGGCACAGAGAAGGTGCTAGCAGGGAATTCTCTGCCTCCTTTTCCCCAGTGCTCTGCAAGCTCTCCAGGGCAACATAAAATCTGGGGCTCTGTGCTTTCTTTCCTTCTGAACAAGTGTTAGTGTTTTCTGCACAAACGCGATTCTGCGAAGCAATGTGAACACTTTTGCTTCCCAGGCACAGAGAAGGTGCTAGCAGGGAATTCTCTGCCTGCCTTTCCCCAGTGCTCTGCAAGCTCTCCAGGGCAACATAAAATCTGGGGCTCTGTGCTTTCTTTCCTTCTGAACAAGTGTTAGTGTTTTCTGCACAAACGCGATTCTGCGAAGCAATGTGAACACTTTTGCTTCCCAGGCACAGAGAAGGTGCTAGCAGGGAATTCTCTGCCTGCCTTTCCCCAGTGCTCTGCAAGCTCTCCAGGGCAACATAAAATCTGGGGCTCTGTGCTTTCTTTCCTTCTGAACAAGTGTTAGTGTTTTCTGCACAAACGCGATTCTGCGAAGCAATGTGAACACTTGTGCTTCCCAGGCACAGAGAAGGTGCTAGCAGGGAATTCTCTGCCTGCCTTTCCCCAGTGCTCTGCAAGCTCTCCAGGGCAACATAAAATGTGGGGCTCTGTGCTTTCTTTCCTTCTGAACAAGTGTTAGTGTTTTCTGCACAAACGCGATTCTGCGAAGCAATGTGAACACTTTTGCTTCCCAGGCACAGAGAAGGTGCTAGCAGGGAATTCTCTGCCTGCCTTTCCCCAGTGCTCTGCAAGCTCTCCAGGGCAACATAAAATGTGGGGCTCTGTGCTTTCTTTCCTTCTGAACAAGTGTTAGTGTTTTCTGCACAAACGCGATTCTGCGAAGCAATGTGAACACTTTTGCTTCCCAGGCACAGAGAAGGTGCTAGCAGGGAATTCTCTGCCTGCCTTTCCCCAGTGCTCTGCAAGCTCTCCAGGGCAACATAAAATCTGGGGCTCTGTGCTTTCTTTCCTTCTGAACAAGTGTTAGTGTTTTCTGCACAAACGCGATTCTGCGAAGCAATGTGAACACTTCTCTTTCCCAGGCACAGAGAAGGTGCTAGCAGGGAATTCTCTGCCTGCCTTTCCCCAGTGCTCTGCAAGCTCTCCAGGGCAACATAAAATCTGGGGCTCTGTGCTTTCTTTCCTTCTGAACAAGTGTTAGTGTTTTCTGCACAAACGCGATTCTGCGAAGCAATGTGAACACTTTTGCTTCCCAGGCACAGAGAAGGTGCTAGCAGGGAATTCTCTGCCTGCTTTTCCCCAGTGCTCTGCAAGCTCTCCAGGGCAACATAAAATGTGGGGCTCTGTGCTTTCTTTCCTTCTGAACAAGTGTTAGTGTTTTCTGCACAAACGCGATTCTGCGAAGCAATGTGAACACTTTTGCTTCCCAGGCACAGAGAAGGTGCTAGCAGGGAATTCTCTGCCTGCCTTTCCCCAGTGCTCTGCAAGCTCTCCAGGGCAACATAAAATCTGGGGCTCTGTGCTTTCTTTCCTTCTGAACAAGTGTTAGTGTTTTCTGCACAAACGCGATTCTGCGAAGCAATGTGAACACTTGTGCTTCCCAGGCACAGAGAAGGTGCTAGCAGGGAATTCTCTGCCTGCTTTTTCCCAGTGCTCTGCAAGCTCTCCAGGGCAACATAAAATCTGGGGCTCTGTGCTTTCTTTCCTTCTGAACAAGTGTTAGTGTTTTCTGCACAAACGCGATTCTGCGAAGCAATGTGAACACTTTTGCTTCCCAGGCACAGAGAAGGTGCTAGCAGGGAATTCTCTGCCTGCTTTTCCCCAGTGCTCTGCAAGCTCTCCAGGGCAACATAAAATCTGGGGCTCTGTGCATTCTTTCCTTCTGAACAAGTGTCAGTGTTTTCTGCACAAACGCGATTCTGCGAAGCAATGTGAACACTTTTGCTTCCCAGGCACAGAGAAGGTGCTAGCAGGGAATTCTCTGCCTGCTTTTCCCCAGTGCTCTGCAAGCTCTCCAGGGCAACATAAAATCTGGGGCTCTGTGCTTTCTTTCCTTCTGAACAAGTGTTAGTGTTTTCTGCACAAACGCGATTCTGCGAAGCAATGTGAACACTTTTGCTTCCCAGGCACAGAGAAGGTGCTAGCAGGGAATTCTCTGCCTGCCTTTCCCCAGTGCTCTGCAAGCTCTCCAGGGCAACATAAAATCTGGGGCTCTGTGCTTTCTTTCCTTCTGAACAAGTGTTAGTGTTTTCTGCACAAACGCGATTCTGCGAAGCAATGTGAACACTTTTGCTTCCCAGGCACAGAGAAGGTGCTAGCAGGGAATTCTCTGCCTTCTTTTCCCCAGTGCTCTGCAAGCTCTCCAGGGCAACATAAAATCTGGGGCTCTGTGCTTTCTTTCGTTCTGAACAAGTGTTAGTGTTTTTCTGCACAAACGCGATTCTGCGAAGCAATGTGAACACTTTTGCTTCCCAGGCACAGAGAAGGTGCTAGTAGGGAATTCTCTGCCTGCTTTTCCCCAGTGCTCTGCAAGCTCTCCAGGGCAACATAAAATCTGGGGCTCTGTGCTTTCTTTCCTTCTGAACAAGTGTTAGTGTTTTCTGCACAAACGCGATTCTGCGAAGCAATGTGAACACTTTTGCTTCCCAGGCACAGAGAAGGTGCTAGCAGGGAATTCTCTGCCTGCCTTTCCCCAGTGCTCTGCAAGCTCTCCAGGGCAACATAAATTGTGGGGCTCTGTGCTTTCTTTCCTTCTGAACAAGTGTCAGTGTTTTCTGCACAAACGCGATTCTGCGAAACAATGTGAACACTTGTGCTTCCCAGGCACAGAGAAGGTGCTAGCAGGGAATTCTCTGCCTGCTTTTCCCCAGTGCTCTGCAAGCTCTCCAGGGCAACATAAAATCTGGGGCTCTGTGCTTTCTTTCCTTCTGAACAAGTGTTAGTGTTTTCTGCACAAACGCGATTCTGCGAAGCAATGTGAACACTTTTGCTTCCCAGGCACAGAGAAGGTGCTAGCAGGGAATTCTCTGCCTGCCTTTCCCCAGTGCTCTGCAAGCTCTCCAGGGCAACATAAAATCTGGGGCTCTGTGCTTTCTTTCCTTCTGAACAAGTGTTAGTGTTTTCTGCACAAACGCGATTCTGCGAAGCAATGGGAACACTTGTGCTTCCCAGGCACAGAGAAGGTGCTAGCAGGGAATTCTCTGCCTGCCTTTCCCCAGTGCTCTGCAAGCTCTCCAGGGCAACATAAAATCTGGGGCTCTGTGCTTTCTTTCCTTCTGAACAAGTGTTAGTGTTTTCTGCACAAACGCGATTCTGCGAAGCAATGTGAACACTTCTCCTTCCCAGGCACAGAGAAGGTGCTAGCAGGGAATTCTCTGCCTGCCTTTCCCCAGTGCTCTGCAAGCTCTCCAGGGCAACATAAAATCTGGGGCTCTGTGCTTTCTTTCCTTCTGAACAAGTGTTAGTGTTTTCTGCACAAACGCGATTCTGCGAAGCAATGTGAACACTTTTGCTTCCCAGGCACAGAGAAGGTGCTAGCAGGGAATTCTCTGCCTGCCTTTCCCCAGTGCTCTGCAAGCTCTCCAGGGCAACATAAAATCTGGGGCTCTGTGCTTTCTTTCCTTCTGAACAAGTGTTAGTGTTTTCTGCACAAACGCGATTCTGCGAAGCAATGTGAACACTTGTGCTTCCCAGGCACAGAGAAGGTGCTAGCAGGGAATTCTCTGCCTCCTTTTCCCCAGTGCTCTGCAAGCTCTCCAGGGCAACATAAAATCTGGGGCTCTGGGCTTTCTTTCCTTCTGAACAAGTGTTAGTGTTTTCTGCACAAACGCGATTCTGCGAAGCAATGTGAACACTTTTGCTTCCCAGGCACAGAGAAGGTGCTAGCAGGGAATTCTCTGCCTGCTTTTCCCCAGTGCTCTGCAAGCTCTCCAGGGCAACATAAAATCTGGGGCTCTGTGCTTTCTTTCGTTCTGAACAAGTGTTAGTGTTTTTCTGCACAAACGCGATTCTGCGAAACAATGTGAACACTTTTGCTTCCCAGGCACAGAGAAGGTGCTAGCAGGGAATTCTCTGCCTGCCTTTCCCCAGTGCTCTGCAAGCTCTCCAGGGCAACATAAATTGTGGGGCTCTGTGCTTTCTTTCCTTCTGAACAAGTGTTAGTGTTTTCTGCACAAACGCGATTCTGCGAAGCAATGTGAACACTTTTGCTTCCCAGGCACAGAGAAGGTGCTAGCAGGGAATTCTCTGCCTGCCTTTCCCCAGTGCTCTGCAAGCTCTCCAGGGCAACATAAAATCTGGGGCTCTGTGCTTTCTTTCCTTCTGAACAAGTGTTAGTGTTTTCTGCACAAACGCGATTCTGCGAAGCAATGTGAACACTTTTGCTTCCCAGGCACAGAGAAGGTGCTAGCAGGGAATTCTCTGCCTGTCTTTCCCCAGTGCTCTGCAAGCTCTCCAGGGCAACATAAAATCTGGGGCTCTGTGCTTTCTTTCCTTCTGAACAAGTGTTAGTGTTTTCTGCACAAACGCGATTCTGCGAAGCAATGTGAACACTTTTGCTTCCCAGGCACAGAGAAGGTGCTAGCAGGGAATTCTCTGCCTGCCTTTCCCCAGTGCTCTGCAAGCTCTCCAGGGCAACATAAAATCTGGGGCTCTGTGCTTTCTTTCCTTCTGAACAAGTGTTAGTGTTTTCTGCACAAACGCGATTCTGCGAAGCAATGTGAACACTTGTGCTTCCCAGGCACAGAGAAGGTGCTAGCAGGGAATTCTCTGCCTCCTTTTCCCCAGTGCTCTCCAAGCTCTCCAGGGCAACATAAAATCTGGGGCTCTGTGCTTTCTTTCCTTCTGAACAAGTGTTAGTGTTTTCTGCACAAACGCGATTCTGCGAAGCAATGTGAACACTTGTGCTTCCCAGGCACAGAGAAGGTGCTAGCAGGGAATTCTCTGCCTGCCTTTCCCCAGTGCTCTGCAAGCTCTCCAGGGCAACATAAAATCTGGGGCTCTGTGCTTTCTTTCCTTCTGAACAAGTGTCAGTGTTTTCTGCACAAACGCGATTCTGCGAAGCAATGTGAACACTTTTGCTTCCCAGGCACAGAGAAGGTGCTAGCAGGGAATTCTCTGCCTGCCTTTCCCCAGTGCTCTGCAAGCTCTCCAGGGCAACATAAAATGTGGGGCTCTCTGCTTTCTTTCCTTCTGAACAAGTGTTAGTGTTTTCTGCACAAACGCGATTCTGCGAAGCAATGTGAACACTTTTGCTTCCCAGGCACAGAGAAGGTGCTAGCAGGGAATTCTCTGCCTGCCTTTCCCCAGTGCTCTGCAAGCTCTCCAGGGCAACATAAAATCTGGGGCTCTGTGCTTTCTTTCCTTCTGAACAAGTGTTAGTGTTTTCTGCACAAACGCGATTCTGCGAAGCAATGTGAACACTTTTGCTTCCCAGGCACAGAGAAGGTGCTAGCAGGGAATTCTCTGCCTGCCTTTCCCCAGTGCTCTGCAAGCTCTCCAGGGCAACATAAAATCTGGGGCTCTGTGCTTTCTTTCCTTCTGAACAAGTGTTAGTGTTTTCTGCACAAACGCGATTCTGCGAAGCAATGTGAACACTTGTGCTTCCCAGGCACAGAGAAGGTGCTAGCAGGGAATTCTCTGCCTCCTTTTCCCCAGTGCTCTCCAAGCTCTCCAGGGCAACATAAAATCTGGGGCTCTGTGCTTTCTTTCCTTCTGAACAAGTGTTAGTGTTTTCTGCACAAACGCGATTCTGCGAAGCAATGTGAACACTTGTGCTTCCCAGGCACAGAGAAGGTGCTAGCAGGGAATTCTCTGCCTGCCTTTCCCCAGTGCTCTGCAAGCTCTCCAGGGCAACATAAAATCTGGGGCTCTGTGCTTTCTTTCCTTCTGAACAAGTGTTAGTGTTTTCTGCACAAACGCGATTCTGCGAAGCAATGTGAACACTTTTGCTTCCCAGGCACAGAGAAGGTGCTAGCAGGGAATTCTCTGCCTGCCTTTCCCCAGTGCTCTGCAAGCTCTCCAGGGCAACATAAAATCTGGGGCTCTGTGCTTTCTTTCCTTCTGAACAAGTGTTAGTGTTTTCTGCACAAACGCGATTCTGCGAAGCAATGTGAACACTTGTGCTTTCCAGGCACAGAGAAGGTGCTAGCAGGGAATTCTCTGCCTCCTTTTCCCCAGTGCTCTCCAAGCTCTCCAGGGCAACATAAAATCTGGGGCTCTGTGCTTTCTTTCCTTCTGAACAAGTGTTAGTGTTTTCTGCACAAACGCGATTCTGCGAAGCAATGTGAACACTTGTGCTTCCCAGGCACAGAGAAGGTGCTAGCAGGGAATTCTCTGCCTGCCTTTCCCCAGTGCTCTGCAAGCTCTCCAGGGCAACATAAAATCTGGGGCTCTGTGCTTTCTTTCCTTCTGAACAAGTGTTAGTGTTTTCTGCACAAACGCGATTCTGCGAAGCAATGTGAACACTTTTGCTTCCCAGGCACAGAGAAGGTGCTAGCAGGGAATTCTCTGCCTGCCTTTCCCCAGTGCTCTGCAAGCTCTCCAGGGCAACATAAAATGTGGGGCTCTCTGCTTTCTTTCCTTCTGAACAAGTGTTAGTGTTTTCTGCACAAACGCGATTCTGCGAAGCAATGTGAACACTTTTGCTTCCCAGGCACAGAGAAGGTGCTAGCAGGGAATTCTCTGCCTGCCTTTCCCCAGTGCTCTGCAAGCTCTCCAGGGCAACATAAAATCTGGGGCTCTCTGCTTTCTTTCCTTCTGAACAAGTGTTAGTGTTTTCTGCACAAACGCGATTCTGCGAAGCAATGTGAACACTTTTGCTTCCCAGGCACAGAGAAGGTGCTAGCAGGGAATTCTCTGCCTGCCTTTCCCCAGTGCTCTGCAAGCTCTCCAGGGCAACATAAAATCTGGGGCTCTGTGCATTCTTTCCTTCTGAACAAGTGTCAGTGTTTTCTGCACAAACGCGATTCTGCGAAGCAATGTGAACACTTTTGCTTCCCAGGCACAGAGAAGGTGCTAGCAGGGAATTCTCTGCCTGCTTTTCCCCAGTGCTCTGCAAGCTCTCCAGGGCAACATAAAATCTGGGGCTCTGTGCTTTCTTTCCTTCTGAACAAGTGTTAGTGTTTTCTGCACAAACGCGATTCTGCGAAGCAATGTGAACACTTTTGCTTCCCAGGCACAGAGAAGGTGCTAGCAGGGAATTCTCTGCCTGCCTTTCCCCAGTGCTCTGCAAGCTCTCCAGGGCAACATAAAATCTGGGGCTCTGTGCTTTCTTTCCTTCTGAACAAGTGTTAGTGTTTTCTGCACAAACGCGATTCTGCGAAGCAATGTGAACACTTGTGCTTCCCAGGCACAGAGAAGGTGCTAGCAGGGAATTCTCTGCCTTCTTTTCCCCAGTGCTCTGCAAGCTCTCCAGGGCAACATAAAATCTGGGGCTCTGTGCTTTCTTTCGTTCTGAACAAGTGTTAGTGTTTTTCTGCACAAACGCGATTCTGCGAAGCAATGTGAACACTTTTGCTTCCCAGGCACAGAGAAGGTGCTAGTAGGGAATTCTCTGCCTGCTTTTCCCCAGTGCTCTGCAAGCTCTCCAGGGCAACATAAAATCTGGGGCTCTGTGCTTTCTTTCCTTCTGAACAAGTGTTAGTGTTTTCTGCACAAACGCGATTCTGCGAAGCAATGGGAACACTTGTGCTTCCCAGGCACAGAGAAGGTGCTAGCAGGGAATTCTCTGCCTGCCTTTCCCCAGTGCTCTGCAAGCTCTCCAGGGCAACATAAAATCTGGGGCTCTGTGCTTTCTTTCCTTCTGAACAAGTGTTAGTGTTTTCTGCACAAACGCGATTCTGCGAAGCAATGTGAACACTTTTGCTTCCCAGGCACAGAGAAGGTGCTAGCAGGGAATTCTCTGCCTGCCTTTCCCCAGTGCTCTGCAAGCTCTCCAGGGCAACATAAATTGTGGGGCTCTGTGCTTTCTTTCCTTCTGAACAAGTGTTAGTGTTTTCTGCACAAACGCGATTCTGCGAAGCAATGGGAACACTTGTGCTTCCCAGGCACAGAGAAGGTGCTAGCAGGGAATTCTCTGCCTGCCTTTCCCCAGTGCTCTGCAAGCTCTCCAGGGCAACATAAAATCTGGGGCTCTGTGCTTTCTTTCCTTCTGAACAAGTGTTAGTGTTTTCTGCACAAACGCGATTCTGCGAAGCAATGTGAACACTTTTGCTTCCCAGGCACAGAGAAGGTGCTAGCAGGGAATTCTCTGCCTGCTTTTCCCCAGTGCTCTGCAAGCTCTCCAGGGCAACATAAAATCTGGGGCTCTGTGCTTTCTTTCGTTCTGAACAAGTGTTAGTGTTTTTCTGCACAAACGCGATTCTGCGAAACAATGTGAACACTTGTGCTTCCCAGGCACAGAGAAGGTGCTAGCAGGGAATTCTCTGCCTGCTTTTCCCCAGTGCTCTGCAAGCTCTCCAGGGCAACATAAAATCTGGGGCTCTGTGCTTTCTTTCCTTCTGAACAAGTGTTAGTGTTTTCTGCACAAACGCGATTCTGCGAAGCAATGTGAACACTTTTGCTTCCCAGGCACAGAGAAGGTGCTAGCAGGGAATTCTCTGCCTGCCTTTCCCCAGTGCTCTGCAAGCTCTCCAGGGCAACATAAAATCTGGGGCTCTGTGCTTTCTTTCCTTCTGAACAAGTGTTAGTGTTTTCTGCACAAACGCGATTCTGCGAAGCAATGTGAACACTTTTGCTTCCCAGGCACAGAGAAGGTGCTAGTAGGGAATTCTCTGCCTGCCTTTCCCCAGTGCTCTGCAAGCTCTCCAGGGCAACATAAAATGTGGGGCTCTGTGCTTTCTTTCCTTCTGAACAAGTGTTAGTGTTTTCTGCACAAACGCGATTCTGCGAAGCAATGTGAACACTTTTGCTTCCCAGGCACAGAGAAGGTGCTAGCAGGGAATTCTCTGCCTGCCTTTCCCCAGTGCTCTGCAAGCTCTCCAGGGCAACATAAATTGTGGGGCTCTGTGCTTTCTTTCCTTCTGAACAAGTGTTAGTGTTTTCTGCACAAACGCGATTCTGCGAAGCAATGTGAACACTTTTGCTTCCCAGGCACAGAGAAGGTGCTAGCAGGGAATTCTCTGCCTGCCTTTCCCCAGTGCTCTGCAAGCTCTCCAGGGCAACATAAAATCTGGGGCTCTGTGCTTTCTTTCCTTCTGAACAAGTGTTAGTGTTTTCTGCACAAACGCGATTCTGCGAAGCAATGTGAACACTTTTGCTTCCCAGGCACAGAGAAGGTGCTAGCAGGGAATTCTCTGCCTGCCTTTCCCCAGTGCTCTGCAAGCTCTCCAGGGCAACATAAAATCTGGGGCTCTGTGCTTTCTTTCCTTCTGAACAAGTGTTAGTGTTTTCTGCACAAACGCGATTCTGCGAAGCAATGTGAACACTTGTGCTTCCCAGGCACAGAGAAGGTGCTAGCAGGGAATTCTCTGCCTCCTTTTCCCCAGTGCTCTCCAAGCTCTCCAGGGCAACATAAAATCTGGGGCTCTGTGCTTTCTTTCCTTCTGAACAAGTGTTAGTGTTTTCTGCACAAACGCGATTCTGCGAAGCAATGTGAACACTTGTGCTTCCCAGGCACAGAGAAGGTGCTAGCAGGGAATTCTCTGCCTGCCTTTCCCCAGTGCTCTGCAAGCTCTCCAGGGCAACATAAAATCTGGGGCTCTGTGCTTTCTTTCCTTCTGAACAAGTGTCAGTGTTTTCTGCACAAACGCGATTCTGCGAAGCAATGTGAACACTTTTGCTTCCCAGGCACAGAGAAGGTGCTAGCAGGGAATTCTCTGCCTGCTTTTCCCCAGTGCTCTGCAAGCTCTCCAGGGCAACATAAAATGTGGGGCTCTCTGCTTTCTTTCCTTCTGAACAAGTGTTAGTGTTTTCTGCACAAACGCGATTCTGCGAAGCAATGTGAACACTTTTGCTTCCCAGGCACAGAGAAGGTGCTAGCAGGGAATTCTCTGCCTGCCTTTCCCCAGTGCTCTGCAAGCTCTCCAGGGCAACATAAAATCTGGGGCTCTGTGCTTTCTTTCCTTCTGAACAAGTGTTAGTGTTTTCTGCACAAACGCGATTCTGCGAAGCAATGTGAACACTTTTGCTTCCCAGGCACAGAGAAGGTGCTAGCAGGGAATTCTCTGCCTGCCTTTCCCCAGTGCTCTGCAAGCTCTCCAGGGCAACATAAAATCTGGGGCTCTGTGCTTTCTTTCCTTCTGAACAAGTGTTAGTGTTTTCTGCACAAACGCGATTCTGCGAAGCAATGTGAACACTTGTGCTTCCCAGGCACAGAGAAGGTGCTAGCAGGGAATTCTCTGCCTCCTTTTCCCCAGTGCTCTCCAAGCTCTCCAGGGCAACATAAAATCTGGGGCTCTGTGCTTTCTTTCCTTCTGAACAAGTGTTAGTGTTTTCTGCACAAACGCGATTCTGCGAAGCAATGTGAACACTTGTGCTTCCCAGGCACAGAGAAGGTGCTAGCAGGGAATTCTCTGCCTGCCTTTCCCCAGTGCTCTGCAAGCTCTCCAGGGCAACATAAAATCTGGGGCTCTGTGCTTTCTTTCCTTCTGAACAAGTGTTAGTGTTTTCTGCACAAACGCGATTCTGCGAAGCAATGTGAACACTTTTGCTTCCCAGGCACAGAGAAGGTGCTAGCAGGGAATTCTCTGCCTGCCTTTCCCCAGTGCTCTGCAAGCTCTCCAGGGCAACATAAAATGTGGGGCTCTCTGCTTTCTTTCCTTCTGAACAAGTGTTAGTGTTTTCTGCACAAACGCGATTCTGCGAAGCAATGTGAACACTTTTGCTTCCCAGGCACAGAGAAGGTGCTAGCAGGGAATTCTCTGCCTGCCTTTCCCCAGTGCTCTGCAAGCTCTCCAGGGCAACATAAAATCTGGGGCTCTCTGCTTTCTTTCCTTCTGAACAAGTGTTAGTGTTTTCTGCACAAACGCGATTCTGCGAAGCAATGTGAACACTTTTGCTTCCCAGGCACAGAGAAGGTGCTAGCAGGGAATTCTCTGCCTGCCTTTCCCCAGTGCTCTGCAAGCTCTCCAGGGCAACATAAAATCTGGGGCTCTGTGCATTCTTTCCTTCTGAACAAGTGTCAGTGTTTTCTGCACAAACGCGATTCTGCGAAGCAATGTGAACACTTTTGCTTCCCAGGCACAGAGAAGGTGCTAGCAGGGAATTCTCTGCCTGCTTTTCCCCAGTGCTCTGCAAGCTCTCCAGGGCAACATAAAATCTGGGGCTCTGTGCTTTCTTTCCTTCTGAACAAGTGTTAGTGTTTTCTGCACAAACGCGATTCTGCGAAGCAATGTGAACACTTTTGCTTCCCAGGCACAGAGAAGGTGCTAGCAGGGAATTCTCTGCCTGCCTTTCCCCAGTGCTCTGCAAGCTCTCCAGGGCAACATAAAATCTGGGGCTCTGTGCTTTCTTTCCTTCTGAACAAGTGTTAGTGTTTTCTGCACAAACGCGATTCTGCGAAGCAATGTGAACACTTGTGCTTCCCAGGCACAGAGAAGGTGCTAGCAGGGAATTCTCTGCCTGCTTTTCCCCAGTGCTCTGCAAGCTCTCCAGGGCAACATAAAATCTGGGGCTCTGTGCTTTCTTTCGTTCTGAACAAGTGTTAGTGTTTTTCTGCACAAACGCGATTCTGCGAAGCAATGTGAACACTTTTGCTTCCCAGGCACAGAGAAGGTGCTAGTAGGGAATTCTCTGCCTGCTTTTCCCCAGTGCTCTGCAAGCTCTCCAGGGCAACATAAAATCTGGGGCTCTGTGCTTTCTTTCCTTCTGAACAAGTGTTAGTGTTTTCTGCACAAACGCGATTCTGCGAAGCAATGGGAACACTTGTGCTTCCCAGGCACAGAGAAGGTGCTAGCAGGGAATTCTCTGCCTGCCTTTCCCCAGTGCTCTGCAAGCTCTCCAGGGCAACATAAAATCTGGGGCTCTGTGCTTTCTTTCCTTCTGAACAAGTGTTAGTGTTTTCTGCACAAACGCGATTCTGCGAAGCAATGTGAACACTTTTGCTTCCCAGGCACAGAGAAGGTGCTAGCAGGGAATTCTCTGCCTGCCTTTCCCCAGTGCTCTGCAAGCTCTCCAGGGCAACATAAATTGTGGGGCTCTGTGCTTTCTTTCCTTCTGAACAAGTGTTAGTGTTTTCTGCACAAACGCGATTCTGCGAAGCAATGGGAACACTTGTGCTTCCCAGGCACAGAGAAGGTGCTAGCAGGGAATTCTCTGCCTGCCTTTCCCCAGTGCTCTGCAAGCTCTCCAGGGCAACATAAAATCTGGGGCTCTGTGCTTTCTTTCCTTCTGAACAAGTGTTAGTGTTTTCTGCACAAACGCGATTCTGCGAAGCAATGTGAACACTTGTGCTTCCCAGGCACAGAGAAGGTGCTAGCAGGGAATTCTCTGCCTCCTTTTCCCCAGTGCTCTCCAAGCTCTCCAGGGCAACATAAAATCTGGGGCTCTGTGCTTTCTTTCCTTCTGAACAAGTGTTAGTGTTTTCTGCACAAACGCGATTCTGCGAAGCAATGTGAACACTTGTGCTTCCCAGGCACAGAGAAGGTGCTAGCAGGGAATTCTCTGCCTGCCTTTCCCCAGTGCTCTGCAAGCTCTCCAGGGCAACATAAAATCTGGGGCTCTGTGCTTTCTTTCCTTCTGAACAAGTGTCAGTGTTTTCTGCACAAACGCGATTCTGCGAAGCAATGTGAACACTTTTGCTTCCCAGGCACAGAGAAGGTGCTAGCAGGGAATTCTCTGCCTGCCTTTCCCCAGTGCTCTGCAAGCTCTCCAGGGCAACATAAAATGTGGGGCTCTCTGCTTTCTTTCCTTCTGAACAAGTGTTAGTGTTTTCTGCACAAACGCGATTCTGCGAAGCAATGTGAACACTTTTGCTTCCCAGGCACAGAGAAGGTGCTAGCAGGGAATTCTCTGCCTGCCTTTCCCCAGTGCTCTGCAAGCTCTCCAGGGCAACATAAAATCTGGGGCTCTGTGCTTTCTTTCCTTCTGAACAAGTGTTAGTGTTTTCTGCACAAACGCGATTCTGCGAAGCAATGTGAACACTTTTGCTTCCCAGGCACAGAGAAGGTGCTAGCAGGGAATTCTCTGCCTGCCTTTCCCCAGTGCTCTGCAAGCTCTCCAGGGCAACATAAAATCTGGGGCTCTGTGCTTTCTTTCCTTCTGAACAAGTGTTAGTGTTTTCTGCACAAACGCGATTCTGCGAAGCAATGTGAACACTTTTGCTTCCCAGGCACAGAGAAGGTGCTAGCAGGGAATTCTCTGCCTGCCTTTCCCCAGTGCTCTGCAAGCTCTCCAGGGCAACATAAAATCTGGGGCTCTGTGCTTTCTTTCCTTCTGAACAAGTGTTAGTGTTTTCTGCACAAACGCGATTCTGCGAAGCAATGTGAACACTTGTGCTTCCCAGGCACAGAGAAGGTGCTAGCAGGGAATTCTCTGCCTCCTTTTCCCCAGTGCTCTCCAAGCTCTCCAGGGCAACATAAAATCTGGGGCTCTGTGCTTTCTTTCCTTCTGAACAAGTGTTAGTGTTTTCTGCACAAACGCGATTCTGCGAAGCAATGTGAACACTTGTGCTTCCCAGGCACAGAGAAGGTGCTAGCAGGGAATTCTCTGCCTGCCTTTCCCCAGTGCTCTGCAAGCTCTCCAGGGCAACATAAAATCTGGGGCTCTGTGCTTTCTTTCCTTCTGAACAAGTGTCAGTGTTTTCTGCACAAACGCGATTCTGCGAAGCAATGTGAACACTTTTGCTTCCCAGGCACAGAGAAGGTGCTAGCAGGGAATTCTCTGCCTGCTTTTCCCCAGTGCTCTGCAAGCTCTCCAGGGCAACATAAAATGTGGGGCTCTCTGCTTTCTTTCCTTCTGAACAAGTGTTAGTGTTTTCTGCACAAACGCGATTCTGCGAAGCAATGTGAACACTTTTGCTTCCCAGGCACAGAGAAGGTGCTAGCAGGGAATTCTCTGCCTGCCTTTCCCCAGTGCTCTGCAAGCTCTCCAGGGCAACATAAAATCTGGGGCTCTGTGCTTTCTTTCCTTCTGAACAAGTGTTAGTGTTTTCTGCACAAACGCGATTCTGCGAAGCAATGTGAACACTTTTGCTTCCCAGGCACAGAGAAGGTGCTAGCAGGGAATTCTCTGCCTGCCTTTCCCCAGTGCTCTGCAAGCTCTCCAGGGCAACATAAAATCTGGGGCTCTGTGCTTTCTTTCCTTCTGAACAAGTGTTAGTGTTTTCTGCACAAACGCGATTCTGCGAAGCAATGTGAACACTTGTGCTTCCCAGGCACAGAGAAGGTGCTAGCAGGGAATTCTCTGCCTCCTTTTCCCCAGTGCTCTCCAAGCTCTCCAGGGCAACATAAAATCTGGGGCTCTGTGCTTTCTTTCCTTCTGAACAAGTGTTAGTGTTTTCTGCACAAACGCGATTCTGCGAAGCAATGTGAACACTTGTGCTTCCCAGGCACAGAGAAGGTGCTAGCAGGGAATTCTCTGCCTGCCTTTCCCCAGTGCTCTGCAAGCTCTCCAGGGCAACATAAAATCTGGGGCTCTGTGCTTTCTTTCCTTCTGAACAAGTGTTAGTGTTTTCTGCACAAACGCGATTCTGCGAAGCAATGTGAACACTTTTGCTTCCCAGGCACAGAGAAGGTGCTAGCAGGGAATTCTCTGCCTGCCTTTCCCCAGTGCTCTGCAAGCTCTCCAGGGCAACATAAAATGTGGGGCTCTCTGCTTTCTTTCCTTCTGAACAAGTGTTAGTGTTTTCTGCACAAACGCGATTCTGCGAAGCAATGTGAACACTTTTGCTTCCCAGGCACAGAGAAGGTGCTAGCAGGGAATTCTCTGCCTGCCTTTCCCCAGTGCTCTGCAAGCTCTCCAGGGCAACATAAAATCTGGGGCTCTCTGCTTTCTTTCCTTCTGAACAAGTGTTAGTGTTTTCTGCACAAACGCGATTCTGCGAAGCAATGTGAACACTTTTGCTTCCCAGGCACAGAGAAGGTGCTAGCAGGGAATTCTCTGCCTGCCTTTCCCCAGTGCTCTGCAAGCTCTCCAGGGCAACATAAAATCTGGGGCTCTGTGCATTCTTTCCTTCTGAACAAGTGTCAGTGTTTTCTGCACAAACGCGATTCTGCGAAGCAATGTGAACACTTTTGCTTCCCAGGCACAGAGAAGGTGCTAGCAGGGAATTCTCTGCCTGCTTTTCCCCAGTGCTCTGCAAGCTCTCCAGGGCAACATAAAATCTGGGGCTCTGTGCTTTCTTTCCTTCTGAACAAGTGTTAGTGTTTTCTGCACAAACGCGATTCTGCGAAGCAATGTGAACACTTTTGCTTCCCAGGCACAGAGAAGGTGCTAGCAGGGAATTCTCTGCCTGCCTTTCCCCAGTGCTCTGCAAGCTCTCCAGGGCAACATAAAATCTGGGGCTCTGTGCTTTCTTTCCTTCTGAACAAGTGTTAGTGTTTTCTGCACAAACGCGATTCTGCGAAGCAATGTGAACACTTGTGCTTCCCAGGCACAGAGAAGGTGCTAGCAGGGAATTCTCTGCCTGCTTTTCCCCAGTGCTCTGCAAGCTCTCCAGGGCAACATAAAATCTGGGGCTCTGTGCTTTCTTTCGTTCTGAACAAGTGTTAGTGTTTTTCTGCACAAACGCGATTCTGCGAAGCAATGTGAACACTTTTGCTTCCCAGGCACAGAGAAGGTGCTAGTAGGGAATTCTCTGCCTGCTTTTCCCCAGTGCTCTGCAAGCTCTCCAGGGCAACATAAAATCTGGGGCTCTGTGCTTTCTTTCCTTCTGAACAAGTGTTAGTGTTTTCTGCACAAACGCGATTCTGCGAAGCAATGGGAACACTTGTGCTTCCCAGGCACAGAGAAGGTGCTAGCAGGGAATTCTCTGCCTGCCTTTCCCCAGTGCTCTGCAAGCTCTCCAGGGCAACATAAAATCTGGGGCTCTGTGCTTTCTTTCCTTCTGAACAAGTGTTAGTGTTTTCTGCACAAACGCGATTCTGCGAAGCAATGTGAACACTTTTGCTTCCCAGGCACAGAGAAGGTGCTAGCAGGGAATTCTCTGCCTGCCTTTCCCCAGTGCTCTGCAAGCTCTCCAGGGCAACATAAATTGTGGGGCTCTGTGCTTTCTTTCCTTCTGAACAAGTGTTAGTGTTTTCTGCACAAACGCGATTCTGCGAAGCAATGGGAACACTTGTGCTTCCCAGGCACAGAGAAGGTGCTAGCAGGGAATTCTCTGCCTGCCTTTCCCCAGTGCTCTGCAAGCTCTCCAGGGCAACATAAAATCTGGGGCTCTGTGCTTTCTTTCCTTCTGAACAAGTGTTAGTGTTTTCTGCACAAACGCGATTCTGCGAAGCAATGTGAACACTTGTGCTTCCCAGGCACAGAGAAGGTGCTAGCAGGGAATTCTCTGCCTCCTTTTCCCCAGTGCTCTCCAAGCTCTCCAGGGCAACATAAAATCTGGGGCTCTGTGCTTTCTTTCCTTCTGAACAAGTGTTAGTGTTTTCTGCACAAACGCGATTCTGCGAAGCAATGTGAACACTTGTGCTTCCCAGGCACAGAGAAGGTGCTAGCAGGGAATTCTCTGCCTGCCTTTCCCCAGTGCTCTGCAAGCTCTCCAGGGCAACATAAAATCTGGGGCTCTGTGCTTTCTTTCCTTCTGAACAAGTGTCAGTGTTTTCTGCACAAACGCGATTCTGCGAAGCAATGTGAACACTTTTGCTTCCCAGGCACAGAGAAGGTGCTAGCAGGGAATTCTCTGCCTGCCTTTCCCCAGTGCTCTGCAAGCTCTCCAGGGCAACATAAAATGTGGGGCTCTCTGCTTTCTTTCCTTCTGAACAAGTGTTAGTGTTTTCTGCACAAACGCGATTCTGCGAAGCAATGTGAACACTTTTGCTTCCCAGGCACAGAGAAGGTGCTAGCAGGGAATTCTCTGCCTGCCTTTCCCCAGTGCTCTGCAAGCTCTCCAGGGCAACATAAAATCTGGGGCTCTGTGCTTTCTTTCCTTCTGAACAAGTGTTAGTGTTTTCTGCACAAACGCGATTCTGCGAAGCAATGTGAACACTTTTGCTTCCCAGGCACAGAGAAGGTGCTAGCAGGGAATTCTCTGCCTGCCTTTCCCCAGTGCTCTGCAAGCTCTCCAGGGCAACATAAAATCTGGGGCTCTGTGCTTTCTTTCCTTCTGAACAAGTGTTAGTGTTTTCTGCACAAACGCGATTCTGCGAAGCAATGTGAACACTTGTGCTTCCCAGGCACAGAGAAGGTGCTAGCAGGGAATTCTCTGCCTCCTTTTCCCCAGTGCTCTCCAAGCTCTCCAGGGCAACATAAAATCTGGGGCTCTGTGCTTTCTTTCCTTCTGAACAAGTGTTAGTGTTTTCTGCACAAACGCGATTCTGCGAAGCAATGTGAACACTTGTGCTTCCCAGGCACAGAGAAGGTGCTAGCAGGGAATTCTCTGCCTGCCTTTCCCCAGTGCTCTGCAAGCTCTCCAGGGCAACATAAAATCTGGGGCTCTGTGCTTTCTTTCCTTCTGAACAAGTGTTAGTGTTTTCTGCACAAACGCGATTCTGCGAAGCAATGTGAACACTTTTGCTTCCCAGGCACAGAGAAGGTGCTAGCAGGGAATTCTCTGCCTGCCTTTCCCCAGTGCTCTGCAAGCTCTCCAGGGCAACATAAAATCTGGGGCTCTGTGCTTTCTTTCCTTCTGAACAAGTGTTAGTGTTTTCTGCACAAACGCGATTCTGCGAAGCAATGTGAACACTTGTGCTTTCCAGGCACAGAGAAGGTGCTAGCAGGGAATTCTCTGCCTCCTTTTCCCCAGTGCTCTCCAAGCTCTCCAGGGCAACATAAAATCTGGGGCTCTGTGCTTTCTTTCCTTCTGAACAAGTGTTAGTGTTTTCTGCACAAACGCGATTCTGCGAAGCAATGTGAACACTTGTGCTTCCCAGGCACAGAGAAGGTGCTAGCAGGGAATTCTCTGCCTGCCTTTCCCCAGTGCTCTGCAAGCTCTCCAGGGCAACATAAAATCTGGGGCTCTGTGCTTTCTTTCCTTCTGAACAAGTGTTAGTGTTTTCTGCACAAACGCGATTCTGCGAAGCAATGTGAACACTTTTGCTTCCCAGGCACAGAGAAGGTGCTAGCAGGGAATTCTCTGCCTGCCTTTCCCCAGTGCTCTGCAAGCTCTCCAGGGCAACATAAAATGTGGGGCTCTCTGCTTTCTTTCCTTCTGAACAAGTGTTAGTGTTTTCTGCACAAACGCGATTCTGCGAAGCAATGTGAACACTTTTGCTTCCCAGGCACAGAGAAGGTGCTAGCAGGGAATTCTCTGCCTGCCTTTCCCCAGTGCTCTGCAAGCTCTCCAGGGCAACATAAAATCTGGGGCTCTCTGCTTTCTTTCCTTCTGAACAAGTGTTAGTGTTTTCTGCACAAACGCGATTCTGCGAAGCAATGTGAACACTTTTGCTTCCCAGGCACAGAGAAGGTGCTAGCAGGGAATTCTCTGCCTGCCTTTCCCCAGTGCTCTGCAAGCTCTCCAGGGCAACATAAAATCTGGGGCTCTGTGCATTCTTTCCTTCTGAACAAGTGTCAGTGTTTTCTGCACAAACGCGATTCTGCGAAGCAATGTGAACACTTTTGCTTCCCAGGCACAGAGAAGGTGCTAGCAGGGAATTCTCTGCCTGCTTTTCCCCAGTGCTCTGCAAGCTCTCCAGGGCAACATAAAATCTGGGGCTCTGTGCTTTCTTTCCTTCTGAACAAGTGTTAGTGTTTTCTGCACAAACGCGATTCTGCGAAGCAATGTGAACACTTTTGCTTCCCAGGCACAGAGAAGGTGCTAGCAGGGAATTCTCTGCCTGCCTTTCCCCAGTGCTCTGCAAGCTCTCCAGGGCAACATAAAATCTGGGGCTCTGTGCTTTCTTTCCTTCTGAACAAGTGTTAGTGTTTTCTGCACAAACGCGATTCTGCGAAGCAATGTGAACACTTGTGCTTCCCAGGCACAGAGAAGGTGCTAGCAGGGAATTCTCTGCCTTCTTTTCCCCAGTGCTCTGCAAGCTCTCCAGGGCAACATAAAATCTGGGGCTCTGTGCTTTCTTTCGTTCTGAACAAGTGTTAGTGTTTTTCTGCACAAACGCGATTCTGCGAAGCAATGTGAACACTTTTGCTTCCCAGGCACAGAGAAGGTGCTAGTAGGGAATTCTCTGCCTGCTTTTCCCCAGTGCTCTGCAAGCTCTCCAGGGCAACATAAAATCTGGGGCTCTGTGCTTTCTTTCCTTCTGAACAAGTGTTAGTGTTTTCTGCACAAACGCGATTCTGCGAAGCAATGGGAACACTTGTGCTTCCCAGGCACAGAGAAGGTGCTAGCAGGGAATTCTCTGCCTGCCTTTCCCCAGTGCTCTGCAAGCTCTCCAGGGCAACATAAAATCTGGGGCTCTGTGCTTTCTTTCCTTCTGAACAAGTGTTAGTGTTTTCTGCACAAACGCGATTCTGCGAAGCAATGTGAACACTTTTGCTTCCCAGGCACAGAGAAGGTGCTAGCAGGGAATTCTCTGCCTGCCTTTCCCCAGTGCTCTGCAAGCTCTCCAGGGCAACATAAATTGTGGGGCTCTGTGCTTTCTTTCCTTCTGAACAAGTGTTAGTGTTTTCTGCACAAACGCGATTCTGCGAAGCAATGGGAACACTTGTGCTTCCCAGGCACAGAGAAGGTGCTAGCAGGGAATTCTCTGCCTGCCTTTCCCCAGTGCTCTGCAAGCTCTCCAGGGCAACATAAAATCTGGGGCTCTGTGCTTTCTTTCCTTCTGAACAAGTGTTAGTGTTTTCTGCACAAACGCGATTCTGCGAAGCAATGTGAACACTTTTGCTTCCCAGGCACAGAGAAGGTGCTAGCAGGGAATTCTCTGCCTGCTTTTCCCCAGTGCTCTGCAAGCTCTCCAGGGCAACATAAAATCTGGGGCTCTGTGCTTTCTTTCGTTCTGAACAAGTGTTAGTGTTTTTCTGCACAAACGCGATTCTGCGAAACAATGTGAACACTTGTGCTTCCCAGGCACAGAGAAGGTGCTAGCAGGGAATTCTCTGCCTGCTTTTCCCCAGTGCTCTGCAAGCTCTCCAGGGCAACATAAAATCTGGGGCTCTGTGCTTTCTTTCCTTCTGAACAAGTGTTAGTGTTTTCTGCACAAACGCGATTCTGCGAAGCAATGTGAACACTTTTGCTTCCCAGGCACAGAGAAGGTGCTAGCAGGGAATTCTCTGCCTGCCTTTCCCCAGTGCTCTGCAAGCTCTCCAGGGCAACATAAAATCTGGGGCTCTGTGCTTTCTTTCCTTCTGAACAAGTGTTAGTGTTTTCTGCACAAACGCGATTCTGCGAAGCAATGTGAACACTTTTGCTTCCCAGGCACAGAGAAGGTGCTAGTAGGGAATTCTCTGCCTGCCTTTCCCCAGTGCTCTGCAAGCTCTCCAGGGCAACATAAAATGTGGGGCTCTGTGCTTTCTTTCCTTCTGAACAAGTGTTAGTGTTTTCTGCACAAACGCGATTCTGCGAAGCAATGTGAACACTTTTGCTTCCCAGGCACAGAGAAGGTGCTAGCAGGGAATTCTCTGCCTGCCTTTCCCCAGTGCTCTGCAAGCTCTCCAGGGCAACATAAATTGTGGGGCTCTGTGCTTTCTTTCCTTCTGAACAAGTGTTAGTGTTTTCTGCACAAACGCGATTCTGCGAAGCAATGTGAACACTTTTGCTTCCCAGGCACAGAGAAGGTGCTAGCAGGGAATTCTCTGCCTGCCTTTCCCCAGTGCTCTGCAAGCTCTCCAGGGCAACATAAAATCTGGGGCTCTGTGCTTTCTTTCCTTCTGAACAAGTGTTAGTGTTTTCTGCACAAACGCGATTCTGCGAAGCAATGTGAACACTTTTGCTTCCCAGGCACAGAGAAGGTGCTAGCAGGGAATTCTCTGCCTGCCTTTCCCCAGTGCTCTGCAAGCTCTCCAGGGCAACATAAAATCTGGGGCTCTGTGCTTTCTTTCCTTCTGAACAAGTGTTAGTGTTTTCTGCACAAACGCGATTCTGCGAAGCAATGTGAACACTTGTGCTTCCCAGGCACAGAGAAGGTGCTAGCAGGGAATTCTCTGCCTCCTTTTCCCCAGTGCTCTCCAAGCTCTCCAGGGCAACATAAAATCTGGGGCTCTGTGCTTTCTTTCCTTCTGAACAAGTGTTAGTGTTTTCTGCACAAACGCGATTCTGCGAAGCAATGTGAACACTTGTGCTTCCCAGGCACAGAGAAGGTGCTAGCAGGGAATTCTCTGCCTGCCTTTCCCCAGTGCTCTGCAAGCTCTCCAGGGCAACATAAAATCTGGGGCTCTGTGCTTTCTTTCCTTCTGAACAAGTGTCAGTGTTTTCTGCACAAACGCGATTCTGCGAAGCAATGTGAACACTTTTGCTTCCCAGGCACAGAGAAGGTGCTAGCAGGGAATTCTCTGCCTGCTTTTCCCCAGTGCTCTGCAAGCTCTCCAGGGCAACATAAAATGTGGGGCTCTCTGCTTTCTTTCCTTCTGAACAAGTGTTAGTGTTTTCTGCACAAACGCGATTCTGCGAAGCAATGTGAACACTTTTGCTTCCCAGGCACAGAGAAGGTGCTAGCAGGGAATTCTCTGCCTGCCTTTCCCCAGTGCTCTGCAAGCTCTCCAGGGCAACATAAAATCTGGGGCTCTGTGCTTTCTTTCCTTCTGAACAAGTGTTAGTGTTTTCTGCACAAACGCGATTCTGCGAAGCAATGTGAACACTTTTGCTTCCCAGGCACAGAGAAGGTGCTAGCAGGGAATTCTCTGCCTGCCTTTCCCCAGTGCTCTGCAAGCTCTCCAGGGCAACATAAAATCTGGGGCTCTGTGCTTTCTTTCCTTCTGAACAAGTGTTAGTGTTTTCTGCACAAACGCGATTCTGCGAAGCAATGTGAACACTTGTGCTTCCCAGGCACAGAGAAGGTGCTAGCAGGGAATTCTCTGCCTCCTTTTCCCCAGTGCTCTCCAAGCTCTCCAGGGCAACATAAAATCTGGGGCTCTGTGCTTTCTTTCCTTCTGAACAAGTGTTAGTGTTTTCTGCACAAACGCGATTCTGCGAAGCAATGTGAACACTTGTGCTTCCCAGGCACAGAGAAGGTGCTAGCAGGGAATTCTCTGCCTGCCTTTCCCCAGTGCTCTGCAAGCTCTCCAGGGCAACATAAAATCTGGGGCTCTGTGCTTTCTTTCCTTCTGAACAAGTGTTAGTGTTTTCTGCACAAACGCGATTCTGCGAAGCAATGTGAACACTTTTGCTTCCCAGGCACAGAGAAGGTGCTAGCAGGGAATTCTCTGCCTGCCTTTCCCCAGTGCTCTGCAAGCTCTCCAGGGCAACATAAAATGTGGGGCTCTCTGCTTTCTTTCCTTCTGAACAAGTGTTAGTGTTTTCTGCACAAACGCGATTCTGCGAAGCAATGTGAACACTTTTGCTTCCCAGGCACAGAGAAGGTGCTAGCAGGGAATTCTCTGCCTGCCTTTCCCCAGTGCTCTGCAAACTCTCCAGGGCAACATAAAATCTGGGGCTCTCTGCTTTCTTTCCTTCTGAACAAGTGTTAGTGTTTTCTGCACAAACGCGATTCTGCGAAGCAATGTGAACAC
This sequence comes from Strix occidentalis, assembly GCA_030819815.1. Lineage (NCBI taxonomy): Eukaryota > Metazoa > Chordata > Aves > Strigiformes > Strigidae > Strix > Strix occidentalis. Next base: position 35,688 of record JASWHU010000637.1, read on the forward strand.
TTTTGCTTCCCAGGCACAGAGAAGGTGCTAGCAGGGAATTCTCTGCCTGCCTTTCCCCAGTGCTCTGCAAGCTCTCCAGGGCAACATAAAATCTGGGGCTCTGTGCATTCTTTCCTTCTGAACAAGTGTCAGTGTTTTCTGCACAAACGCGATTCTGCGAAGCAATGTGAACACTTTTGCTTCCCAGGCACAGAGAAGGTGCTAGCAGGGAATTCTCTGCCTGCTTTTCCCCAGTGCTCTGCAAGCTCTCCAGGGCAACATAAAATCTGGGGCTCTGTGCTTCTTTCCTTCTGAACAAGTGTTAGTGTTTTCTGCACAAACGCGATTCTGCGAAGCAATGTGAACACTTTTGCTTCCCAGGCACAGAGAAGGTGCTAGCAGGGAATTCTCTGCCTGCCTTTCCCCAGTGCTCTGCAAGCTCTCCAGGGCAACATAAAATCTGGGGCTCTGTGCTTTCTTTCCTTCTGAACAAGTGTTAGTGTTTTCTGCACAAACGCGATTCTGCGAAGCAATGTGAACACTTGTGCTTCCCAGGCACAGAGAAGGTGCTAGCAGGGAATTCTCTGCCTGCTTTTCCCCAGTGCTCTGCAAGCTCTCCAGGGCAACATAAAATCTGGGGCTCTGTGCTTTCTTTCGTTCTGAACAAGTGTTAGTGTTTTTCTGCACAAACGCGATTCTGCGAAGCAATGTGAACACTTTTGCTTCCCAGGCACAGAGAAGGTGCTAGTAGGGAATTCTCTGCCTGCTTTTCCCCAGTGCTCTGCAAGCTCTCCAGGGCAACATAAAATCTGGGGCTCTGTGCTTTCTTTCCTTCTGAACAAGTGTTAGTGTTTTCTGCACAAACGCGATTCTGCGAAGCAATGGGAACACTTGTGCTTCCCAGGCACAGAGAAGGTGCTAGCAGGGAATTCTCTGCCTGCCTTTCCCCAGTGCTCTGCAAGCTCTCCAGGGCAACATAAAATCTGGGGCTCTGTGCTTTCTTTCCTTCTGAACAAGTGTTAGTGTTTTCTGCACAAACGCGATTCTGCGAAGCAATGTGAACACTTTTGCTTCCCAGGCACAGAGAAGGTGCTAGCAGGGAATTCTCTGCCTGCCTTTCCCCAGTGCTCTGCAAGCTCTCCAGGGCAACATAAATTGTGGGGCTCTGTGCTTTCTTTCCTTCTGAACAAGTGTTAGTGTTTTCTGCACAAACGCGATTCTGCGAAGCAATGGGAACACTTGTGCTTCCCAGGCACAGAGAAGGTGCTAGCAGGGAATTCTCTGCCTGCCTTTCCCCAGTGCTCTGCAAGCTCTCCAGGGCAACATAAAATCTGGGGCTCTGTGCTTTCTTTCCTTCTGAACAAGTGTTAGTGTTTTCTGCACAAACGCGATTCTGCGAAGCAATGTGAACACTTTTGCTTCCCAGGCACAGAGAAGGTGCTAGCAGGGAATTCTCTGCCTGCCTTTCCCCAGTGCTCTGCAAGCTCTCCAGGGCAACATAAAATCTGGGGCTCTGTGCTTTCTTTCCTTCTGAACAAGTGTTAGTGTTTTCTGCACAAACGCGATTCTGCGAAGCAATGTGAACACTTTTGCTTCCCAGGCACAGAGAAGGTGCTAGCAGGGAATTCTCTGCCTGTCTTTCCCCAGTGCTCTGCAAGCTCTCCAGGGCAACATAAAATCTGGGGCTCTGTGCTTTCTTTCCTTCTGAACAAGTGTTAGAGTTTTCTGCACAAAAGCGATTCTGCGAAGCAATGTGAACACTTTTGCTTCCCAGGCACAGAGAAGGTGCTAGCAGGGAATTCTCTGCCTGTCTTTCCCCAGTGCTCTGCAAGCTCTCCAGGGCAACATAAAATCTGGGGCTCTGTGCTTTCTTTCCTTCTGAACAAGTGTTAGTGTTTTCTGCACAAACGCGATTCTGCGAAGCAATGTGAACACTTGTGCTTCCCAGGCACAGAGAAGGTGCTAGCAGGGAATTCTCTGCCTGCCTTTCCCCAGTGCTCTGCAAGCTCTCCAGGGCAACATAAAATCTGGGGCTCTGTGCTTTCTTTCCTTCTGAACAAGTGTTAGTGTTTTCTGCACAAACGCGATTCTGCGAAGCAATGTGAACACTTTTGCTTCCCAGGCACAGAGAAGGTGCTAGCAGGGAATTCTCTGCCTGCCTTTCCCCAGTGCTCTGCAAGCTCTCCAGGGCAACATAAAATCTGGGGCTCTGTGCTTTCTTTCCTTCTGAACAAGTGTTAGTGTTTTCTGCACAAACGCGATTCTGCGAAGCAATGTGAACACTTTTGCTTCCCAGGCACAGAGAAGGTGCTAGCAGGGAATTCTCTGCCTGCCTTTCCCCAGTGCTCTGCAAGCTCTCCAGGGCAACATAAAATCTGGGGCTCTGTGCTTTCTTTCCTTCTGAACAAGTGTTAGTGTTTTCTGCACAAACGCGATTCTGCGAAGCAATGTGAACACTTTGCTTCCCAGGCACAGAGAAGGTGCTAGCAGGGAATTCTCTGCCTGCCTTTCCCCAGTGCTCTGCAAGCTCTCCAGGGCAACATAAAATGTGGGGCTCTGTGCTTTCTTTCCTTCTGAACAAGTGTTAGTGTTTTCTGCACAAACGCGATTCTGCGAAGCAATGTGAACACTTTTGCTTCCCAGGCACAGAGAAGGTGCTAGCAGGGAATTCTCTGCCTGCCTTTCCCCAGTGCTCTGCAAGCTCTCCAGGGCAACATAAAAATCTGGGGCTCTGTGCTTTCTTTCCTTCTGAACAAGTGTTAGTGTTTTCTGCACAAACGCGATTCTGCGAAGCAATGTGAACACTTTGCTTCCCAGGCACAGAGAAGGTGCTAGCAGGGAATTCTCTGCCTGCCTTTCCCCAGTGCTCTGCAAGCTCTCCAGGGCAACATAAAATCTGGGGCTCTGTGCTTTCTTTCCTTCTGAACAAGTGTTAGTGTTTTCTGCACAAACGCGATTCTGCGAAGCAATGTGAACACTTTGCTTCCCAGGCACAGAGAAGGTGCTAGCAGGGAATTCTCTGCCTGCCTTTTCCCCAGTGCTCTGCAAGCTCTCCAGGGCAACATAAAATCTGGGGCTCTGTGCTTTCTTTCCTTCTGAACAAGTGTTAGTGTTTTCTGCACAAACGCGATTCTGCGAAGCAATGTGAACACTTTTGCTTCCCAGGCACAGAGAAGGTGCTAGCAGGGAATTCTCTGCCTGCCTTTCCCCAGTGCTCTGCAAGCTCTCCAGGGCAACATAAAATCTGGGGCTCTGTGCTTTCTTTCCTTCTGAACAAGTGTTAGTGTTTTCTGCACAAACGCGATTCTGCCGAAGCAATGTGAACACTTTTGCTTCCCAGGCACAGAGAAGGTGCTAGCAGGGAATTCTCTGCCTGCCTTTCCCCAGTGCTCTGCAAGCTCTCCAGGGCAACATAAAATCTGGGGCTCTGGGCTTTCTTTCCTTCTGAACAAGTGTTAGTGTTTTCTGCACAAACGCGATTCTGCGAAGCAATGTGAACACTTTTGCTTCCCAGGCACAGAGAAGGTGCTAGCAGGGAATTCTCTGCCTGCCTTTCCCCAGTGCTCTGCAAGCTCTCCAGGGCAACATAAAATCTGGGGCTCTGTGCTTTCTTTCCTTCTGAACAAGTGTTAGTGTTTTCTGCACAAACGCGATTCTGCGAAGCAATGTGAACACTTGTGCTTCCCAGGCACAGAGAAGGTGCTAGCAGGGAATTCTCTGCCTGCCTTTCCCCAGTGCTCTGCAAGCTCTCCAGGGCAACATAAAATCTGGGGCTCTGTGCTTTCTTTCCTTCTGAACAAGTGTTAGTGTTTTCTGCACAACGCGATTCTGCGAAGCAATGTGAACACTTTTGCTTCCAGGCACAGAGAAGGTGCTAGCAGGGAATTCTCTGCCTGCCTTTCCCCAGTGCTCTGCAAGCTCTCCAGGGCAACATAAAATCTGGGGCTCTGATGCTTTCTCTTTCCTCTGAACAAGTGTTAGTGTTTTCTGCAACAAACGCCGATTCTGCGAAGCAATGTGAACACTTTTGCCTTCCCAGGCACAGAGAAGGTGCTAGGCAGGGAATTCTCTGCCTGCCTTTCCCCACGTGCTCTGCAAGCTCTCCAGGGGCAAC
>JASWHU010000638.1:0-39770 GCA_030819815.1 Strix occidentalis
CCTCTTCCTCTCCGCTCTTTCTCTTCCTCTCTCTTCCCCCCTCTCTCTTCCCCCTCTCTATTCCTCCTCTTTCTTCCTCCACTCCTCCTCCTCCTCTCTCTTCCTCCTCTCTCTTCCTTCTCTCTCCTCTTCCTCTCTCTTCCTCCTCTCTCTTCCTCCTCTCTCTTCCTCCTCTCTCTTTATCCTGTCTCATCCTCCTCTCTCCTCTCCTCTCTCTTCCTCCTCTCTCTTCCCTCCTCTCTCTTCCTCCTCTCTCTTCCTCCATCTCTTCCTTCTCTCTCCTCCTCCTCTCTTCTCCTCCTCTCTCTTCCTCCTCTCTCTTACTTCTCTGTCCTCTCCTCTCTCTTCCTTCTCTCTCTTCTCCTCTTTCTTCCTCCTCTCTCTTCCTCCTCTCTCTTCCTCCTCTCTCTTCCTCCTCTCTCTTCCTTCTCTCTCCTCCTCCTCTCTCTTCCTCCTCTGTCTTCCTCCTCTCTCTTCCTCCTCTCTCTTCCTCCTGCTCTTCGCCGTCTCTCTTCCCCCTCTCTCTTCCTCCTCTCTCTTCCTCCTCTCTCTTCCTCCTTTCTCTTACTCCTCTCTCCTTCTCTCTCATCCTCCTCTCTCTTCCTCCTGTCTCTTCCTCCTGTCTCTTCCTCGTCTCTCTTCCTCCTGTCTCTTCTTCCTCTCTTTCCTCCTCTCTATTCCTCCTCTATATTCCTCCTCTCTCTTCCTCCTCTCTCTTCCTCCTCTCCCTTCCTCCTCTTTCTTCCTCCTCTCTCTTCCTCCTGTCTCTTCCTTCCTCTCTCTTCCTCCTCTCTCTTCCTCCTCTCTCTTCCTCCTCTCTCTTCCTCCTCTCTCTTCCTCCCTCTCTCCTATTCCTCCCTATTCCTCCTCCCTCCACCTCCTCTCTCTTCTCCTCTCTCTTCCTCCTGTCTCTTCATCCTCTCTCTTCCTCCTCTCTCTTCCTCACTCTCTTCTTCTCCTCTCTCCTCTTCTGTATCGTAGTCAACTCTCTCCTCCTATCTCTTCCTCCTCTCTCTTCCTCACCTCTCTTCTTCCTTTCCTCTACACCTCTCTCTTCTTCCTCTCTCTTCCTCCTCTCTCTTCCTCCTCTCTCTTCCTCCTCTCTCCGCATCTCTCTCTTCCTCACCTCTCTTCCTACTCCCTCTTCTCCTCTCTCTTCTTCCTCTCGCCTCCACCTCTCTCCTCTTCCTCTCACTTCCTCCTCTCTCTTCCTCCTCTCTCTTCCTCCTCTCTCTTCCTCCTCTCTCTTCCTCCTCTCTCTTCCTCCTGTCCTCTTCGCCCTCTCTCTTCCCCCACTCTCTTCCTCCTCTCTCTTCCTCCTCTCTCTTCCTCCTCTCTCATCCTTCTCTCTCCTCTTCCTCTGACTTCTTCCTCTCTCTTCCTCCTCTCTATTCCTCCTCTATCTTCCTCCTCTCTCTTCCTCCTCTCTCTTCCTCCTCTCTCTTCCTCCTCTTACTTCCTCCTGTCTCTTTCTCCTCTCTCTTCCTCCTCTTACTTCCTCCTGTCTCTTTCTCCTCTCTCTTCCTCCTCTCTCTTCCTCCTCTCTCTTCCCCTCTCTCTTCCTCCTCTCTCTTCCTCCTCACTCTTTCCTCCTCTCAATTCCTTCTCTCTCCTCTTCCACTCTCTTCTTCCTCTCTCTTCCTCCTCTCTATTCCTCCTCTATCTTCCTCCTCTCTCTACCTCCTCTCTCTTCTCCTCTCTCTCTTCCTCCTCTTACTTCCTCCTGTCTCTTTCTCCTCTCTCTTCCTCCTCTCTCTTCCTCCTCTCTCTTCCTCCTCTTTCTTCCTCCTCTTTCTCCTCCTCTCTCTTCCTCCTGGTCTCTTCCTCCTCTCTCCTCTTCCTCTCTCATCCTCCTCTCACCTCCTGCTGTCTCCCCTTTCTCTCTCTTCCTCACTCTCCTATCCTCATCTCACTTCCTCCTCTCTTACTCGTCTCTCTTCCTCCTCCTCTCCTCCTACCTCCTCCTCCTACACTCTCATCCTCATCTCTCTTCCTCCTCTCTCTTCCTCCTCTCTCTTCCTCCTCTCTCTTCCTCCTCTCTCTTCCTCCCCTCTCATCCTTCTCTCTCCTCCTCCTCTCTTCTCCTCCTCTCACTCCTCATCTCTCTACATCTCTGTCCTCTTCCTCTCTCTTCCTTCTCTCTCTTCCTCCTCTTTCTTCCTCCTCTCTCTTCCTCCTCTCTCTTCCTCCTCTCTCTTCCTCCTCTCTCTTCCTTCTCTCTCTCCTCCTCTCTCTCCTCCTCCTCTTACTTCTCTGTCCTCTTCCTGCTCTTCTTCCTTCTCTCTCTTCCTCCTCTTTCTTCCTCCTACTCTCTTCCTCCTCTCTCTTCCTCCTCTCTCTTTCTCCTGTCTCATCCTCCTCTCTCTTCTCCCTCTCTCTTCCTCCTCTCTCTTCCTCCTCTCTCTTCTCTCCTCTCTCTTCCTCCTCTCTCTTCCTCCTCTCTCTTCTTCTCTCTCCTCCTCCTCTCTTCTCCTCCTCTCTCTTCCTCCTCTCTCTTACTTCTCTGCCCTCTTCCTCTCTCTTCCTTCTCTCTCTTCCTCCTCTCTCTTCCTCCTCTCTCCTCCTACTCTCTCCTCCTCCTCTCTCTCCTCCTCTTCCTATCCGTCTCTCTTCCACCTCTACCCTACTCCTCTCTCTTCCTCCTCTCTCTACCTCCTCTCTCCTCTTCCTCTCTCTTCCTCCTCTCTCTTCTCCTGTCTCTTCCTCCTCTCTGTTTCTCCTCTCTCTTCCTCCTCTTTCTCTTCCTCTCTCTTCCTCCTCTCTTCTTCCTCCTCTCTCCTTTTCCTCTTTCTTCCTCCTCTCTCTTTCTCCTTTCTCCTCATTCTCTCTCTTACTCCTCTCTCCTCTTCATCTCTCTTCCTCCTCTCTCTTCCTCCTCTCTCCTCTTCATCTCTTTTCCTCCTCTCTCATCCTCCTCTCTCCTTCCTCCTCTCTCTTCCTCCTCTCTCTTCCTCCTCTCTCTTCCTCCTCTCTCTTCCTCCCTCTCTTCCTCCTCTCTCTTCCTTCTCTCTCCTCCTCCTCTCTTCTCCTCCTTTCAATTCCTCCTCTCTCTTACTTCTCTGTCCTCTTCCTCTCTCTTCCTTCTCTCTCTTCCTCCTCTTTCTTCCTCCTCTCTCTTCCTCCTCTCTCTTCTCCTCTCTCTTTCTCCTGTCTCTTCCTGCTCTTCTTCCTCCTCTCCTCATTCCTTCTCTCTCCTCTTCCTCTCTCCTCCTCCTCTCTCTTCCTCCTCTCTCTTCCTCCTCTCTTTTTCTCCTCTTTCCTCTTCCTCTCTCTTCCTCCTCTCTCTTCCTCTTCTCTCCTCCACTTCTCTCCTCTTCCTCTCTCTTTCTCCTCTCTCTTCCTCCTCTTTCTTCCTCCTCTCTCTTCCTCCTCTCTCTTCCTTCTCTCTCCTCTTCCACTCTCCTCCTCCTCTCTCCTTCCTCCTCTCTCTTCCTCCTCTCTTTTCTCCTCTCTCCTCTTCCACTCTCTTCCTCCTCTCTCTTCCTCTTCTCTCCTCCACTTCTCCACTCTTCCTCTCTCTTTCTCCTCTCTCTTCCCCCTCTCTCTTCCCCTCTCTATTCCTCCCTCTTTCTTCCTCCACTCTCTCCTCCTCTCTCTGCCTCCTCTCTCTTCCTTCTCTCTCCTCTTCCTCTCCCTTCCTCCTCTCTCATCCTCGTCTTTCTTCCTCCTCTCTCTTCCTCCTGTCTCTTCCTCCTCTCTCCTCTTCCTCTCTCTTCCTCCTCTCACCTCCTGCTGTCTCCCCTTTCCTCTCTCTTCCTCCTCTCTCTTCCTCATCTCTCTTCCTCCTCTCTCTTCCTCGTCTCTCTTCCTCCTCTCTCCTCCTACTCTCTCCTCCTACTCTCTCTCCTCATCTCTCTTCCTCCTCATCTCTTCCTCCTGTCTCATCCTCCTCTCTCTTCTCCTCTCTCTTCCTCCTCTCTCTTCCTCCTCTCTCTTCCTCCCCTCTCTTCCTTCTCTCTCCTCCTCCTCTCTTCTCCTCCTCTCTCTTCCTCCTCTCTCTTACCTTCTCTGTCCTCTTCCTCTCTCTTCCTTCTCTCTCTTCCTCCTCTTTCTTCCTCCTCTCTCTTCCTCCTCTCTCTTCCTCCTCTCTCTTCCTCCTCTCTCTTCCTTCTCTCTCCTCCTCCTCTCTTCTCCTCCTCTCTCTTACTTCTCTGTCCTCATCCTCTCTCTTCCTTCTCTCTCTTCCTCCTCTTTCTTCCTCCTCTCTCTTCCTCCTCTCTCTTCCTCCTCTCCCTTTCTCCTGTCTCATCCTCCTCTCTCTTCCTCCTTCTCTTCCTCCTCTCTCTTCCTCCTCTCTCTTCCTCCTCTCTCTTCCTCCTCTCTCTTCCTCCTCTCTCTTCCTTCTCTCTCCTCCTCCTCATCTTCTCCTCCTCTCTCTTCCTCCTCTCTCTTACTTCTCTGTCCTCTTCCTCTCTCTTCCTTCTCTCTCTTCCTCCTCTTTCTTCCTCCTCTCTCTTCCTCCTCTCTCTTCCTCCTCTCTCTTCCTCCTCTCTCTCCTTCTCTCTCCTCCTCTCTTCTCCTCTCTCTCTTCCTCCTCTCTCTTACTTCACTGTCCTCTTCCTCTCTCTTCCTTCTCTCTCTTCCTCCTCTCTCTTCCAGCTCTCTCCTCTACTCTCTCCTCCTCCTCTCTCTTCCTCCTCTTTCCTATCCGTCTCTCTTCCTCCTCTCTCCTACTCATCTCTCTTCCTCCTCTCTCTACCTCCTCTCTCCTCTTCCTCTCTCTTCCTCCTCTCTCTCCTCCTGTCTCTTCCTCCTCTCTGTTTCTCCTCTCTCTTCCTCCTCTTTCTCTTCTCCTCTCTCCTTTTCCTCTTTCTTCATCCTCTCTCTTTCTCCTTTCTCCTCATTCTCTCTCTTACTCCTCTCTCCTCTTCATCTCTCTTCCTCCTCTCTCTTCCTCCTCTCTCCTCTTCATCTCTTTTCCTCCTCTCTCTTCCTCCTGTCTCATCCTCCTCTCTCTTCCTCCTCTCTCTTCCTCCTCTCTCTTCCTCCTCTCTCTTCCTCCTCTCTCTTCCTTCTCTCTCCTCCTCCTCTCTTCTCCTCCTTTCAATTCCTCCTCTCTCTTACTTCTCTCTCCTCTTCCTCTCTCTTTCTCCTCTCTCTTCCCCCTCTCTCTTCCCCCTCTCTATTCCTCCTCTTTCTTCCTCCACTCTCCTCCTCCTCTCTCTGCCTCCTCTCTCTTCCTTCTCTCTCCTCTTCCCTCTCCCTTCCTCCTATCTCATCCTCGTCTTTCTTCCTCCTCTCTCTTCCTCCTGTCTCTTCCTCCCTCTCTCTTCCTCCTGTCTCTTTCTCCTCTCTCTTTCTCCTCTGTCTTCCTCCTCTCTCTTCCTCCTGTCTCTTTCTCCTCTCTCTTCCTCCTCTCTCTTCCTACTCTCTCCTCCTCCTCTCTCCTCCTCCTCTCTCTTCCTCCTCTCTCTTCCTTCTCTCTCCTCTTCCTCTCTCTTCCTCCTCTCTCTTCCTCCTCTCTCTTCCTCCTCTCTCCTCCTACTCTCTCCTCCTCCTCTCTCTTCCTCCTCTTTCCTATTCGTCTCTCTTCCTCCTCTCTCCTACTCATCTCTCTTCCTCCTCTCTCTTCCTCCTGTCTCTTCCTCCTCTCTGTTTCTCCTCTCTTCTTCCTCCTCTTTCTCTTCCTCTCTCTTCCTCCTCTCTCTTCCTCCTCTCTCCTTTTCCTCTTTCTTCCTCCTCTCTCTTTCTCCTTTCTCCTCATTCTCTCTCTTACTCCTCTCTCCTCTTCATCTCTTTCCTCCTCTCTCTTCCTCCTGTCTCATCTCCTCTCTCTTCCTCCTCTCTATTCCTCCTGTCTCATCCTCCTCTCTCTTCCTCCTCTCTCTCCTCCTCTCTCTTCCTCCTCTCTCTTCTCTCCTCTCTCTTCCTCCTCTCTCTTCCTCCTCTCTCTTCCTCCTATTTTCCTCTCTCTCTTCCTTCTCTCTCCTCCTCCGCTCTTCTCCTCCTCTCTCTTCCTCCTCTCTCTTACTTCTCTGTCCTCTTCCTCTCTCTTCCTTCTCTCTCTTCCTACTCTTTCTTCCTCCTCTCTCTTCCTCCTCTCTCTTCCTCCTCTCTCTTTCTCCTGTCTCTTCCTGCTCTCTCTTCCTCCTCTCTTTTCCTTCTCTCTCCTCTTCCTCTCTCCTCCTCCTCTCTCTTCCTCCTCTCTCTTCCTCCTCTCTTTTTCTCCTCTCTCCTCTTCCTCTCTCTTCCTCCTCTCTCTTCCTCTTCTCTCCTCCACTTCTCTCCTCTTCCTCTCTCTTTCTCTCTCTCTTCCTCCTCTTTCTTCCTCCTCTCTCTTCTTCCTCTCTATTCCTCCTTTCTCTTTCCCCTGTCTCTTCCTGCTCTCTCTTCCTCCTCTCTCTTCCTTCTCTCTCCTCTTCCTCTCTCCTCCTCCTCTCTCTTCCTCCTCTCTCTTCCTCCTCTCTTTTTCTCCTCTCTCCTCTTCCTCTCTCTTCCTCCTCTCTCTTCCTCTTCTCTCCTCCACATCTCTCCTCTTCCTCTCTCTTTCTCCTCTCTCTTCCCCTCTCTCTTCCCCCTCTTCTTCCTCCTCTTTCTTCTCCACTCTCCTCCTCCTCTCTCTTCCTCCTCTCTCTTCCTTCTCTCTCCTCTTCCTCTCTTCCTCCTCTCTCTTCCTCGTCTTTCTTCCCTCTCTCTTCCTCCTGTCTCTTCCTCCTCTCTCTTCCTCCTGTCGCTTTCTCCTCTCTCTTTCTCCTCTGTCTTCCTCCTCTTCTTCCTCCTGTCTCTTTCTCCTCTCTCTTCGTCCTCTCTCTTCCTTCTCTCTCCTCCACCTCTCTCCTCCTCCTCTCTCTTCCTCCTCTCTCTTCCTTCTCTCTCCTCTCCTCTCTCTTCCTCCATTCTCTTCTTCTCTCTATTCCTCCTCTATCTTCTCCTCTCTCTTCCTCCTCTCTTCTTCTCCTCTCTCTTCCTCCTTTTTCTTCCTCCTCTCTCTTCCTCCTGTCTCTTCCTCCTGTCTCTTCCTTCTCTCTCTTCCTCCTCTTTCTTCCTCCTCTCTCTTCCTTCTCTCTCCTCTTCCTCACTCTTCCTCCTCTCTCTTCCTCCTCCTTTCATCCTCCTCTCTCTTCCTCCTGTCTCTTCCTCCTCTCTCTTCCTCTTCTCTCTCCTCCTCTTTCTTCCTCCTATCTCTTCCTTCTCTCTCCTCCTCCTCTCTCCTCCTCCTCTCTCTTCCTCCTCTGTCTTCCTCCTTTCTCTTCCTCCTCTCTCTTCCTCTCTCTCCTCTTACTCTCTCTTCCTCCTCTCTCTTCCTCCTGTCTCCTATTCCTCCCTATTCTCCTCTCTCTACCTCCTCTCTCTTCCTCCTCTCTCTTCCTCATCTCTCTTCCTCCTCTCTCTTCCTAGGTCTCTCTTCCTCCTCTCTCCTCCTACTCTCTCCTCCTACTCTCTCTTCCTCCTCTCTCTTCCTCCTCTCTCTTCCTCCTCTCTCTTCTCCTCTCTCTTCCTCCTCTCTCTTCCTTCTCTCTCCTCCTCCTCTCTTCTCCTCTCTCTCTCCTCCTCTCTCTTACTTCTCTGTCCTCTTCCTCTCTCTTCCTTCTCTCTCTTCCTCCTCTTTCTTCCTCCTCTCTCTTCCTCCTCTCTCTTCCTCCTCTCTCTTTCCTCTGTCTCTTCCTGCTCTCTCTTCCTCCTCTCTCTTCCTTCTCTCTCCTCTTCTCTCTCCTCCTCCTCTCTCTTCCTCCTCTCTCTTCCTCCTCACTTTTCTCCTGTCTCCTCTTCCTCACTCTTCCTCCTCTCTCTTCCTCTTCTCTTCCTCCACTTCTCTCCTCTTCCTGTCTCTTCTCCTCTCTCTTCTCCTCTCACTTCCTCCTCTCTCTTCCTCCTCTTTCTTCCTCCTGTCTCTTCCTCTTTCTCTTCCTCCTCTCTCTTCCTCCTCTCTCCTCTTACTCTCTCTCCTCCTCTCTCTTCCTCCTGTCTCCTATTCCTCCCTATTCATCCTCTGTCCACCTCCTCTCTCTTCCTCCTCTCTCTTCCTCTCTCTCTTCCTTCTCTCTCCTCCTCCTCTCTCTCCTCCTCTCTCTTCCTCCTCTCTCTTACTTCTCTGTCGTCTTCCTCTCTCTTCCTTCTCTCTCTTCCTCCTCTTTCTTCCTCCTCTCTCTTCCTCCTCTCTCTTCCTCCTCTCTCTTTCTCCTGTCTCTTCCTGCTCTCTCTTCCTCCTCTCTCTTCCTTCTCTCTCCTCTTCTCTCTCCTCCTCCTCTCTCTTCCTCCTCTCTCTTCCTCCTCACTTTTTCTCCTGTCTCCTCTTCCTCACTCTTCCTCCTCTCTCTTCCTCTTCTCTCCTCCACTTCTCTCCTCTTCCTGTCTCTTTCTCCTCTCTCTTCCTCCTCTCACTTCCTCCTCTCTCTTCCTCCTCTTTCTTCCTCCTGTCTCTTCCTCCTTTCTCTTCCTCCTCTCTCTTCCTCCTCTCTCCTCTTACTCTCTCTTCCTTTCTCTCTTCCTCCTGTCTCTTCCTCCTGTCTCTTCCTCCTCTCTCTTCTCCTCTCTCTTCGTCGTCTCTACTCCTCCTCTCTCTTCCTCCAGTCTCTTCATCCTGTCTCTTCCTCGTCTCTCTTCTCCTGTCTCTTCGACCTCTCTCTTCCTCCTCTCACTTCCTCCTCTATCTTCCTCCTCTCTCTTCCCCTCTCTCTTCCTCCTCTCTCTTCTCCTCTTTCTTCCTCCTCTCTCTTCTCCTGTCTCTTCCTCCTCTCTCTTCCTCCTCTCTCTACTCCTCTCTCTTCCTCCTCTCTCTTCCTTCTCTCTCCTCTCCTCTCTCCTCCTCCTCTCTCTTCCTCCTCTCTCTTCTTCTCTCTCCTCTTCCTCTCTATTCTTCTCTCTTCCTCCTCTCTATTCCTCCTCTATATTCCTCCTCTCTCTTCCTCCTCTCTCTTCCTCCTCTCTCTTCTCCTCTTTCTTCCTCCTCTCTCTTCCTCCTGTCTCTCCTTCCTCTCTCTTCCTCTCTCTCTTCCTCCTCTTTCTTCCTCCTCCTCTCTCCTCCTCTCTCTTCCTCCTCTCTCCTATTCCTCCCTATTCCTCCTCCTCCACCTCCTCTCTCTTCCTCCTCTCTCTTCCTCCTGCTCTTCATTCTCTCTCTTCCTCCTCTCTCTTCCTCCTCTCTCATCCTCACCTCTCTTCTTCCTTTCCTCTACACCTCTCTCTTCTTCCTCTCTCTTCTACTCTCTCTTCCTCCTCTCTCTTCCTCCTCTCTCTTGCTCCTCCCTCTTCCTCACCTCTCTTCCTACTCCCTCTTCCTCATCTCTCTTCCTCCTCTCTCTTTCTCCTCCTCTCTTCTCCTCATCTCTCTTCCTCCTCTCTCATCATCCACTCTCTTCCTCCTCTCTATTCCTACTCTCTCTTCCTCCTCTCTCCTCTTCCTCTCTCTTCCTCCTCTTCCTCTTCCTTCCTCTCTCTCTTCCTCCTCTCTCCTTTTTTTCTCTCTTCCTCCTCTCGCTTCCTCCTCTCTCTTCCTCCACTCTCCACTTCCTCTCTCTTCCTCCACTCTATTCCTCCTATCTCTTGTTCTTATCTCTTCCTCCTCTCTCCTCTTCCCCACTCTTCCTCCTCTCTCTTCTTCCTCTCTCCTCCACCTCTCTCCTCTTCCTCTCTCTTCCTCCTCTCTCTTCCTCCTCTCTCCTCTTCCTCTCTCTTCCTCCTACCTCTTCCTCCTCTCTCTTCATCCTCGCTCTTTCTCCTCACTCCTCTTCCTCTTTCTTCCTCCTCTCTCTTCCTCCTCTCTCTTCCTTCTCTCTTCTCCTCCTCTCTCCTTTTCCTTTCTCCTTTTCCTCTCTCCTCTTCCTCTCTCTTTCTCCTCTCTCTACCCTCTCTCTCTCTTCTTCCTCTCTACTCATCCTCTCTCGTCTTCTTTTCTGTTCCTCCTCCTCACTCTTTTTCCTCTCTCTTCCTCCTCACTCTTCCTCCTCTCTCTTCCTCCTCCTCTTCCTCTCTCTTTCTCCTGTCTCTTTCATTTTGTCTCAATTTCCTCTCTCTTTGTCCTCTCTCTTCCTTCTCTCTCTTTCTCCTTACTCCTCCTCCTCTCTCCTCTTCCTCTCTTCCTCCTCCTCCTCTCACTTACTCCTCTCTCCTCTTCCTCTCTCTTCCTCCTCTCACTTCCTCCTCACTCTTCCTCCTCTCTTCTCCTCTTCTCTCCAATTCCTCTCTCATTTTCTTCTGTCATCCTCCTCTCACTTCCTCCTCTCTCTTCCTCCTATCTTTCTCCTCTCTCTTACTTCTCTCTCCTCCTCCTCTCTCTTCCTCCTCTCCCTTCCATCTCTCTCCACTTACTCTCTCTTCCTCCTCTCTCTTCCTCCTCTCTCTTCCTCCTCTCACTTCCTCCTCTCTCCTCCTCCTCTCTCCTCTTTCTCTCTCTTCCTCCTCTCTCCCCTTCCTCTCTCTTCCTCCTCTCTCTTCCTCCTCTCTCCTTTTTTTCTCTCTTCCTCCTCTATCTTCCTCCTCTCTCCTCCTAGTCTCTCCTCTTCCTGTCTCTTCCTCCTCTGTCTTCCTCTTCTCCTCTTCCTCTTTCTTCCTCCGCTCTCTTCCTCCTCTCTCTTCCTCCTCTGCCTTCCTCCTCTTTTCTCCTCCGCTCTCTTCTTCATCTCTCTTCCGCCTCTCTCTTTCTCCTCTCTCTTCCTTCTCTCTCCTCCTCCTCTCTCTTCCTCCTCTCTCTTCATCCTCTCTCCTCTTCTTCTCTCTTCCTCCTCTCTCTTCCTCCTCTCTCCTCCTCCTCTTTCTTCCTCTTCTCTCTTCCTCCTCTCTCCTGTTCCTCTCTCCTCCTCCTCTCTCTTCCTCCTCTCTCTTCCTCCTCTCTCTGCCACTTCTCTATTCCTCCTGTCTCCTCCTCCTCTCTCTTCCTACTCTCTCTTCCTCCTCTCTCTTCCTACTGTCTCCTCCTCCTCTCTCTTCCTCCTATCTCCTCCATCTCTCTCCTCCTCCTCTCTGTTTTTCTTTTCTCTTCCTTCTCTCTCCTCTTCCTCTCTCTTCCTCCTCTCTCTTCCTCCTCTCTCTCTTCCTCCTCTCTCTTCCTCCTCTCTCCGCCTTCTCTCTCTTCCTCCTCTCTATTTTTGCTCTCTCTTCCTCCTCTCTCTTCCTCCTCTCTCTTCCTCCTCTCTCTTCCTCCTCTCTCTTCCTCCTCTCTCCTCCTCCTCTCTCTTCCTCCTCTCTCCTCCTCCTCCCTCTTCCTCCTCTTTCTTCCTCCTGTCTCCTCCTCCTCTCTCTTCCTCTTCTCACTTCCTCCTCTCTCTTCCTCCTCTCTCTTCATCCTCTCTCCTCGTCCTCTCTCTTCCTCCTCTCTCTTCCTGCTCACTTCCTCCTCTCTCTTCCTCCTCTCTCTTCCTCCTCTCTCCTCTTCCTCTCTCTTCCTCCGCTCTCTTCCTCCTGTCTCTTCCTCCTCGCTCCTCTTCCTCTCTCTTCCTCCTCTCTCTTCCACCTCTCTCTTCTTCCTATCTATTACTCCTCTCTCTTCCTCCTCTCCCTTTATCCTCTCTCTTCCTCCTCACTCTTCCTCCTCTCTTCTACTCTTCTCTCCACTTCCTCTCTCATCTTCCTCTGTCATCCGCCTCTTTCTTCCTCCTCTTTCTTCCTCCTGTCACTTCCTCCTCTCTCCTCTTCCTGTCTCTTCGTCCTCTCTTTTTTCCTCTCTCTTCCTCGTCTCTCCTCCACCACTGTCCTCTTCCTCTCTCTACTCCTCTCTCTTCCTGTTCTCTCTTCCTCCTCTCTCTTCCTCCTCTCTCCTATTCCTCTCCCTTCCTAATCTCTCTTCGTCCTCTGCCTTCCTCCTCTCTCTTCCTCCTCTCTCCTCCTCGTCTCTCTTCCTCCTCTCTCTTTCTCCTGTCTCTTCCTTTTCTGTCTTCCTACTCTTTCCTCTTCCTCTCTCTTCCTCCTTTCTCTTCCTCCTATCTCTTCCTCATCTCTCTTCCTCCTCTGTTTTCCTCTTCTCTCTTCCTCCTCCCTCTTCCTCCACTCTCTTCCTTCTCTCTCCTCCTCCTCTCTCTTCCTCCTCTATCTTCCTCCTCTCTACTCTTCCTCTCTCTTCCTCCTGTCTCTTCCTCCTGTGTCTTCCTCCTCTCTCTTCCTCCTGTCTCTTCCTCCTCTTTCTTCCTCCTCTCTCTTCCTCCTCTCTCTTCCTCTTCTCTGTTCCTCCTATCTCCTCTTCCTGTCTCTTTCTCCTCTCTTTCCCTCCTCTCTCCTCCTCCTCTCTCTTGTTCTTCTCTCTTCCTCCTCTCTCTTCCTCCTCTCTCTTCCTCCTCTCTCCTCTTCTTCTCTGTTCCTCCTCTCTCCTCCTCTTCTCTCCTCTTCTTTCTCTTTCTCCTCTCTCTTCCTCCTCACTCTTTCTCCTCTCTTCTCCTCCTCTCTCCTCTTCCTCTCTCATCTTCTTCTCTCATCCACCTCTTTCTTCCTCCTCTCTCTTCCTCCTCTCTCTTCCTCCTCTCTCCTCTTACTGTCTCTTCCTCCTCTCTTTTCCTCCTCTCTCTTCCTCGTCTCTCCTCCAACACTCTCCTCTTCGTCTCTCTTCCTCCTTTCTCTTCCTCCTCTCTCATCCTCCTCTCTCTTCCACCTCTCTATTCCTCCTCTCTCGTCCTCCTCTTTCCTCCTACTCTCTCTTCCTCCCCTCTCTTCCTACTCTCCCTTCCTCCTCTCTTCTTCCTCTCTCTTTCTCCTTTCTCCTCTTCCTCTCTCTTGCTCCTCTCTCAACCTCCTCTCTCCTTTTTCTCTCTCTTCCTCCTCTCTCTTCATCCTCTCTCTTCCTCCTTTCTCTTCCTTCTCTCTCCTCCTCCTCTCTCTTCCTCTGCTCTCTTCCTCCTCTCTCTTACTCCTCTCTCTTCCTCCTCTCTCTTCCTCCTCTCCTCTTCCTCTCTCCTCTTCCTCTCTCTTCTTCCATTCTCTTCGTCCTCTCTCTTCCTCCTTGCTCCTCTTCCGCTTTCCTCCTCCTCTCTCTTCCTCCTCTCTCTTCATCCTCTCTCCTCCTCCTCTCTCTTCCTCCTCTCTCTTCCTCCTCTAGCTCTTCTTCTCTCCTTTTCCTCTCTCTTCCTCCTCTCTCTTCCTCCTCTCCCTTCCTTCTCTCTCTTCCTCCTCTCTCTTCCTCCTCTCTCTTCCTCAACACTCCTCCTTCTCTCTCTTCCTCCTCTCTCTTCCTCCTCTGCCTCTTCTTCTCTCCTTTTCCTCTCTCTTCCTCCTCTCTCTTCCTTCTCTCTCTTCTTCCTCTCTCTTTCTCCTCTCTTCTCTTACTCTCTCTTCCTCTTCTCTCTTCCTCCTCTCTCCTCTTCCTCTCTATTAGTCCTCTCCCTTCCTCCTCTCTCTTCCTCCTCTCCCTTCCTTCTCTCTCTTCCTCCTCTCTCTTCCTCCTCTCTCTTCCTCAACTCTCCTCCTTCTCTCTCTTCCTCCTCTCTCTTCCTCCTCCTCTTCCTCCTCTCTCTTCCTCCTCTCTCCTTTTTCTCTCTCTTCCTCCTCTCTCTTCCTCCTCTCTCTTCCTAATCACTCTTCCTCCACTCTCCTCCTCCTCTCTCCTCTTCTTCCCTCTTCCTCCTCTCTCCTCCTCCTGTCTCCTTTTTTTCTCTCTTCCTCCTCTCGCTTCCTCCTCTCTCTTCATCCCCTCTCCTCCTCCTCTCTTCTCTTCCTCTTTCTCTTCGTCTCTCCTCCTCCTCTCTCTTCCTGCTCTCTCTTCCTCCTCTCTCCTTCTCTTTACTCTTTCTCCTCTCTCTTCCTCCTCTCTCTTCCTTCTCTCTCTTCCTCCTCTCTCTTTCTCCTCGCTCCTCTACCTCTCTCTTCATCCACTCTCTTCCTCCTCTATCTTCTTCCTCTCTCTTCCTCCTCTCTCTTCCTCCTCTCTCCTCCTCCTCTCTATTCCTCCTCTCTTCATCCACTCTCTTTCTCCTGTCTCTCCCTCCACTCTCCTCTTCGTCTCTATTACAACTCTCTCTTCCTCCTCTCTCTTCCTTCTCTCTCCTCCTCCTCTCTCTTCCTCCTCCCTCTTCCTCCTCTCTCCTCTTACTCTCTCTTCCTCCTCTCTCTTCCTCCTCTCTCTTTCTACTCTCTCTTCCTCCTCTATCTTCCTCCTCTCTCCTCCTCCTCTCTCTTCCTCCTCTCTCTTCCTCCTCTCTCTTCCTACACTTTCTTCTTTCTCTCTCTTCCGCCTCCCTCTTCCTCCTCTCTCTTCCTCCTCTCTCCTCTTCCTCTCTATTACTCCTCTCTCTTCCTCCTCTCTCTTCCTCCTCTCTCTTCCTCCTGTCTCTTCCTCGTCTCTCTTCCTCCTGTCTCTTCGACCTCTCTCTTCCTCCTCTCTCTTCCTCCTCTCACTTCCTCCTCTATCTTCCTCCTCTCTCTTCCTCCTCTCTCTTCCTTCTCTTTCATCCTGCTCTCTCTTCCTCCTCTCTCTTCCTCCTCTCTCTTCCTCCTGTCTCTTCCTCCTCTCTCTTCCTCCTCTCTCCTCCTTCTCTCTCCTCCTCCTCTCTCCTCCTCCTCTCTCTTCCTCCTCTCTCTTCCTTCTCTCTCCTCTTCCTCTCACTTCCTCCTCTCTCTTCCTCTTCTCTATTCGTCCTCTATCTTCCTCCTCTCTCTTCCTCCTCTCTCTTCGTCCTCTTTCTTCCTCCTCTTTCTTCCTCCTCTCTCTTCCTCCTGTCTCTTCCTCCTCTCTCCTCCTCCTCTCTCTTCCTCCTCTCACCTCCTGCTGTCTCCCCTTTCTCTCTCTTCCTCCTCTCTCTTCGTCCTCTCTCCTCCTCCTCTCTCTTCCTCCTCTCACCTCCTGCTGTCTCCCCTTTCTCTCTCTTACTCCTCTCTCTTCGTCCTCTCTCCTCCTCCTCTCTCCTCCTCCTCTCTCTTCCTCCTCTCTATTCCTCCTCTCTCTTCCTCCTCTCTCTTCCTCCTCTCTCCTCTTCCACTCTCTTTCTCCTCTCTCCTCCTCATCTCTCTTCCTCCTCTCTCTTCCTCGTCTCTCTTCCTCCTTTCTCGTCCTACAATCTCCTCCTACTCTCTCTTCCTCCTCTCTCCTCCTCATCTCTCTTCCTCCTCTCTCTTCCTCGTCTCTCTTCCTCCTCTCTCCTCCTACACTCTCCTCCTACTCTCTCTTCCTCCTCGCTCTTCTTCCTCTCTCCTCCTCCTCTCCCTTCCTCCTCTCTCTTCCTTCTCTCTCCTCTTCCTCTCTCTTCTTCCTCTCTCTTCCTCCTCTCTATACCTCCTCTATCTTCCTCCTCTCTCTTCCTCTTCTCTCTTCCTCCTGTCTCTTCCTCCTCTTTCTTCCTCCTCTCTCTTCCTCCTGTCTCTTCCTCCTGTCTCTTCCTCCTCTCTCTTCCTTCTCTTTCTTCCTCCTCTCTCTTCCTTCTCTCTCCTCCTCCTATCTCCTCCTCCTCTCTCTTCCTCTTCTCTCTTCCTTCTCTCTCCTCTTCCTCTCTCTTCCTCCTCTTTCTTCCTCCTATCTCTTCCTCCTCTCTCCTCCTCCTCTCTCTTCCTCCTCTCTCTTCCTTCTCTCTCCTCTTCCTCTCTTCCTCCTTCTCTCTTCCTCCTCTTTCTTCCTCCTCTCTCTTCCTCGTCTCTCTTCCTCCTCTCTCTTTCTCCTGTCTCTTCCTGCTCTCTCTTCCTCCTCTCTCTTCCTTCTCTCTCATCTTCCTCTCTCTTCCCCCTCTCTCTTCCTCCTCTCTCTTCCTCCTCTCTCTTCCTCCTCTCTCTTCCTTCTCTCTCATCTTCCTCTCTCTTCTTCCTCTCTCTTCCTCCTCTCTATTCCTCCTCTACCTTCCTCCTCTCTCTTCCTCCTCTCTCTTCCTCCTCTCTCTTCCTCATCTTTCTTCCTCCTCTCTCCTTCTACTCTCTCTTCCTCTTCTCTCTTCCTCCTTTCTCTTCGTCCTCTCTCTTCCTCCTCTTTCTTCCTCCTCTCTCTTCCTCCTGTCTCTTCCTCCTGTCTCTTCCTTCTGTCTCTTCCTCCTCTTTCTTCCTCCTCTCTCTACCTCCTCTCTCTTCCTCCTCTCTCTTCCTTCTCTCTCCTCCTCCTCTCTCCTCCTCCTCTCTCTTCCTCCTCTCTCTTCCTTCTCTCTCCTCTTCCTCTCTCTTCTTCCTCTCTTTCCTCCTCTCTATTCCTCCTCTATATTCCTCCTCTCTCTTCCTCCTCTCTCTTCCTCCTCTCTCTTCCTCCTCTCTCTTCCTCCTCTTTCTTCCTCCTCTCTCTTCCTCCTGTCTCTTCCTCCTCTCTCTTCCTCCTCTCTCTTCCTCCTCTCTCTTCCTCCTCTCTCTTCCTCCTCTCTCCTATTCCTCCCTATTCCTCCTCATTCCACCTCCTCTCTCTTCCTCCTGTCTCTTCATCCTCTCTCGTCCTCATCTCTCTTCCTCCTCTCTCTTCCTCCTCTCTCTTCCTCCTCTCTCTTCCTCCTCTCTCTTCCTCCTCTTACTTCCTCCTGTCTCTTTCTCCTCTATCATCCTCCTCTCTCTTCCGCCTCACTCTTCCTCCTCTTTCCTTTTCCTCTCTCTTCCTCCTCTCTCTTCCTTCTCTCTCCTCCTCCTCTCTCCTCCTCCTCTCTCCTCCTCCTCTCTCTTCCTCCTCTCTCTTCCTCCTTTCTCTTCGTCCTCTCTCTTCCTCCTCTTTCTTCCTCCTCTCTCTTCCTCCTGTCTCTTCCTCCTGTCTCTTCCTTCTCTCTCTTCCTCCTCTTTCTTCCTCCTCTCTCTTCCTTCTATCTCCTCCTCCTCTCTCTTCCTCCTCTCTCTTCCCTCTCTCTCCCCTTCCTCTCTCTTCCTCCTCTCTCTTCCTCCTGTCTCTTCCTCCTGTCTCTTCGTCCTCTCTACTCCTCCTCTCTCTTCCTCCTCTCACTTCCTCCTCTCTCTTCCTCCTCTCTCTTCCTCCTGTCTCTTCCTCCTCTCTCTTCCTCCTCTCTCTACCTCCTCTCTCTTCCTCCTCTCTCTTCCTTCTCTCTCCTCCTCCTCTCTCCTCCTCCTCTCTCTTCCTCCTCTCTCTTCCTTCTCTCTCCTCTTCCTCTCTCCTCCTTCTCTCTCTTCCTTCTCTCTATTCCTCCTCTATCTTCCTCCTCTCTCTTCCTCCTTTCTCTTCGTCCTCTCTCTTCCTCCTCTTTCTTCCTCCTCTCTCTTCCTCCTGTCTCTTCCTCCTGTCTCTTCCTTCTCTCTCTTCCTCCTCCTTCTTCCTCCTCTCTCTTCCTTCTCTCTCCTCCTCCTCTCTCCTCCTCCTCTCTCTTCCTCCTCTCTCTTCCCTCTCTCTCCCCTTCCTCTCTCTTCCTCCTCTCTCTTCCTCCTCTCTCTTCCTCCTGTCTCTTCCTCCTGTCTATTCCTCCTCTCTCTTCCTCCTCTCTCTACCTCCTCTCTCTTCCTCCTCTCTCTTCCTTCTCTCTCCTCCTCCTCTCTCCTCCTCCTCTCTCTTCCTCCTCTCTCTTCCTTCTCTCTCCTCTTCCTCTCTCTTCTTCCTCTCTTTCCTCCTCTCTATTCCTCCTCTCTCTTCCTCCTCTCTCTTCCTCCTCTCTCTTCCTCCTCTCTCTTCCTCCTCTTTCTTCCTCCTCTCTCTTCCTCCTGTCTCTTCCTCCTCTCTCTTCCTCCTCTCTCTTCCTCCTCTCTCTTCCTCCTCTCTCTTCCTCCTCTCTCCTATTCCTCCCTATTCCTCCTCTCTCCACCTCCTCTCTCTTCCTCCTGTCTCTTCATCCTCTCTCGTCCTCATCTCTCTTCCTCCTCTCTCTTCCTCCTCTCTCTTCCTCCTCTCTCTTCCTCCTCTCTCTTCCTCCTCTTACTTCCTCCTGTCTCTTTCTCCTCTATCATCCTCCTCTCTCTTCCGCCTCACTCTTCCTCCTCTTTCCTTTTCCTCTCTCTTCCTCCTCTCTCTTCCACCTCTCTCTTCCTCCATTCTCTTACTCCTCTCTCCTTCTCCTCTCTCATCCTCCTCTCTCTTCCTCCTGTCTCTTCCTCCTGTCTCTTCCTCATCTCTCTTTCTCCTGACTCTTCGACCTCTCTCTTCCTCCTCTCTCTTCCTCCTCTCTCTTCCTCCTCTTTCCTCCTCCTCTCTCTTCCTCCTCTCACCTCCTGCTGTCTCCCCTTTCTCTCTCTTCCTCCTCTCTCTTCCTTCTCTCTCCTCTTCCTCTTTCTTCCTCCTCTCTCTTCCTCCTGTCTCTTCCTCCTGTCTCTTCCTCCTCTCTCTTCCTTCTCTTTCTTCCTCCTCTCTCTTCCTTCTCTCTCCTCCTCCTCTCTCCTCCTCCTCTCTCTTCCTCTTCTCTCTTCCTTCTCTCTCCTCTTCCTCTCTCTTCCTCCTCTTTCTTCCTCCTCTCTCTTCCTTCTCTCTCCTCCTCCTCTCTCCTCCTCCTCTCTCCTCCTCCTCTCTCTTCCTCCTCTCTCTTCCTTCTCTCTCCTCTTCCTCTCTCTTCCTCCTCTCTCTTCCTCCTCTCTCTTCCTCCTCTCTCTTCCTTCTCTCTCCTCTTCCTCTCTCTTCTTCCTCTCTCTTCCTCCTCTCTATTCCTCCTCCATCTTCCTCCTCTCTCTTCCTCCTCTCTCTTCCTCCTCTCTCTTCCTCCTCTTTCTTTCTCCTCTCTCTTTCTCCTCTCTCTTCCTCCTCTCTCTTCCGCCTCTCTCTTCCTCCTCTTACCTCTTCCTCTCTCTTCCTCCTCTCTCTTCCTCCTCTCTCTTCCTCCTTTCTCTTACTCCTCTCTCCTTCTCCTCTCTCATCCTCCACTCTCTTCCTCCTGTCTCTTCCTCCTGACTCTTCCTCGTCTCTCTTTCTCCTATCTCTTCGACCTCTCTCTTCCTCCTCTCTCTTCCTCCTCTCACTTCCTCCTCTATCTTCCTCCTGTCTCTTCCTCCTCCCTCTTCCTCCTCTCTCTTCTTCCTCTTTCATCCTCCTCTCTCTTTCTCCTCTCTCTTCCTCCTCTCTCTTCCTTCTCTCTCCTCCTCCTCTCTCCTCCTCCTCTCTCCTCCTCCTCTCTCTTCCTCCTCTCTCTTCCTCCTTTCTCTTCGTCCTCTCTCTTCCTCCTCTTTCTTCCTCCTCTCTCTTCCTCCTGTCTCTTCCTCCTGTCTCTTCCTTCTCTCTCTTCCTCCTCTTTCTTCCTCCTCTCTCTTCCTTCTATCTCCTCCTCCTCTCTCTTCCTCCTCTCTCTTCCCTCTCTCTCCCCTTCCTCTCTCTTCCTCCTCTCTCTTCCTCCTCTCTCTTCCTCCTGTCTCTTCGTCCTCTCTACTCCTCCTCTCTCTTCCTCCTCTCACTTCCTCCTCTCTCTTCCTCCTCTCTCTTCCTCCTGTCTCTTCCTCCTCTCTCTTCCTCCTCTCTCTACCTCCTCTCTCTTCCTCCTCTCTCTTCCTTCTCTCTCCTCCTCCTCTCTCCTCCTCCTCTCTCTTCCTCCTCTCTCTTCCTTCTCTCTCCTCTTCCTCTCTCCTCCTTCTCTCTCTTCCTTCTCTCTATTCCTCCTCTATCTTCCTCCTCTCTCTTCCTCCTTTCTCTTCGTCCTCTCTCTTCCTCCTCTTTCTTCCTCCTCTCTCTTCCTCCTGTCTCTTCCTCCTGTCTCTTCCTTCTCTCTCTTCCTCCTCCTTCTTCCTCCTCCTTCTTCCTCCTCTCTCTTCCTTCTCTCTCCTCCTCCTCTCTCCTCCTCCTCTCTCTTCCTCCTCTCTCTTCCCTCTCTCTCCCCTTCCTCTCTCTTCCTCCTCTCTCTTCCTCCTCTCTCTTCCTCCTGTCTCTTCCTCCTGTCTATTCCTCCTCTCTCTTCCTCCTCTCTCTACCTCCTCTCTCTTCCTCCTCTCTCTTCCTTCTCTCTCCTCCTCCTCTCTCCTCCTCCTCTCTCTTCCTCCTCTCTCTTCCTTCTCTCTCCTCTTCCTCTCTCTTCTTCCTCTCTTTCCTCCTCTCTATTCCTCCTCTATATTCCTCCTCTCTCTTCCTCCTCTCTCTTCCTCCTCTCTCTTCCTCCTCTCTCTTCCTCCTCTTTCTTCCTCCTCTCTCTTCCTCCTGTCTCTTCCTCCTCTCTCTTCCTCCTCTCTCTTCCTCCTCTCTCTTCCTCCTCTCTCTTCCTCCTCTCTCCTATTCCTCCCTATTCCTCCTCTCTCCACCTCCTCTCTCTTCCTCCTGTCTCTTCATCCTCTCTCGTCCTCATCTCTCTTCCTCCTCTCTCTTCCTTCTCTCTCTTCCTCCTCTCTCTTCCTCCTGTCTCTTCGACCTCTCTCTTCCTCCTCTCTCTTCCTCCTCTCTCTTCCTCCTCTTTCTTCCTCCTCTCTCTTCCTTCTCTCTCTTCTTCCTCTCTGTTCTTCCTCTCTCTTCCTCCTCTCTATTCCTCCTCTATCTTCCTCCTCTCTCTTCCTCCTCTCTCTTCCTCCTCTCTCTTCCTCCTCTTACTTCCTCCTGTCTCTTTCTCCTCTGTCTTCTTCCTCTCTCTAACGCCTCTCTCTTCCTCCTCTTTCCTCTTCCTCTCTCTTTCTCTTCTCTCTTCCTCCTCTCTCTTCCTACTTTCTCTTACTCCTCTCTCCTTCTCCTCTCTCATCCTCCTCTCTCTTCCTCCTGTCTCTTCCTCCTGTCTCTTCCTCGTCTCTCTTCCTCCTGTCTCTTCGACCTCTCTCTTCCTCCTCTCTCTTCCTCCTCTCACTTCCTCCTCTATCTTCCTCCTGTCTCTTCCTCCTCTCTCTTCCTCCTCTCTCTTCCACCTCTTTCATCCTCCTCTCTCTTCCTCCTGTCTCTTCCTCCTCTCTCTTCCTCCTGTCTCTTTCTCCTCTCTCTTCCTCCTCTCTCTTCCTTCTCTCTCATCCTCCTATCTCCTCCTCCTCTCTCTTCCACCTCTCTCTTCCTTCTCTCCCCTCTTCCTCTCTCTTCCTCCTCTCTCTTCCTTCTCTCTATTCCTCATCTATCTTCCTCCTCTCTCTTCCTCCTCTCTCTTCCTCCTGTCTCTTCCTCCTCTCACTTCCTCCTCTCTCTTCCTCCTATCTCTTCGAACTCTCTCTTCCTCCTCCCTCTTCCTCCTCTCTCTTCCTCCTCTCTCTTCCTCCTCTCTCTTCCTCCTGTCTCTTCGCCCTCTCTCTTCCTCCTCTCTCATCCTCGTCTCTCATCCTCCTCTCTCTTCCTCCTCTCTCTTCCTCCTCTCTCCTCCTCCTCTCTCCTCCTCCTTACTCTTCCTCCTCTCTCTTCCTTCTCTCTCCTCTTCCTCTCTCTTCCTCCTCTCTCTTCCTCCTCTTTCTTCCTCCTCTCTCTTCCTCCTGTCTCTTTCTCCTCTCTCTTTCTCCTCTCTCTTCTTCCTCTCTCTTACGCCTCTCTCTTCCTCCTCTTTCCTCTTCCTCTCTCTTTCTCTTCTCTCTTCCTCCTCTCTCTTCTTACTTTCTCTTACTCCTCTCTCCTTCTCCTCTCTCATCCTCCTCTCTCTTCCTCCTGTCTCTTCCTCCTGTCTCTTCCTCCTCTCTCTTCCTCCTCTCACTTCCTCCTCTATCTTCCTCCTCTCTCTTCCTCCTCTCTCTTCCTTCTCTTTCATCCTCCTCTCTCTTCCTCCAGTCTCTTCCTCCTCTCTCTTCCTCCTGTCTCTTCCTCCTCTCTCTTCCTCCTCTCTCTTCCTTCTCTCTCCTCCTCCTCTCTCCTCCTCCTCTCTCTTCCTCCTCTCTCTTCCTTCTCTCTCCTCTTACTCTCTCTTCCTCCTCTCTCTTCCTCTTCTCTATTCGTCCTCTATCTTCCTCCTCTCTCTTCCTCCTCTCTCTTCGTCCTCTTTCTTCCTCCTCTTTCTTCCTCCTGTCTCTTCCTCCTCTCTCCTCCTCCTCTCTCTTCCTCCTCTCACCTCCTGCTGTCTCCCCTTTCTCTCTCTTCCTCCTCTCTCTTCGTCCTCTCTCCTCCTCCTCTCTCCTCCTCCTCTCACCTCCTGCTGTCTCCCCTTTCTCTCTCTTCCTCCTCTCTCTTCGTCCTCTCTCCTCCTCCTCTCTCCTCCTCCTCTCTCTTCCTCCTCTCTCTTCCTCCTCTCTCCTCTTCCTCTCTCTTTCTCCTCTCTCCTCCTCATCTCTCTTCCTCCTCTCTCTTCCTCGTCTCTCTTCCTCCTTTCTCCTCCTACACTCTACTCCTACTCTCTCTTCCTCCTCTCTCCTCCTCATCTCTCTTCCTCCTCTCAATTCCTCGTCTCTCTTCCTCCTCTCTCCTCCTACACTCTCCTCCTACTCTCTCTTCCTCCTCTCTCTTCTTCCTCTCTCCTCCTCCTCTCTCTTCCTCCTCTCTCTTCCTTCTCTCTCCTCTTCCTCTCTCTTCTTCCTCTCTCTTCCTCCTCTCTATACCTC
Organism: Strix occidentalis; assembly: GCA_030819815.1. Taxonomy (NCBI): domain Eukaryota; kingdom Metazoa; phylum Chordata; class Aves; order Strigiformes; family Strigidae; genus Strix; species Strix occidentalis. The sequence continues at coordinate 22,150 of JASWHU010000638.1, forward strand.
CTCTATCTTCCTACTCTCTCTTCCTCTTCTCTCTTCCTCCTGTCTCTTCCTCCTCTTTCTTCCTCCTCTCTCTTCCTCCTGTCTCTTCCTCCTGTCTCTTCCTCCTCTCTCTTCCTTCTCTTTCTTCCTCCTCTCTCTTCCTTCTCTCTCCTCCTCCTATCTCCTCCTCCTCTCTCTTCCTCTTATCTCTTCCTTCTCTCTCCTCTTCCTCTCTCTTCCTCCTCTTTCTTCCTCCTCTCTCTTCCTTCTCTCTCCTCCTCCTCTCTCCTCTTCCTCTCTCCTCCTCCTCTCTCTTCCTCCTCTCTCTTCCTTCTCTCTCCTCTTCCTCTCCCTTCCTCCTCTCTCTTCCTCCTCTTTCTTCCTCCTCTCTGTTCCTCGTCTCTCTTCCTCCTCTCTCTTTCTCCTGTCTCTCACTGCTCTCTCTTCCTGCTCTCTCTTCTTTCTCTCTCGTCTTCCTCTCTCCTCCTCCTCTCTCTTCCTCCTCTCTCTTCCTTCTCTCTCATCTACCTCTCTCTTCCCCCTCTCTCTTCCTCCTCTCTCTTCCTCTTCTCTCTTCCTCCTCTCTCTTCCTTCTCTCTCCTCTTCCTCTCTCTTCTTCCTCTCTCTTCCTCCTCTCTATTCCTCCTCTATCTTCCTCCTCTCTCTTCCTCCTCTCTCTTCCTCCTCTCTCTTCCTCATCTTTCTTCCTCTTCTCTCTTTCTCCTCTCTCTTCCTCCTTTCTCTTCCGCCTCTCTCTTCCTCCTCTTACCTCTTCCTCTCTCTTCCTCCTCTCTCTTCCTCCTCTCTCTTCCTCCTTTCTCTTACTCCTCTCTCCTTCTCCTCTCTCATCCTCCTCTCTCTTCCTCCTATCTCTTCCTCCTGTCTCTTCCTCGTCTCTCTTTCTCCTGTCTCTTTGACCTCTCTCTTCCTCCTCTCTCTTCCTCCTCTCACTTCCTGCTCTATCTTCCTCCTGTCTCTTCCTCCTCCCTCTTCCTCCTCTCTCTTCTTCCTCTTTCATTCTCCTCTCTCTTTCTCCTCTCTCTTCCTCCTCTCTCTTCCTTCTCTCTCCTCCTCCTCTCTCCCCCTCCTCTCTCTTCCTCCTCTCTCTTCCTTCTCTCTCCTCTTCCTCTCTCCTCCTTCTCTCTCTTCCTTCTCTCTATTCCTCCTCTATCTTCCTCCTCTCTCTTGCTCCTTTCCCTTCGTCCTCTCTCTTCCTCCTCTTTCTTCCTCCTCTCTCTTCCTCCTGTCTCTTCCTCCTGTCTCTTCCTTCTCTCTCTTCCTCCTCTTTCTTCCTCCTCTCTCTTCCTTCTCTCTCCTCCTCCTCTCTCCTCCTCCTCTCTCTTCCTCCTCTCTCTTCCCTCTCTCTCCCCTTCCTCTCTCTTCCTCCTCTCTCTTCCTCCTCTCTCTTCCTCCTCTCTCTTCCTCCTCTCTCTTCCTCCTGTCTCTTCGTCCTCTCTACTCCTCCTCTCTCTTCCTCCTCTCACTTCCTCCTGTCTCTTCCTCCTCTCTCTTCCTCCTGTCTCTTCGTCCTTTCTACTCCTCCTCTCTCTTCCCCCTCTCTCTTCCTCCTCTCTCTTCCTCCTGTCTTTTCGCCCTCTCTCTTCCCCCTCTCTCTTCCTCGTCTCTCTTCCTCCTCTCTCTTCCTCCTCTCTCTTCCTTCTCTCTCCTCCTCCTCTCTCTTCCTCCTCTCTCTTCCTTCTCTCTCTTCCTCCTCTCTCTTCTTCCTGTCTCTTCGCCCTCTCTCTTCCCCCTCTCTCTTCCTCCTCTCTCTTCCTCCTCTCTCTTCCTCGTTTCTCTTACTCCTCTCTCCTTCTCCTCTCTCATCCTCCTCTCTCTTCCTCCTCTCTCTTCCTCCTGTCTCTTCCTCGTCTCTCTTCCTCTTGTCTCTTCGACCTCTCTCTTCCTCCTCTCTCTTCCTCCTCTCTCTTCCTCCTCTTTCTTCCTCCTCTCTCTTCCTCCTGTCTCTTCGTCCTCTCTCTTCTTCCTCTCTCTTCCTCCTCTCTCTTCCTTCTCTCTCCTCCTCCTCTCTCCTCCTCCTCTCTCTTCCTCCTCTCTCTTCCTTCTCTCTCCTCTTCCTCTCTCTTCTTCCTCTCTCTTCCTCCTCTCTATTCCTCCTCTATATTCCGCCTCTCTCTTCCTCCTCTCTCTTCCTCCTCTCTCTTCCTCCTCTTTCTTCCTCCTCTCTCTTCCTCCTCTCTCTTCCTCCTCTCTCTTCCTCCTCTCTCTTCCTCCTCTCTCTTCCTCCTCTCTCTTCCTCCTCTCTCTTCCTCCTCTCTCTTCCTCGTCTCTCTTCCTCCTGTCTCTTCGCCCTCTCTCTTCCCCCTCTCTCTTCCTCCTCTCTCTTCCTCCTCTCTCTTCCTCCTTTCTCTTACTCCTCTCTCCTTCTCCTCTCTTATCCTCCTCTCTCTTCCTCCTGTCTCTTCCTCCTCTTTCTTCCTCGTCTCTCTTCCTCCTCTCTCTTCGTCCTCTCTCATCCTCCTCTCTCTTCCTCCACTTTCTTCCTCCTCTCACTTCCTCCTACCTCTTCGAACTCTCTCTTCCTCCTCCCTCTTCCTCCTCTCTCTTCCTCCTCTCTCTTCCTCCTCTCTCTTCCTCGTCTCTCTTCCTCCTCTCTCTTCCTCCTGTCTCTTCGCCCTCTCTCTTCCCCCTCTCTCTTCCTCCTCTCTCTTCCTCCTCTCTCTTCCTCCTCTCTCTTCCTCCTTTCTCTTACTCCTCTCTCCTTCTCCTCTCTCATCCTCCTCTCTCTTCCTCCTGTCTCTTCCTCCTGTCTCTTCCTCGTCTCTCTTCCTCCTGTCTCTTCGACCTCTCTCTTCTTCCTCTCTCTTCCTCCTCTCTCTTCCTCCTCTTTCTTCCGCCTCTCTCTTCCTCCTCTCTCTTCGTCCTCTCTCTTCCTCCTCTCTCTTCCTCCTCTCTCTTCCTTCTCTCTCCTCCTCCTCTCTCCTCCTCCTCTCTCTTCCTCCTCTGTCTTCCTTCTCTATCCTCTTCCTCTCTCTTCTTCCTCTCTCTTCCTCCTCTCTATTCCTCCTCTATATTCCTCCTCTCTCTTCCTCCTCTCTCTTCCTCCTCTCTCTTCCTCCTCTTTCTTCCTCCTCTCTCTTCCTCTTGTCTCTTCCTCCTTTCTCTTCCTCCTCTCTCTTCCTCCTCTCTCTTCCTCCTCTCTCTTCCTCCTATTTCTTCCTCCTCTCTCTTCCTCCTGTCTCTTCCTCCTCTCTCTTCCTCCTCTCTCTTCCATCTCTCTCCTCCTCCTCTCTCCTCCTCCTCTCTCTTCCTCTTCTCTGTTCCTTTTCTCTCCTCTTCCTCTCTCTTCTTCCTCTCTCTTCCTCCTCTCTATTCCTCCTCTATATTCCTCTTCTCTCTTCCTCCTCTCTCTTCCTCCTCTCTCTTCCTCCTCTTTCTTCCTCACCTCTCTTCCTCCTACCTCTTCGAACTCTCTCTTCCTCCTCCCTCTTCCTCCTCTCTCTTCCTCGTGTCTCTTCCTCCTCTCTCTTTCTCCTGTCTCTTCCTGCTCTCTCTTCCTGCTCTCTCTTCCTTCTCTCTCCTCTTCCTCTCTCCTCCTCCTCTCTCTTCCTCCTCTCTCTTCCTTCTCTCTCCTCTTCCTCTCTCTTCTTCCTCTCTCTTCCTCCTCTCTATTCCTCCTCTATCTTCCTCCTCTCTCTTCCTCCTCTCTCTTCCTCCTCTCTCTTCCTTCTCTCTCCTCTTCCTCTCTCTTCTTCCTCTCTCTTCCTCCTCTCTATTCCTCCTCTATCTTCCTTCTCTCTCTTCCTCCTCTCTCTTCCTCCTCTCTCTTCCTCCTCTTTCCTCCTCCTCTCTCTTTCTCCTCTCTCTTCCTCCTCTCTCTTCTGCCTCTCTCTTCCTCCTCTTACCTCTTCCTCTCTCTTCCTCCTCTCTCTTCCTCCTCTCTCTTCCTCCTTTCTCTTACTCCTCTCTCCTTCACCTCTCTCATCCTCCTCTCTCTTCCTCCTGTCTCTTCCTCCTGTCTCTTCCTCGTCTCTCTTTCTCCTGTCTTTTCGACCTCTCTCTTCCTCCTCTCTCTTCCTCCTCTCACTTCCTCCTCTATCTTCCTCCTGTCTCTTCCTCCTCTCTCTTCCTCCTCTCTCTTCTTCTTCTTTCATCCTCCTCTCTCTTTCTCCTCTCTCTTCCTCCTCTCTCTTCCTTCTCTCTCCTCCTCCTCTCTCCTCCTCCTCTCTCTTCCTCCTCTCTCCTCCTTCTCTCTCTTCCTTCTCTCTATTCCTCCTCTATCTTCCTCCTCTCTCTTCCTCCTTTCTCTACGTCCTCTCTCTTCCTCCTCTTTCTTCCTCCTCTCTCTTCCTCCTGTCTCTTCCTCCTGTCTCTTCCTTCTCTCTCTTCCTCCTCTTTCTCCTCCTCTCTCTTCCTTCTCTCTCCTCCTCCTCTCTCCTCCTCCTCTCTCTTCCTCCTCTCTCTTCCCTCTCTCTCCCCTTCCTCTCTCTTCCTCCTCTCTCTTCCTCCTGTCTCTTCCTCGTCTCTCTTCCTCATCTCTCTTCCTCCTCTCTCTTCCTTCTCTCTCCTCCTCCTCTCTCTTCCTCCTCTCTCTTCCTCCTCTCTCTTCCTACTGTCTCTTCGCCCTCTCTCTTCCCCCTCTCTCTTCCTCCTCTCTCTTCCTCCTCTCTCTTCCTCCTTTCTCTTACTCCTCTCTCCTTCTCCTCTCTCATCCTCCTCTCTCTTCCTCCTGTCTCTTCCTCCTGTCTCTTCCTCGTCTCTCTTCCTCCTGTCTCTTCGACCACTCTCTTCCTCCTCTCTCTTCCTCCTCTCTCTTCCTCCTCTTTCTTCCTCCTCTCCCTTCCTCCTCTCTCTTCGTCCTCTCTCTTCCTCCTCTCTCTTCCTTCTCTCTCCTCCTCTCTCTCCTCCTCCTCTCTCTTCCTCCTCTCTCTTCCTTCTCTCTCCTCTTCCTCTCTCTTCTTCCTCTCTCTTCCTCCTCTCTATTCCTCCTCTATATTCCTCCTCTCTCTTCCTCCTCTCTCCTCTTCCTCTCTCTTTCTCCTCTCTCCTCCTCCACTCTCTTCCTCCTCTCTTCCTCCTCTCTCTTCCTCCTCTCTCCTCTTCCTCTCTCTTCCTCGTCTCTCTTCCTCCTCTCTCTTCGTCCTCTCTCCTCTTCCTCTCTCTTCCTCCTCTCTCTTCCTCCTCTCTCTTCCTCCTCTCTCTTCCTCCTCTCTCTACCTCCACTCTCCTCTTCGTCTCTCTTCCTCCTCTCTACTCCTCCTCTTTCTTCCTCCTCTCTCGTCCTCCTCTCTCCCTCTTTTCCTACTCTCTTGTCCAACTCTCTCCTCCTCTTCTCTCTTCCTCCTCTCTCTTCCTCCTCTGTCATCTTCCTCTCTCTTCCTCTTCTCTCTTCCCGCTCTCTTTTCCTCTTCTCTCTTCCTCCTCTCTCTTCCTCCTCTCTCTTCCTCCTCTCTCTTCCATCTCTCTCCTCGTCCTCTCTCTTCCTCCTCTCTCTTACTCCTCTATCTTCCTCCTCTGTCTTCCTCCTCTCTCCTCCTCCTCTCTCTTCCTCCTCTTTCTTCCTCCTCTCTCTTCCATCTCTCTCCTCTTCCTCTCTCTTCCTCCTCTCTCTTCCTTCTCTCTACTCTTCCACTCTCTTCCTCCTCTCTCTTCCTCCTCTCTTCCTCCTCTCTCTTCCATCTCTCTCCTCGTCCTCTCTCTTCCTCCTCTCTCTTACTCCTCTCTCTTCCTCCTCTCTATTCCTCCTCTCTCTTCTACACTCTCCTCCTCTTCTCTCTCCTCCTCTCTCTTCCTCCTCTCTCCTCTTCCTCTCTCTTACTCCTCTCTCTTCCTCCTCTCTCCTCCTCCTCTCTCTTCTTCATCTCTCTTCCTCCTCTCTCTTCCTCCTCTCTGCCCTTCCTCTGTCTTCCTCCTCTCTCCTCCTCCTCTCTCTTCCTACTCTCTCTTCCTCCTCTCTCTTCCTCCTCTCTTTTCCATCTCTCTCCTCCTCTTCTCTCTTCCTCCTGTTTCTTCCTCCTCTCTCCTCTACCTCTCTCTTCCTCCTCTCTCTTCCTCCTCTCTCTTCCACCTCTCTCCTCCTCCACTCTCTTCCTCCTCTCTTTCTCCTCTCTCTTCTTCCTGTCTCCTCTTCCTCTCTCTTACTCCTCTCTCTTCCTCCTCTCTCTTCCATCTCTCTCTTCCTCCTCTGTCTTCCTCCTCTCTCCTCCTTCTCTCTCCTCTTCCTCTCTCTTCCTCCTCTCTCTGCCACCTCTCTCTTCCTCCTCTCTCCTCGTCCACTCTCTTCCTCCTCTCTACTCCTCCTCTTTCTTCCCTCTCTCTCCTCCTCCCCTCTCCCTCTCTTCCTCCTCTCTCCTCCTCCTCTCTCTTCCTTCTCTCTCTTCCTCCTCGCTCGCTCCTCCTCTCTCTTCCTCCTCTCTCCTCCTCTTCTCTCTTGCTCCTCTCTCTTCCTCCTCTCTCCTCTTCCTCTCTTCTCTTCCTCTCTCTTCCTCTTCTCTCTTCCTCCTCTCATTTCCTCCTCTCTCATCCTCCTCTCTCCTCCTCCTCTCTCTTCCTCCTCTCTCTTCCTCCAATCGCTTCCTCTTCTCTTCTTCCTCTCTCTTCCTCCTCTCTCCTCTTCGTCTCTTCCTCCTCTCTCTTCCTCCTCTCTCTTCCTCCTCTCTCCTCCTCCTCTCTCTTCCTCCTCTCTTCCTCCTCTCTCTTCCTCCTCTCTCCTCTTCCTCTCTCTTCTTCCTCTCTCTTCCTCCTCCCTCTTCCTCCTCTCTCTTACTCCCCTCTCTTCCTCATCTCTCTTCCACCTCTGTCCCCCTCCTCTCTCCTCTTCCTCTCTCTTCCTCCTCTTTCCTCTTCCTCTCTCTTCCCCCTCTGTCTTTCTCCTCTCTCTTCCTCCTCTCTCTTCCTCCTCTTTCCTCTTCCTCTCTCTTCCCCCTCTCTCTTTCTCCTCTCTCTTCCTCCTCTCTATTCCTCCTCTCTCTTCCTACTCTCTCTTACTCCTCTCTCTTCCTCCTCTCTCCTCCTCCTCTCTCTTCCTCCTCTTTCCTCTTCCTCTCTCTTCCCCCTCTCTCTTTCTCCTCTCTCTTCCTCCTCTCTATTCCGCCTCTCTCTTCCTTCTCTCTCCTCTTCCTCTTTCTACCTCCTCTCTCCTCCTCCTCTTTCATCCTCCTCTCTCCTCCTCCTCTCCCCTCTCTTCCTCCTCTCTTCCTCCTCTCTCTTCCTCCTCACTCCTCTTCTTTTCTCTTCTTCATCTCTCTTCCTCCTCTCTCTTCTACCGCTCTCTTCCTCCTCTCTCTTCCGCCTCTCTCTTCCTCCCCTCTCCTCCTTCTCTCTCCTCTTCCATTCTCTTCCTCCTCTCTCTTCCTCCTCTCTCTTCCTCCTCTCTCTTCCTCCACTCTCCTCTTCCTCTCTCTTCTTCCTCTCTCATCCTCCTCTCTCTTCCTCCTCTCTCTTCTTCCTCTCTCTTCCTCCTCTCTCTTCCGCCTCTCTCATCCTCCCCTCTCCTCCTCCTCTCTCCTCTTCCTCTCTCTTCCTCCTCTTTCTTCCTCCTCTCTCTTGCTCCTCTCACTTCCTCCTCTCTCTTCCTCCTCTCTCATCCTCATCTCTCTTCTTCCTGTCTCCTCCTCCTCTCTTCTATTCATCTCTCTTCCTCCTCTCCTTCTTCCTCTCTCCTCCTCCTAGCTCATATTACTGTCTCTTCCTCCTCTCTCTTGCTCCTCTCTCTTCCAACTCTCTGCACTTCCTCTCTCTTCCTCCTCACTCTTCCTCCTCTCTCTTCCTCCTCTCTCTTCCTCCTCTCTCATCCTCCACTCTCTTTGTATTCACTCCTCTTCTTTTCTCTTCCTCCTCTCTCTTCCTCGTCTCTCTTCCTCCTCTCTATTCCTCATCTCTCCTCTTCCTAGCTCTTCCTCCTCTTCCTCCTCTCTCCTCTTCCTTACTCTTCCTCTTCTCTCTTCCTCCTCTCCCTTCCTCCAGTCTCTTCCTCCTCCCTCCTCTTCCTCTCTCTTCCACTTTTCTCTTCCTCCTGTCTCTTCCTCTTCTCTCTTCCTCCTCTCTCTTACTCCTCTCTGTACCTTCTCTCTCTTATTCTTCTCTCTTCCAACTCTCTGCTCCTCATCTCTGTTGCTCGTCTCTCTTCCTCCACTCTCCTCTTCCTCTCTCTTCCGCCTCTCTCATCCTCCCCTCTCCTCCTCCTCTCTCCTCTTCCTCTCTCTTCCTCCTCTTTCTTCCTCCTCTCTCTTGCTCCTCTCTCTTCATCCTCACTCCTCCTCCTCTCTCTTCCTCCTCTCTGTTCCTCCACTCTCATCCTCCAATCTCTTCGTCCTCACTCCTCTTCTTTTCTCTTCCTCCTCTCTCTTCCTCGTCTCTCTTCCTCCTCTCTATTCCTCATCTCTCCTCTTCCTCTCTCTTCCTCCTGTCTCTTCCTCCTCTCTCCTCCTAATCTCTCTTACACTCTCTCTTCTCCTCTCTCTTCTTCCTCTCTCTCTTCCTCTTCTCTCTTCCTGTCTCTTCCTCCTCTCTCTTCCACCTCTCTCTTCCTCTTCTCTCTTCCTCCTCTCTCCTCTTCCTCTCTCTTCCGCCACTCTCTTCCTTCTCACTCTTCCTCCTCCCACCTCTTCCTCTCTCTTCCTCCTCTCTCCTCCTCCTCTCTCCTCCTCCTCTATTTTCCTCCTCACTCTTCCTCCTCTCTCTTCCTCCTCTCTTCCTCCTCCCTCCTCTTCCTCTCTCTTCCTCCTCTCACCTCTCCTCTCTCTTCCTCCTCTCTCCTCCTCCTCTCTCTACCTCCTCTCTCCTCCTCCTCTGTCTTCCATCTCTCACCTCCTCTCTCTTCCTCCTCTCTCCTCTTCCACTCTCTTCCTCCACTCTCTTCCTTCTGTCTCTTCCTCCTCTCTCTTCCTCCTCTCTCTTCCTCCTCTCTCCTCTTCCTTTCTCTTCCTCCTCTCTCTTCCTCCTCTCTCTTCCTTCTCTATTTTACTCCTCTCTCTTCCTCTTCTCTCTTCCTCCACTCTCTTCCTCCTCTGTCCTCTTCCAATCTCTTCCTCCTCCCTCCTCTTCCTCTCTGTTCCTCCTCTCTCTTCCTCCTGTCACCTCCTCCTCTCTCTTCCTCCTCTCTCCTCCTATTCTCTCTTCCTCCTCTCTCTTCCTCCTCTCTCTTCCATCTCTCTCCTCCTTATCTCTCTTCCTCCTCTCTCCTCTTCCACTCTCTTCCTTCTCTCTCTTCCTCCTTTCTCTTCCTCCTCTCTCTTCCTCGTCTCTCCTCTTCCTCTCTCTTCCTCCTCTCTCTTCCTCCTGTGTCTTTCTCCTCTATTTTCCTCCTCTCTCTTCCTCCTCTCTCTTCCTCCAATCTCTTCCTCCTCTGTCCTCTTCCACTCTCTTCCTCCTCTCTCCTCTTCCACTCTCTTCCTCCTCTCTCTTCCTCCTCTCTCTTCCTCCTCTCTCCTCCTCCTCTATTTTCCTCCTCTTTCTTCCTCCTCTCTCTTCCTCCTCTCTCTTCCTCCTCTCTCCTTTTCCACTCTCTTCCTCCTCTCTCCTCCTCCTTTCTCTTCCTCCTCTTCCTTCCTACTCTTTCTTCCTCCTCTCTCCTCCTCCTCTCTTCCTCCTCACTCCTCTTCCTCTCTGTTCCTCCTCTCTCCTCCTCCATTCTCTCCCTCCTCTCTCCTCTTCCTCTCCTCCTCCTCTCTCTTCCTCCTCTCTCCTCCTCTCCCTTCCTCCTCTCTCTTCCTCCTCTCTCTTCCTCCTCTCTCCTCTTCCTCTCTCTTCCTCCACTCTCCTCTACCTCTGTCTTCCTCCTCTCTCTTCCTTCTCTCTCTTCCTCATCACTCCTCATTCTCTCTCCTCTTCTCCTCTCTTTCTCCTCTCTCTTCCTCCACTCTCCTCTTCCTCTCTCTTCCTCCTCTCTCTTCCTCCTCTCTTCCTCCTCTTTCTTCCTCCTTTCTCTTCCTCCTCTCCCCTCTTCCTCTCTCTTCCTCCTCTCTCCTCCTCCTCTCTCTTCCTCCTCTCTCTTCCTCCTGTCTCCTCTTCCTCTCTCTTCCTCCTCTCTGTTGCTCCATTCTGTTCCTCCGCTCTCTTCCTCCTATCTCCTCTTCCTCTCTCTTCCTCCTCTCGCTTGCTACTCTCTCATCCTCGTCTCTCTTCCTCGTCTCTCTTCCTCCTCTCTCTTCCTCCTCTCTCATCCTCCACTCTCTTTGTATTCACTCCTCTTCTTTTCTCTTCCTCCTCTCTCTTCCTCGTCTCTCTTCCTCCTCTGTATTCCTCATCTCTCCTCTTCCTCTCTCTTCCTCCTCTCTCTTCCTCCTCTCTCCTCTTCCTTACTCTTCCTCTTCTCTCTTCCTCCTCTCCCTTCCTCCTGTCTCTTCCTCTTCTCTCTTCCTCCTCTCTCTTGCTCCTCTCTGTACCTTCTCTCTCTTATTCTTCTCTCTTCCAACTCTCTGCTCCTCATCTCTCTTGCTCGTCTCTCTTCCTCCACTCTCCTCTTCCTCTCTCTTCTTCCTCTCTCATCCTCCTCTCTCTTCCTCCTCTCTCTTCTTCCTCTCTCTTCCTTCTCTCTCTTCCGCCTCTCTCATCCTCCCCTCTCCTCCTCCTCTCTCCTCTTCCTCTCTCTTCGTCCTCTTTCTTCCTCCTCTCTCTTGCTCCTCTCACTTCCTCCTCTCTCTTCCTCCTCTCTCTTCCTCCTCTCTCCTGCTCCTCTCACTTCCTCCTCTCCCTTCCTCCTCTCTCATCCTCATCTCTCTTCTTCCTGTCTCCTCCTCCTCTCTTCTATTCATCTCTCTTCCTCCTCTCCCTTCTTCCTCTCTCCACCTCCTCGCTCATATTACTCTCTCTTCCTCCTCTCTCTTGCTCCTCTCTCTTCCAACTCTCTGCACTTCCTCTCTCTTCCTCCTCACTCTTCCTACTCTCTCTTACAACTCTCTCTTCCTCCTCTCTCATCCTCCAATCTCTTCGTCCTCACTCCTCTTCTTTTCTCTTCCTCCTCACTCTTCCTCCTCTCTCTTCCTCCTCTCTCTTCCTTCTCTCTCATCCTCCAATCTCTTCGTCCTCACTCCTCTTCTTTTCTCTTCCTCCTCTATCTTCCTCGTCTCTCTTCCTCCTCTCTCTTCCTCCTCTCTCTTCCTCCTCTCTCATCCTCCCCTCTCCTCCTTCTCTCTCCTCTTTCTCTCTCTTCCTCCTCTCTCTTCCTCCTATCTCTTCCTCCTCTCTCATCCTCCACTCTCTTCCTCCTCTCTCTTCGTTCTCACTCCTCTACTTTTCTCTTCCTCCTCTCTCTTCCTCCTTTCTCTTCCTCCTGTCTCTTCCTCCTCTCTCTTCCTCCTCTCTCTTCCTCCTAACTCTTCCTCCTCTGTCATCCTCCACTCTCTTCCTCCTCTCTCTTCGTCCTCACTCCTCTACTTTTCTCTTCCTCCTCTCTCTTCCTCCTCTCTCTTCCTCCTCTCTCCTCTTCCTCTCTCTTCGTCCTCTCTCTTCCTCCTTTCTCCTCCTAATCTCTCTTCCTCCTCTCTCTTTCTCCTCTCTCTTCCTCCTCTCCCCTCCTCCTCTCTCTTCCTCCTCTCTCTTCTTCCTCTCTCTTCCTCCTCTCTCTTCCTGCTCTCTCTTCCTCATCTCATCTCCTCCTCTCTCTTCCTGCTCTCTCTTCCTCCTCTCTCTTCCTCCTCTCTCTTCCTCCTCTCCCTTCTTCCTCTCTCTTCCTCCTCCCTCTTGCTCCTCTCTCTTCCTCCTCTCTCTTCCTCCTCTCTCTTACTCCTCTCTCCTCTTCCTCTCTCTTACTCCTCTCTCTTCCTCCACTCTCCTCTTCCTCTCTCTTCTTCCTCTCTCTTCTTCCAATCTCATACTCCTCTCTCTTCCTCTTCTCTCTTCCTCCTCTCTCTTCTTCCTCTCTCTTCCTCCAATCTCAAACTCCTCTCCCTTCCTCCTTTCTCTTCCTCCTCTCTCGTCCTCCTCTCTCCTCTTCCTCTCCCTTCCTCCTCTCTTTTCCTCATCTCTCTTCCTCTTCTCCTCTCTTCGTCTCTCTTCCTCCTCTTTCTTCCTCCTCTCTCTTCCTCCTTTCTCTTCCTCCACTCTTTTCCTCCTCTCTCTTCGTTCTCTCTCCTCTTCTTCCCTGTTTCTCCTCTCTCTTCCTCCTCTCTCTTCCTCCTCTCTATTCCTACTCTCTCCTCTTGCTCTCTCTACGTCCTCTCTCCACTTCCTGTCTCTTAGTCCTCTCTTTTCTTCCTTTTTCTTCCTCCTTTCTGTTCCTCCTCTCTCCTCCTCCTCTCTCCTCCTCCTCTCTCCTCCTCCTGTATCCTCTTCCTCTCTCGTCCTCCTCTCTCTTCCTCCTGTCTCTTTCTCCTCTGTCCTCTTCCTCTCTCTTCCTCCTCTCTCTTCCTCCTCTCTCTTCGTCCTCTCTCCTCCTCCTCTCTCTTCCTTCTCTCTCTTCCTCCTCTCGCTTCCTCCTCTCTCTTCCTCCTCTCTCCTCCTCTTCTCTCTTGCTCCTCTCTCTTCCTCCTCTCTCCTCTTCCTCTCTTCTCTTCCTCTCTCTTCCTCTTCTCTCTTCCTCCTCTCATTTCCTCCTCTCTCATCCTCCTCTCTCCTCCTCCTCTCTCTTCCTCCTCTCTCTTCCTCCAATCGCTTCCTCTTCTCTTCTTCCTCTCTCTTCCTCCTCTCTCCTCTTCGTCTCTTCCTCCTCTCTCTTCCTCCTCTCTCTTCCTCCTCTCTCCTCCTCCTCTCTCTTCCTCCTCTCTTCCTCCTCTCTCTTCCTCCTCTCTCCTCTTCCTCTCTCTTCTTCCTCTCTCTTCCTCCTCTCTCTTCCTCCTCTCTCTTACTCCCCTCTCTTCCTCATCTCTCTTCCACCTCTGTCCCCCTCCTCTCTCCTCTTCCTCTCTCTTCCTCCTCTTTCCTCTTCCTCTCTCTTCCCCCTCTGTCTTTCTCCTCTCTCTTCCTCCTCTCTCTTCCTCCTCTTTCCTCTTCCTCTCTCTTCCCCCTCTCTCTTTCTCCTCTCTCTTCCTCCTCTCTATTCCTCCTCTCTCTTCCTACTCTCTCTTACTCCTCTCTCTTCCTCCTATCTCCTCCTCCTCTCTCTTCCTCCTCTTTCCTCTTCCTCTCTCTTCCCCCTCTCTCTTTCTCCTCTCTCTTCCTCCTCTCTATTCCGCCTCTCTCTTCCTTCTCTCTCCTCTTCCTCTTTCTACCTCCTCTCTCCTCCTCCTCTTTCATCCTCCTCTCTCCTCCTCCTCTCCCCCTCTCTTCCTCCTCTCTTCTTCCTCTCTCTTTCTCCTCTCTCCTCTTCTTCTCTCTCCTCCTCTCTACCCTTCCTCTCTCTTCCTCCTCTCTCTTCCTCCTCACTCCTCTTCTTTTCTCTTCTTCATCTCTCTTCCTCCTCTCTCTTCTACCGCTCTCTTCCTCCTCTCTCTTCCGCCTCTCTCTTCCTCCCCTCTCCTCCTTCTCTCTCCTCTTCCATTCTCTTCCTCCTCTCTCTTCCTCCTCTCTCTTCCTCCTCTCTCTTCCTCCACTCTCCTCTTCCTCTCTCTTCTTCCTCTCTCATCCTCCTCTCTCTTCCTCCTCTCTCTTCTTCCTCTCTCTTCCTCCTCTCTCTTCCGCCTCTCTCATCCTCCCCTCTCCTCCTCCTCTCTCCTCTTCCTCTCTCTTCCTCCTCTTTCTTCCTCCTCTCTCTTGCTCCTCTCACTTCCTCCTCTCTCTTCCTCCTCTCTCATCCTCATCTCTCTTCTTCCTGTCTCCTCCTCCTCTCTTCTATTCATCTCTCTTCCTCCTCTCCTTCTTCCTCTCTCCTCCTCCTAGCTCATATTACTGTCTCTTCCTCCTCTCTCTTGCTCCTCTCTCTTCCAACTCTCTGCACTTCCTCTCTCTTCCTCCTCACTCTTCCTCCTCTCTCTTCCTCCTCTCTCTTCCTCCTCTCTCATCCTCCACTCTCTTTGTATTCACTCCTCTTCTTTTCTCTTCCTCCTCTCTCTTCCTCGTCTCTCTTCCTCCTCTCTATTCCTCATCTCTCCTCTTCCTAGCTCTTCCTCCTCTTCCTCCTCTCTCCTCTTCCTTACTCTTCCTCTTCTCTCTTCCTCCTCTCCCTTCCTCCAGTCTCTTCCTCCTCTCTCCTCTTCCTCTCTCTTCCACTTTTCTCTTCCTCCTGTCTCTTCCTCTTCTCTCTTCCTCCTCTCTCTTACTCCTCTCTGTACCTTCTCTCTCTTATTCTTCTCTCTTCCAACTCTCTGCTCCTCATCTCTGTTGCTCGTCTCTCTTCCTCCACTCTCCTCTTCCTCTCTCTTCCGCCTCTCTCATCCTCCCCTCTCCTCCTCCTCTCTCCTCTTCCTCTCTCTTCCTCCTCTTTCTTCCTCCTCTCTCTTGCTCCTCTCTCTTCATCCTCACTCCTCCTCCTCTCTCTTCCTCCTCTCTGTTCCTCCACTCTCATCCTCCAATCTCTTCGTCCTCACTCCTCTTCTTTCTCTTCCTCCTCTCTCTTCCTCGTCTCTTTTCCTCCTCTCTATTCCTCATCTCTCCTCTTCCTCTCTCTTCCTCCTGTCTCTTCCTCCTCCTCTCCTCCTAATCTCTCTTACACCTCTCTCTTCCTCCTCTCTCTTCCTCCTCTCTCTTCCTCTTCTCTCTTCCTGTCTCTTCCTCCTCTCTCTTCCACCTCTCTCTTCCTCTTCTCTCTTCCTCCTCTCTCCTCTTCCTCTCTCTTCCGCCACTCTCTTCCTTCTCACTCTTCCTCCTCCCACCTCTTCCTCTCTCTTCCTCCTCTCTCCTCCTCCTCTCTCCTCCTCCTCTATTTTCCTCCTCACTCTTCCTCCTCTCTCTTCCTCCTCTCTTCCTCCTCCCTCCTCTTCCTCTCTCTTCCTCCTCTCACCTCCTCCTCTCTCTTCCTCCTCTCTCCTCCTCCTCTCTCTTCCTCCTCTCTCCTCCTCCTCTGTCTTCCATCTCTCACCTCCTCTCTCTTCCTCCTCTCTCCTCTTCCACTCTCTTCCTCCACTCTCTTCCTTCTGTCTCTTCCTCCTCTCTCTTCCTCCTCTCTCTTCCTCCTCTCTCCTCTTCCTTTCTCTTCCTCCTCTCTCTTCCTCCTCTCTCTTCCTCCTCTCTATTCCTCCTCTCTCCTCTTCCTCTCTCTTCCTCCTATCTCCTCCTCCTCCTCTCTCCTCCTCCTCTCTTTTCCTCCTCTCTCTTCCTCCTCTCTCCTCTTCCTCTCTCTTCCTCCTCTCTCCTCTTCCTCTCTCTTCCTCCTCTCTCTTCCTCCTCTCTCTTCCTCCTCTCTCCTCTTCCTCTCTCTTCCTCCTCTCTCTTCCTCCTCTCTCCTCCTCCTCTCTCCTCTTCCTCTCTCTTCCTCCTCTCTCCTCTTCCACTCTCATCCTCCTCTCTCTTCCTCCTCTCTGCTCTTCCTCTCTCTTCCTCCTGTCTCTTCCTCCTCTCTCTTCCTCCTCTCTCTTCCTCTTCTCACTACCTCCTCTCTCTTCCTCCTCTCTCTTACTCCTCACTCTTACTCCTCTCTCCTCCTCCTCTCTCTTCCTCCTCTCTCCTCCTCCTCTTTCTTCCTCCTCACTCTTCCTCCACTCTCCTCATCCTCTCTCTTCCTGCTCTCTCCTCCTCCTCCTCTCTCCTCCTCCTCTCTCTTCCTCCTCTCTCTTCCTCCTCTCTCTTCCTCCTCTCTCCTCTTCCTCTCTCTTCCTCCTCTCTCCTCTTCCTCTCTCTTCCTCCTCTCTCTTCCTCCTCTCTCTTCCTCCTCTCTCCTCTTCCTCTCTCTTCCCCCTCTCTCTTCCTCCTCTCTCCTCTTCCTCTCTATTCCTCCTCTCTCCTCCTCCTCTCTCTACCTCCTCTCTCTTTCTCCGCTCTTTTCCTCCTCTCTCCTCTTCCTCTCTCTTCCTCCTCTCTCCTCTTCCACTCTCATCCTCCTCTCTCTTCCTCCTCTCTGCTCTTCCTCTCTCTTCCTCATCTCTCTTCCTCCTCTCTCTTCCTCCTCTCACTTCCTCCTCTCTCTTCCTCCTCTCTCCACTTCCTCTCTCTTCCTTCTCTCTCTTCCTCCTCTCTCCTCTTCCTCTCTCTTCCTCCTCTCTCTTCCTCCTCTCTCCTCTTCATCTTTCTTCCTCCTCTCTCCTCCTCCTCTCTCTTACTTATCTCTCTTCCTTCTCTCTCCTCCACCTCTCTCTTCATCCTCTCTCCCCCTCCTCTCTCTTCCTCCTCTCTCTTCCTCCTCTCTCTTCCTCCTCTCTCTTCCTCCTCTCTCTTCTCTTCTCTCTCCTCCTCCTCTCTCTTACTTCTCTCTCTTATTTCTCTCTCCTCCTCCTCTCTCTTCCTCCTCTCTCTTCCTCCTCTCTCCTATTACTCTCTCTTCCTCCTCTCTCTTCCTCCGCTCTATTCCTCCTCTCTCTTCCTCCTCTCTCTTCCTCCTCTCTCCTCTTCCTCTCTCTTCCTCCTCTCTCTTCATCCTCTCTCTTCCTTCTCTCTCTTCCTCCTCTCTCCTCTTCCTCTCTCTTCCTCCTCTCTCTTCCTCCTCTCTCCTCTTCATCTTTCTTCCTCCTCTCTCCTCCTCCTCTCTCTTACTTGTCTCTCTTCCTTCTCTCTCCTCCACCTCTCTCTTCATCCTCTCTCCTCCTCCTCTCTCTTCCTCCTCTCTCTTCCTCCGCTATCTTCCTCCTCTCTCTTCCTCCTCTCTCTTCCTTCTCTCTCCTCCTCCTCTCTCTTACTTCTCTCTCTTATTTCTCTCTCCTCCTCCTCTCTCTTCCTCCTCTCTCTTCCTCCTCTCTCCTCTTACTCTCTCTTCCTCCTCTCTCTTCCTCCGCTCTATTCCTCCTCTCTCTTCCTCCTCTCTCTTCCTCCTCTCTCCTCTTCCTCTCTCTTCCTCCTCTCTCTTCCTCCTCTCTCTTACTCCTCTCTCTTACTCCTCTCTCCTCCTCCTCTCTCTTACTTCACTCTCTTCCTTCTCTCTCCTCCACCTCTCTCTTCCTCCTCTCTCCTCCTCCTCTCCCCTCTTCCTCTCTATTCCTCCTCTCTCCTCCTCCTCTCTCTTCCTCCTATATCACTCATTTCTCTTCCTTCTCTCTCCTCCTCCTCTCTCATCCTCCTCTCTCTTCCTCCTCTCTCCTCTTCCTCTCTCATCCTCCTCTCTCTTCCTCCTCTATCTTCCTCCTCTCTTCCTTCCTTCTCTCTCCTCCTCCTCTCTCTTCCTCTTCTCTCTTCCTCCTCTCTCTTCCTCCTCTCTCTTCCTCCTCTCTCTTCCTCCTCTCTCCTCTTCCTCTCTCTTCCTCCTCCTACTTCCTCCTCTCTCTTCCTCCTCTCTCTTCCTCCTCTCTCCTCTTCCTCTCTCTTCCTCCTCTCTCTTCCTCCTCCCTCTTCCTCCTCACTCTTCCTCCTCTCTCCTCTTCCTCAATCTTCCTCCTCTCTCTTCTTCTTCTCTCCTCCTCCTCTCCACTCTTCCTCTCACTTCCTCTTCTCTCCACCTCCTCTCCTTCTTCCTCTCTCTTCCTCCTCTCTCTACCTCCTCTCTCCTCCTCCTCTCTCCTCCTCATCTCTCTTCCTCCTCTCTCTTCTTCCTCTCTCTTCCTCCTCTCTCCTCTTCCTCTCTCTTCCTCCTCTCGCCTCCTCCCTCTCTTTATCCTCTCACTTCCTCCTCTCTCTTCCTCCTCTCTCTTACTCATCACTCTTACTCCTCTCTCCTCCTCCTCTCTCTTCCTCCTCTCTCCGCCTCCTCTTTCTTCCTCCTCTCTCTTCCTCCTCTCTCTCCTCCT